>CM038679.1:627281099-627598599 GCA_021605205.1 Aegilops longissima
AAGAAGATTTTGTGCTGAAATTCTTGAGTTATCCTTCCCTTGACATGGAGAAGGGCATTATAAATCCGTGTTAACTGTTAATGTAAGTCAGTCCTTCTAAAGCCTTTATCCTCAACTGCTGTTTAATTTGCTCATACTCCCTATCGCTTATCGCTGTTTAGTTTGCTGTTTCTACCAAAATGCATGTTCGTAAGAACTGTAAGTTCTAAGTTTTACTTGTAAAACCAAATTTCTTATTCATACCATGCACATTACTTAATACTCCCTATATGTATGCTTGGTTTTGTGGATCTATAATCCAGTGTGTGATGAAGCAGCCCACGTTTGCACCTTGTCATCTCCTGTTTTATCTTACTGTTGTGGTTGAGGATATGAACAACATGTCATGCACATTATCAAAAATAGATACATTGATTTTCTTTGCCCTTCATCTATGCTTGTTTTGTTGACATGGTAATCCAGTAGTGTGGTAAAGCTCCCCGCATTATGAAGAATGCCAAATTATGCTATTGATATTTTGAACTTACTCTTTATTTTCTAATTTGAAATTGGATAGAATTGACAGAACAGTTATCATCTTTGTTTATACACGCAAAACCTGTCATCTCTCGCTTTGTTTCAGGTGATATGCCCGATGGCATGCACAAGTCTGCTGAAGGCTGTGAGAAAACCAAACATATATTGCAGCAAAGAAGGCAAAACATCTTGAAGATAGCGAGACAACCCCAAAGTCTTGTCTTGATGCAGTGTTCAAGTTACTTGAGACTAACAAATGACAAGCTCACTGTAATTCGTTGTTCCAATCAGTTCGACTTCTTCAGTCCCAAGTTCTAGCGTAAAGGCATTCGCAACTCAACTTCGACTTGAAGTCCTATCATTAAGAAAGATTGCGGAGAACACCAATGAGAACCTCATCGCTAAACAGCTACACATGGAAGCTATGACCGACATGCTAGGCGGTCTCACAGCCTGCTCAAATAGCTTGCAGCAGTTCCTCTGCAAGGCTAACCTTTCTTGAACTGTCTTGGAAGTGGTCTCGGTTCAAGTATTATTTTGTTACGCAGCAATGGTGCCCGTTTTTGTAATCTGCTTCTTCGCTGCGCTTTATGATCATTGGTGGCGAACTTCGATGCCCAAAGGATGTAATATACCTTAAATCCTTTATTGTATAGTGTAGGTTTATTCTTAGTTACTATGCCGTAATTTCTTTATTGTATAGAGTAGGTTTGTTCTTAATTCCTACTAGTTATCGCCATCATTCGCTATCTGAAAAAAATCAGATGTAGTCGATCGGCCAAAACATTCGATAACGGGCAGGTTTTTAGCGGGCCACAATTGGGCTGGCTGCGCCTTTCTTGGGCCCGAATGATTGGGGCCTTCACACATTGCGCCGGCCCAAACTTACACCGCCTATATTTTAGTTGGGCCTTTGTCGACCCATCGCTTAGTTTGGCCTGTAGCGTTGGGCCATTAACAAAGCTGAATATTGTACTGGCCTGTTATGGCCGAGATGAAACCACGGGCCTTTAGCAGGCCAAAATGCATGTTGGGCCTCAATTTTCACTAGTCGTCGACAGGCCTTCAGCAGGCCGAAATGTAGACCGGGCCGTTATGGGCCCATTTAGCTCACGGGCCATTACCAGGCCAAAACATATCTCGGCCCTTAGTTGGCCCACTAATATCATGTGCCTTTAAGAGGACGAAAGCTTAGTACAGGCATCAACGGGCCGAATTACGCGACAGGCCTTTAACAGGCCCAAAGTCACATTGGGCTTAACTGTTGCCACCTTTAGTGCGGGCCGTTAGTGGGCTCGATGTCCTGTCAGACCATATATGGCCCATGGGCAGCACAGGCCATTCCCAGGCCGGAAGTCACACCGGGCTGAAATGGGCCCATGTCTACATCAGGCCTCTAATAGGCCGAAAGTCACTGGGCTGTAGTTGGGCCCGAATATTCAGAGAACAATTAACCGGCCAGATCTGGCTTCGGGCTGCAAATGGGCCCAAATATTGGGCGAACAATTAACGGGCCAGATCTGGCTTCAGGCCGTAAATGGGCCCAAATATTGAGCGAACAATTAACGGGCCAGATCTGGTTTCGGGCTGTAAATGGGCCTTTATTAAGCAGGCCGTTATTGGGCTGGCCCACTAGTACCTGATTAAGTTCTACGGACCTTTGACTGGGCCGGCCTTTTTAACCTATATGGGCCTCTGTTGGGCCCAGCCACGTGTCGACGTACCATAGGCATGTCTCCTCCAATGGACGGGCGACATCTGTCCCACTGACGAGCTGACAGGTGTTCCCTTCGGCTAATCAGAATTTTACACGTGGAAATTTCCCATTGGTCGGGGCTGTTAACGGGTTATCGGATCCAAAATCCGTACCGATAGCTTAACGGCGTTCCGTTACGGTGGATACCACGTGTCGGTCACCCTTGACGAAAGCACTTCTATGACGCGCGATTTATCGTCATGGAAGTGGACACTTCTGTGATGATAATTTTGGTAATGTCATGGAACACTTCTACGACAGCACAGCTATAACTATTTTTATTTTGTCATAAATTTGTCATGGATGTACATGCATGACAAAAAACGCGACCTACTGTGACAAACACGTATCATCACGGAAGTGTATTTTTTTGTAGTGGGAGGTGTAAAGTGCTACAGCGCTGCGAGCTTATCGCTGGTATTACAGGACAAAACGCATTTAATGCGAGGCTTAGGTGTCCATCACTTTATCAGGGACAGGGGCAAGGCCCGTCCCGTCCGTCGCCGCTCCTCCTCGCTCCGACACGCGCCCTGGCCGGCGATGCGTGTGGTGCCATGTAGGCATGCAGGCAGCTGAGGTGGCGCAGTGGTGGAGCTTCCACGAAGATCCGCATGCCGCCATGCAGGTGCCTGTCCAGCTGGTTGGGCTGGCAGCTGCATGCGAACGGCGGCGGGGAGTTGATAGGTGCGGGCCTGGCAGTGGCCCCGCGGTTGCCTCTGGCGAGGGTCTTGTCGGGTGGCCAGGCAAGGGTCTTGCCGGGCGGCCCGGCAAGGGTCCTGCCGTGGCGCGCTGGTGTCCCCGGCAAGGATCTTGCCGGGGGTCTTGTGGGTTCCTTCAGCAAGGGTCTTGGTGAGGGTTGTTGCTTTCAATCCTCATTTGATCTGAGCATTCTATGTATTCACAAACTTCTGCATGCCACCATGGAGGTGCCTCCCAAGCCCTGGTCCAACATCGATGTTGGAGACCGTGGCTTGAGGGTGGCCCGCTCCACTGGTGCGGGTGAGCTGCCCCGATAAGGGGCTTGCCGGGGCCGTGGAGGCTGCCCCCGGCAAGGGTCTTGCCGGGGAAACCTGCTTCGCCCGTCTGCACTTTGTGGCCTTGGTACTCAATGTTGCCTTGTTTGTCTTGTGCCTTCGGCTTCTCTCCGGCTTCCCTTTCCTGCCCTGTTATGCGTGGCCGTAGCGGGTGGCTCTGACTGCCCGTGCACAAGTAAAGGGGTCAAAAGGAGAGACCCTACTTTTGTACACCGACAGGAGCCTCCGGGCCTGGGCCATACATAAGCGCAGTACATTGTTGGGACAGGTCCAGAACGGTGCGCGGGCAGTTGGGGCAGATTGTTACCATGGTAACTGCTCCGTCCGCTGCGCTTCCCCATGACCCGTGTTGAACGCGCGACGTGGATGTCGTGCGTGCGCATGACGTGGGTGGCGTGCGTGGGACGGTTCTTGCACGCATGCATCGTGTCGCAGTTAATGGGAAAGGAGGCGGCCCGCGCCTTCCTCGTAAAAAGGAATAACCGCGGGCACGCTGCTCACTTTACCCCTCTCCTTGCGCCTTCTCCAATCTTAGAACCGCCGCCCCCTTTCTTCCTTCTTCTCGAGACCCTTTGTCTCCATCCATAGCCGCCGTGCTTCCGCCATCCTCTCCTTTCTTGTTTCTCGCATTCGCCATGGCGCCCAAGTCCACCAAAAGCAAAGGAGTGGCGAAGGATGCCGGGGCGACGGAGCAGCCGGAGAGCAAGCTGGTGGCGCGACGGGCGCGGTAAGCTTACTTCCCTTTGACGGTTGGCGTGCCCGAGCTCCGGGAGATGTTCAAGGATCTATGGGGAGTGAAGACGGGGGGAGAGAAGACGGGGCATCCAGCCACGCACATCATCTCTGCCAGCATCGGGCCCTCCCCAAATCGGTACCCCTTCTTTGTCGACTATTTCTCCTGCGGGCTCTGTCCCCCCTTTTCTGATTTCTTCAAGGATATCATGCACACCTACGGCTTCCGCCTCTTGGATTTCACCCTGAATGCCGCGGCGTGCATGGCTCCCTTCGCGCATCTCTGCGAGGGCTTCGTCGGGGTGCACCCCAGCACGGCGCTCTTCCGTCATTACTTCTCCCCTCGGATCCAAAAAGGGGGCGCCATCGCTGGCTGCGTTGCCTGGATCCTGAGGGCCAAGGGGGCGTACCCGGACGGCGCCACGAAGGAGAGGTGGGAATAATGGTGGGGCCGGTGGTGCTGGATTGAGGAGGAGGACCCGCTAGCATTCTGCGAGGTTCGCTAGAAGCCGCCGGTCCATGGGGACGATTAGGGCGACGTCGACGCCGATGACGTGAAGCTTACGGTCGCCACCACCAGGATTCTTCGGCTCACCCAGGCCGGGCTTACCCTCAAAATGATCGGGGCGTACTTCATCCGCCGCCGGATTGCCCCTCTGCACGACAAGGGGAGGCCGGCCTGGCTCTTTGTGAACGCCGACGACATCATGAGGCTCCGCCCCGCCCTTGACAACAACCTGACGGTGCTGAGGCACGCCCATATCTGCCAACGGATCTTCCAGCTCGAGGTTAACGACGAGGGCAAGGTCGAGAGGTCCGGCAAGCTTGCTAGGGCCGCCGCGAAGGCCGTCAAGGTCGACAAGGAGCCCATTTTCAAGCTGCCGGCGGGAGTGGTCCCGCTGAGCAACAACTCTCGCCGGAACGAGATCATTGCCATGATGCCACTCCTCAACGTGCATGGCCTTGACCCGAACTGGGTTGAGCCAGACGGGCTCGTGGTGCAGGAGTTCTTCGACACCTTACATGAGGTGTACGTCACCATTAAGCCACGGCTTATCTAGGACACCTCTCCGGCGGAGCTGGACTATATCGCCGCCAGGGTGGAGGAGGCGAGGCTTGCCGAGGAGGAGGCAAAGCCCTTCAGGGAGGCTGGCAGCACCGGTGGCGTGGTGGACAAGGCTGCGGCGGAGGGGGGAGGTCGCCCAGTGGGCAGCAGCCCCTGGGGAGGCTAGCGGCACCGACACAGGGGCTCCCGTCGTTGAAGACGCCGCCGACGGGTCATCGGAGGAGGAGGGCGAGGGGGCGAGGACCGCGACGGTCGATCCTCCAACCGCCGGAAAAGGGCGAGTCCTGCGGCGGGCCATCTCCGGTGAGCCGGTCCGCCTCGACCGGGCCAAGCAGCTGCGACAAGCCCAGGAAGCGCCTGTGCGCCAAACAAGGGCGGTGGCGATGAAGAAAACGGCGAAAGCCGTGGCATCGAAGAAGAAGACATCTGCTTCTTCGTCGTCCAAGCGCGCTCAGACGCCATCACCTTCCCCCTCGCCGGTGAACATCGGCGCGGGTATCGCATTTGACTTCGGGCCTCTTAGCCCGGAGAGAGACCCCGGGCCTCTCAGCCCGGAGAGAAAAAGGAAAGCAACAGAGGAGGAGGAGGAAGAGAACGAAGAGTAATCTTATGCTTTCCTCCCTCATTCCTTACACTTCCCCTGATGGAATTACTCACTTGTCTTCATCTTGCAGGGACGTGGAGACGCTGGCCCAGAGGATAAAGAGGGCCAGGATTTCGGTGAGTGGCCAGCCCCCGGCAGGCACCTCCAGTATGCCACTGGTGGTGTCGAGTAGCCCGGACAGCAGCCCCCAGCCCAGCCCCCAGCATGAGTCCACCACCCATCCTTTTTCAACGTGCGTAACCGCACGACGCTTTGGTACTGACCCTGCCGTGGATGTAGGAGGGGATCAACACCAAGGGGAGCCGGAGAGGGCTTCTCCCATTGTGCCGCCCCCATCAACCACGCCGCCTCGACGAGCGTACCCAGCAAGGGCACCAAGCACCGAGGCCATGCACACGGAGGAGGAGGGGGAGAACACGGGCGCTGGTGGCTTCGCCTTGACGCCAGACCTTGGCGGAGAAGGGACTTCCGCCTCACGGCCCGGCAAGGGTAAGCCACTCGCTCTCCACTTCTGCTTGCATTCTTTCTTTCCTCTTTTCCTTATTGGCTTTCGATCTTGGCTCCGCCTTGTCTCCTTCTTGGCGTCCAGACCCCTTCTCAGAGGACGTCGACACCGCCATCAAGGACGTCGCCGCGGATGCCGCGGCGGAGGCGGAGAAGATTGCTCCCGAGGAGAGCGTCGGGGGCGCCGCTGAGGACGCCGCCAAGGGGCCCGCTGAAGAGTCCGGCAAGGGGCCTGCCTGGGAGGCCGTCAAGGCTGCTGCCGAGGAGGTGGCGTTTGATGACCTGCCCTCCTCCGCCATCACCTCTGGCTCCGGCAGGTACCTGAGGGTAGGTGACGACCTCTTCGTCCATATCCTTGGCGCGTCGAGCACCAGGGCTCCCTTTGAGGGAGAGGTGTTCGATGAGCAGGCGCTTGCCGCCGCCGGGCTCGAGCTCGTCGATGAGTCGGCCGTCGGTGGCGTCGGCTCCCAGGAGGAGTAGCTACTCCAGGCCATGGGTGCCAGCTTCCGGAAGCTTCAGGCGCCCCATCGCGCCCGTCTGGACAAGGCCAAGTCCAGGACTGCGGTGGTGGAGAAGGCGGACTTTGGTGGGCGCGTCGCCGAGGCGCAAGACTGGTTCTGCCAGGCCCAGGACGAGCTGAAGGCCGCCCAGGGCGAGCTGGCCAACCATGAGGTGGAGCTCACTCTGAAGCTGGCCGATGTCGAGAAGGCCCAGGAGATGGCGAAGAAGTTGGCCGACGAGGCCGAGGCCGCCCGGACCCAGCACGAGACCGCACTGAAGACCCAGAAGAGGACCTCGCCGCGCGCGAGGAGAAGCTTGTCGCCACGCTCCGCGGCAAGGATGGAGAGGTGGGCAGGCTCGTCGTGCAGCAGACCCAAGAGCAGGAGCAGAGGCATCAGGAAGCACTGAATGCCCAGGCTCAGGTCTACGCCGGCAGGGTGAAGGAGCTGGAGGAGCATGCCTTGAGGCTGTCCACGGAGAAGGACATGCTCAACGGCGCCCTGACGGAGACGCGGGGCGCGGTCGTCAGCAAGGCTGGAGAACTCTCCGAAGCCAACATCTCCATCAGAGACCTCAAGCTGAAGCTGGAAGAGCTCGAGAAGATGTTGTCGAAGGCCAGAACCCGGGAGGGGATCCTAACCAAGGAGCTGGAGATGGAGAAGCAGCTGCTGACGAACGAGACCGCCAACCTCAAGGACCACAAGGGGGGCGAGAAATGTTGGCTCGAGCGCCTTGCCGTTGTTGCAAACTCGTCCGCCGATCAGCTGGCCATTATGGGGATGCCGGAGATGAGGTATGCCCCAGAAACGAGCCTGAGCCCCAATGCCAACCTGACCATATACTTTGAGAAGGTCGTCGGCGCCCTGAGGCGGCTTCATTCCAACCGGGCGGCCTCCCTGGCCGAAGAATCCCGGATACTCTGCCGGGGGACCATGACCAGGGTGCTCACGAAGATTGTGCATTGGCACCCAGACCTCAACTTCGAAGTTGTGCTGAAGATCTTGCTGGAGGATGCCGACATCGCAGCGCTCAATGAGCGTATCCAGCCCATCCTCAGCCGCATCGACAAAATCAAGAGGTTGGAGGGCCAGCGCCGGGACTAGGCACCCCGTTCTCCGTCGCCGCTGCAGGTTCATGACCAAGACAATGCTATCTTTAGTTAGAACCGCGGCGGCAATTTGTGTAATATAACTCTGCAGTGCCCCTGAAATTATGCATGTTATTTTCCTGTTCGATTCTCCTTTGTATGTCCTCCCCACGTCGACCGGGTAGGCTTGCCGGCATGTAAACCCAGGGCAGCGCTTTGAGGACGGATCCTCATTAGCCTGTCGGGTGTGCTTGTTGCCGGGCAAAGCACCTTACCGCCCTTGGTGCGGCCGCTCGATCTGTCGAGCTTGACTCGAGTCAGAACCGAGAGCATTGCCGATGGCAAAAGGCTACCATGCCGCTCTCGACACGGCCGCTTGAACTGTTGAGCGGACTCGAAACAGAACAAGGGCGTTGCCGATCGCAGGAGGGCCCCTCTGCGTACAGGCTCTCCATACAAAGGTCGAACCGTCGAGGATAATAACCTTATATTTATGGAGAAAAACTTAAAGTTCAGCATGACTTAGCTCTCTCGTCGCCGCTTCGGCTTACTTCAAGCCAACGGGCAGCGCCGCCTTCTCGGCCGCCGTCCCCGCAGGATCTGCGGCGATGATGAACTGCTAGGCCTACCACTGGACCCGATTCTCACAATTGCGCCCCCTACCTGGCACGCCAAAGATGTCGGTGGGAAACGACACCTATGGGATCACTGGAATCCCTACTACGGTTGCGGGGCGCGGGGATCGTGAGAAGAGCGGGACTAGCAGAGAGCACAAAGGGGATTTACCCAGGTTCGGGACGCAAAGATGCGTAAAACCCTACGATCCTGCTTTGGTGGATGTATTTAGTGTTCTTGAGCTCTTGAACTAGCTCTGGGTGTTCCAGGTTCGAAAGAGCCGAATCCTTCTCACGTGCGCCATGGGCCTCCTTTTATAGGCGAAAGGGGCTGCCACAGTGGCACACAGGAGGTGTAAAGTGCTACAGCGCTGCAAGCTTATCGCTGGTATTACAGGACAAAGAGCATTTAATGCGAGGCTTAGGTGTCCTTCGCTTTATGGGGGATGGGCACTACTAGGGAAAAGCCTAGCAGCAGCGCGGGTTTTAGGCCTATCAAGAGCGCCAGAGCGCCATCGATAAGGCACTACTGACTAAAGCTTAGCAAGAGCATGCCCGGACCCGCGCTCTGTTAAATTGATCTAGTAGTAGCGCTTCTCCAGAGCAGCGCTGCTGGTAATTAGTATTAGCGCTCCTCCTTGCCCGCGCTACTACTATTATTTAGTATTTTATTTCTTTTTTATTTCATGTTGTATTTCATACACCTTTACACTTTCATACAACGGGAATTTAGAGATTGTTTTTACATCATCATGAGTAGGTGAAAGAACCGTGGACTAGTTTCAAGTCGATGGACATCCACTTGAAACTAATCCGCGGTTCTTTCACCCAATGATATAATAAATATCATCATCATTATCATATCATTAACAACTTACCATCATAATACATCATTGTCATATAACACCTCCTCAAGATCATCGTTTTCATCAATGAGACATCACATAGCAAATTGGTCACTACTCGTAATCACAAGTACTCCTCATCATCAACTCTAACACATTGTATCACATAATAAACATATTGTACCTCATAGGACCTACTACATTCTCTTAGGACCTACTATATTCTCTAAGGTAAAATAGCAAAAAACAAGATAGCCCCGACTCTCCATTATGGAGAATGGAGATTATCCTGCTCCAATTCTTGCCTTTCGCTAATGTTACTTCCAAGAACCTCCTTGCGAATGTCCAAACATTTTTCCATTATATGATTAGCATGTGTTCACCTGTTTTAGAAATCCGATATGCACAGGTGAGATCCGTAGGATGACCTGGCTGTATGTTCAGAACTTCAACGCGACCATTGTAATACATCAGATGAGGCACACAGTCCATCGGGATTTTCTGTTAAAAAACATAGTAATAACTTCGTAGTTAGCAATGATGTACTAGTTTTTGAAGTATGCAAAAGATGCACGGATGTCGTAATAGTAAAAAATCTTACCAGGGTATCTCCATAGAAGTTATCGTGGTTCAACATGTGCACTAGTGGCATGTATTCACCATAATTTGGAGGAGTTCGATAATAGGTATTGTAATTCTCAAAGAAAGTACAAAATGTGATCAGATGATTTTTCTCCTTATAAGTTAATTCGGAGCCACCACTGTAGTGGGTTTTGTCTACCATCTTCTGCACATTCTTTGAAAATTCAAAATAAGCTGTCAACTATTTTGAAATAAACAATATAAATTAGTTAATAACTATGTTTGAGAAACTCACATTGCGGTAGAATCGGAAGCGTATCAACAAGGACCCAAATGTCCATATTGTCTTGCTCGATGTCGATCACCAAGATCCATGGTGACAATCATACCCTCATAAAAACCATACATTTTGCAAAGTGCTTCCCAATTTTGGCAACCAAAATGGGTTACGCTCTGAGCATTGTACAGATTTACTTCAAAATCCATATCATGATGGGTCCTTAGGTGTATTTTCTTTGTTTCAAAATTTTCATGGTCTTCAAAACCCATCCTCTCCAAGACATAGTGTCTTGCATGGCATGGGATAAGCTAGTCGAATTGTAAAAGATGAAAATTAGACGTTGAAATAGTTGAAGTCATGCTTAATTACGAAAAAAAACTATTGTCGTTGTTGCGTACCATTTCAACATCGAAGGTCTCCTCAAGCTTAATGCTGAAGCGCCGATCTTCGTCCAGCTCAACGAACCTGTCGCACATACCTCGATCGTCGTGGCACCAGCTGCACTCCCCCGGGAGACTGTCGTCGTCCGAGTACGACATTTCCTACGTTCATAATTCAAAGATTAAACTTGTACAATTAAATATATGTACTAAAAAACCTAAATTAGATCATTATTTTGAGAGAAAATCTAGGCCACTCGATATTTCCTACATATTCTAGCACAAGTCATGCCAGAATTCACGGAAAAATCCGGCATGACCTTTGCTAAAAAAGGACATATCGAGTGGCTGAAATTTGCCGGAACGGAAATTAATCAACACTCCGGCAAAACATAGGCCACTCGGAGGTGTAAACTGAACATGAACGGCCACTTGGGCAACCACATATCCTATTTGAGCAACAAAAGATATACATGGATATTTGGCTGGTCTCACCTCGATGTCGGAGGAGGTCGGTGACGGGGACGATGATGGGGATGATGGAGGGGCTCCTTGATTTCTGCAAAAGCAAAAACAGTATAAGTTGTCACTAATACATCCCGAATAATTGCTTAAACTAAAAAATAACAACAAATATGACATGTTCAACTAGTTTTATTAATTCAACTAGTTCTTACTAATTATAAACTTATTATAAATAGAAAAAACTAGTTCTTTCTAAAAATAAAGTAGTTCAACTAGTTATATTAATTATCTTACTAAAAATACATTAGTTCTATTAATTCAACTAGTTCAACAAGTTCAAATAGTTTATTAATTTACTTACTAAACTAGTTCAACTACAACTAAAGTAGTTCAACTACAACTACTATTAATCATACTCGCCCTAGTTAACTAGTACCATCACTACTAGTAATTAACATCTACTACTACTAAAAATCATTATCTATGAACCCTAAATTAACATCTACTACTACTAAACAACATCTAGTACTAACTAAGCAGAGAGAAAGGGGGTGGGGGCGACGAAGAGGTAGGGGCGGCGAGGGCGGGATCAGAGGCGGCGGTCTTGGGTGGGCTCGGGTGGCGGGTGAGGTCGAGGGCGGTGGGAGGAGGGCTGCCATGGAGGAGGAGGAGGAGGGGCGGCCGCAGGCGGAGGGAGGAGGGCGCAAGGAGGAGGGAGGGGCGGCCGCAGGCTGAGGGAGGACGTGCGAGGAGGAGGGAGGAGGGACGGAAGGAGGGGAGTACCTCGGCGGCGGATTTAACAAAGGCGGCGGCGGCGCATTTACGCACGCACACAGTTGTTAGCGCGCAAGGGCGTAGAGTGAGAGTGTGAGTGAGAGAGAGGGTCGACGGTCGTACGCGTACGTGGGGATAAGGTAATGATAGTTGTAGCGCGTTTACCAAAACACACTACAGCTAATAGGACTAGCGAGAGCGCTGTGCATTGTTATACGCCATCGCTAAGTTGGTTTACCAAAAGCGCTGCGATAAAGCGCCATCGCTAAGTGTAAGTATACAAAAATACGCCAATGCAAAAATACATTGGCCATCAATGATCTTTTGTGTACAATCTAAATTGTCAATATGAGTCCTCTCCGTAGGAACCGGAGAGGACTCATATTATGCCACAAACTTTACACATATAGTTCAAATTGAAGACCAACTGGCTGTGATACTTTCGTATAACATATTTAAGGTGGTAAACACCCTGTTCGCGGAGCGAGGTGGGACTAAACTTGTGGGTTGGTCTTAGCAGTAGCGATTTTCTTAGAAGCACGCTGCTGCTAACTTCTATAGTAGTAGCGCGGTTCAGTATAGGGCGCTACTTCTATAACTAGCTGGGTGGCGAGGTCATGGCAATTAGAGCAGTAGCGCGGTTTTGTGTTGATGCGCTACTTCTATTTTCCTTTCAGCAGCGCGTTTTGCTATCACGCGCTGCTGCTAAATAGCAGTAGCGTCGTATTTTGAGGAGCGCTGCTGGTAAGATTCTGTGTATAGGCTTTTCCCTAGTAGTGGGGGGGGAGGCCCGTCCCGTCCGTCGCCGCTCCTCCACGCTCCGACATGCGCCCTGGCCGGCGATGCGTGTGGTGCCATGTAGGCAGGCAGGCAGCTGAGGTGGCGCGGTGGTGGAGCTTCCACAAAGATCTGCATGCCGCCACGCAGGTGCCTGCCCAGCTGGTTGGGCTGGTAGCTGCATGCGAACGGCGGCAGGGAGTTGATCGGTGCAGTCCTGGAAGTGGCCCCGTGGTTGCCTCTGGCGAGGGTCTTGTCGGGTGGCCCGGCAAGGGTCCTGCCGTGGCGCGCTGGTGTCCCCGGCAAGGATCTTGCCGGGGGTCTTGTGGGTTCCTTCGGCAAGGGTCTTGGTGAGGGTTGTTGCTTTACAATCCTCATTTGATCTTGAGCATTCTATGTCTTCACAAAGATCTGCATGCCACCATGGAGGTGCCTCCCGAGCCCTGGTCCAACATGGCTGTTGGAGACCGTGGCTTGAGGGTGGCCTGCTCCACTGGTGCGGGCGAACTGCCCCGGCAAGGGGCTTGCAGGGGTCGCGGAGGCTGCCCCCGGCAAGGGTCTTGCCGGGGAAACCTGCTTCGCCCGTCTGCACTTTGTGGCCTTGGTACTCGATGTTGCCTTGTTTGTCTTGTGCCTTCGGCTTCTCTCCGGCTTCCCTTTCCTACCCGTTATGCGTGGCCGTGGCGGGGGGCTCTGACTGCCCGTGCACAAGTAAACGGGTCAAAAGGAGAGCCCCTACTTTTGTACACCGACACCGGATAATCCCGGATTCTTCTTGTTGCTCTCCTTGGGAGCCGAATACTCCGGGCTTCGGGCGGCCGAAGCATTAACTTCTGGCCTTAGTGGATCAGGTGAAATCCTCCGTGACGACACCTCGGCGTCGTCCGCCCCATGGGGTGGGGAGGCAGGAGGACGCCTTTCGCTCTCCATCATCTCCAAAAAGAGATCCCCCGAAGACGAACTCTGTTGAGAAGGGCTATGATCCGGACTGCAAGATAGGTCTCGATTATTATTCTCAGAGATAAAGCAGGACATGTTTATCACATTACTTTTTCACTTACAGCTCAGTGGAGGGCTGGCCCGTTTGCAGGCGTTGTGCGGTGAGGACACCCTCTGGGGCAGGACTCCCTGGCGAGGGTTTCTTCCCTTGTTTGGGCACCTCCGTTTCCAAGTCTTCGGAGGCGGCCCTTTTCTTCCCGCGGGGGGAGGGAATTTTAGAATCACCTCCCCGATTATCCTACTTTGTGGAGACATTAATCCCCCCGGTTTGGATGTGCAATGTACGAAGCTCGCTTGGCTTCTCTACTCTTCCCTTTATCCTTCCCCGATGACACTTGAAATGGTGCGCGTTTATGCATCCTGGTTAATGCAGGATTCGGCAAGCCTTCGGGAAGAGGGGCCGGACACCTGATCCTCTCCGCCTTACTTAGCCAATCCTGGCCGCGAATAGTTTTCAGAATAATGTTATGATAAACATGAACAGCGTGTTCGGTTGCAGAGTTACTTACTTGGGTATCTGGACGATTGCAGTTCAAGCCCACATCCTCGGTGGTGTCCGGACACTTTATGCGTGATCTGAAGAGTAACCGATACATCCCTTCGGGCGTCATGCCGAAGAAGTGCTGAATAGTTCGTCGTCCTTCTGGGTTGAGCTCCCACATCCGGAGAGGTCGACGTTTGCACGGCAGGACCTGACGGACTAGCATTACTTGAATTATTTTGATAAGGCTGACATCCCTCTCAAGCAGATCCGGAATGCGGCTCTACAATGTCGGTACGTCATTAGCAGGCCCCCAGTCCAGTCCCTCGTTGACCCATGACGCCAGTTGAGGCGGAGGGCCCGAGCGGAAGGCAAGGTGTCGGAGTAAATGACCACGGGTAGCCTAGCCGGCTCCCCCTGGCGCTTCTGAAAAATTACGGGCCGATCGAGCCCTCGAGCATCCCAGGCGCGGGGCCGCCTTCCCTTGGCCGGCTGTCTCTCAGGCCGGCTACCGGGAGGCAGCCCGGCCCTAAACCCACGGGAAGAAAGCCGCAAGCGGGCCGACTCCAAGAAGCCGGCCACGAGGAGGCCGACTCCAAGAAGCCGGCCCCCAGCAGGCGGCCGAGATTGCACCCTCAAACTTTGCACCCACATAACGGCGATGAGACGGGGTGTGACTACAGTGAAGCCTGCCACCCCTGAATCCCGGAGCGCGCATGGCCACAGTGCGCCGTACAGAGCGGCCATCACCCGTCCGGCGCGGCACTGTTGCCATGTTGACCATGACATCGCCCATGACGAGCTGTCAGGGTGGCCCGCAGGCGACGGGCCCCTTTGGTCAGAGAGATGCCCGAAGGCGGCCAGGCCTCCCCCAGTCGGCCTGAGATGTAGCCGGCTCCCAGCAGCCGGCTTGCTCCTTCCCTCGAAGGAGGTGCTGTTGGGTACTACGGTAGGGTGCGTCGACTGCAAATTAAAAATTCCTACGCCTAAGAACATCCAGGAACATGCTACGGGAGATGGATCACAGTTCGTTACCACTAGACGCCCAGTGCCGTGCAGCGGAAAAAGAGTTGGGGCAGCCCGTCTGCGTGGATCGTCTCCTCCTTGTTTGATCTCCCTCGAACAACCGGTCATCTGATCCCACGTACGAGTTCGCCGGAGCGGTGCACGCCTCTAAAGGTATCCGCGCGTGCAGGATGAACGCCGTGCGGCGGACTACTAGGTCCGATCACACAGTCGGCGGCGAGTGGAGGTGACTATTCGCAACACATGCAAACCCTAGTCGCACCAGAAGCGATCAACCGCATGAGTGTGCCGCACCTCCACTTTATATAGGTATCCGTCGCAGGCTCAACACTTGGGCCTCGTTAAGGAGACAAGATGAGGTAATGCTACAGTGATTGCCGCCAGGCGGCGGCACTGTAGCCATGCTTACCTCGACAACGACCTCGTCACAGGAGCGAGGCAACAATAACCAGCCCCCAACAAGGCCTCCGGGCAGTGGGACCTGCTTGTCGACCAGGAAGCCGGCAGCCGGTGGGACCCACCAGTCGGCGGGCCCTAGCAACCGGCGGAGAAGCCGGCGAACATAGACACTGACGGCTCGGGCCCGCGCCCAGCCGGATTACCATTTTACCCCTGGGGGGTAGGCATATATAAACCCCCCAGGGCAGCCATGCAAAGGGTTGATCTCTTAGAGTTTTAGAAACCACATAGAGGGAAGAGGAGAGAAAGCCTTGATCTTCTTCTTCCTCTCGCCAAACAGCTCAAGGAGCCTCTTGTAGCTACTTGTTAACTTAGCGATCATGTGGAGACCCCGCAGAGCAGCAGTAGGGGTGTTATCTCCATGGAGAGCCCGAAGCTGGGTAAGATCCGCCGGGGTGTATGTCTGTCAGGACCGGATTTTCGGGATATTAATTTTCAGAAAATGGCCCTTGTGCTCACCAGCCCCAGGATTACTGTTAGCTGATGAGGCACCAACTTGATACAGAAATTCCAAAAAAAAATACATAATATGTCGTACAAGGCAATTCTGGCCTATGAGTACAACAAATGGTTTCTAGTGGTTGATGGCGGAAGCGGTTTGTGGATCCTCAGCGTCTATGGGACTCCATTTCCCATAGGAACAGCTGGCCAGGTTAACTCCTATCTTCGTGAGGCTGCTATCACCATTGCTTAGGTTCCGGAGCTGTCATCACGTCGCTCCTCTCCAAGCAAGAAATCTGGCCAAGACAATAGCCAGGGACAAGCCAGTGAGTACTTTTGAATGTAGTCGCAAACATTATGAACACGGGTATAACATAAATGATAATCATGCACTGAAATATTCTATGATCACATTGTCAGTCGTAAAATAAAATAACTGATGCATGCAAGCGGGTTATTCTTCTAAAACAGGAGTATGCCATCAGAGAATAAAAATAGAATGCACCGATCAGGTGTCTGAAGCGACGCCACGAAAGGACAATATATAAAGCATGCCTCAGTCGGGCGTCTGAGCGACACCACATAAAGGGCTTATAAATAATAGAAATAACAAGCATGCCACAGTCGGCGTCTCAGCGACACCACATAAAGGGCTTATAAAGTAAATAAATAACAAGCATGCCACAGTCGGGCGTCTGAGCGACACCACATAAAGGGCTTATAAGTAAAATAATAACAAGCATGCCACAGTCGGGCGTCTGAGCGACACCACATAAAGGGCTTATAAAAAAACAATCACAGTGAATATCCAGGAGGTAGAACCGTCCCAGGGATACTCAATAATTCAAGTAATATAATGGGTTAGTCCATAATAATAATAATCGCAATCATCATAATCAACACAAGTCACAAGTCATGATCCATGTTCTGGTTTAACAGTTTCTCCTCCGAAGACCGACACTAAGACCGACACTTGACCCATCCCAGACTGTAGTCCTTACCCATGGACACGGCTATTCGAATAGGTTTGACCGCTGCAGAGGGTGTACTCTTTACCCACAAGTAACGGATTCCTTTAGTCCATTGGGACTAATTCCATTTATGGTCTTTTAATTGGAAACACGCCCAACTCGCACACACTAGCTTAACTTACCGGTGTCTGGAATCACCCACGACACCTGTTAAGCAAAACTCTCAGTGGGGAGGCTACAACCTCGCGTAGCATGGGATCAAATTTATATCGCACGCTCTAAGGGGTGCCCCCTCTCGGTCCCAACCGGAAAACACCCATGCCCCCGGACCAGGTGGCATGCCTACCGGATGCAGCCGGTATCTTCCACCATGGCCTCTCTGTACGGTGTGTGCTAGGAAGGGGTTTGCAATTTACTGAACCGCACCCTACCTACGGCAGGGACAAGTGGTAGTACGAAACAAGTATGGGGGGTTACTGGAACAAGACTCGATCTATGGTCGACTCTGGAGGTTTAAGTATTCCCTGCATGATTAGCTTAACGAATATATTTCATCCAACAGACAGGATCACCACTCATCATACCCCATCATGCCATACCGGACACACTCGTCTCGACGGGGAACTAGGGACAAGCTCAGGTCTACCCAAGACCGAGACTTTCCCGTTTTCCCTTCCGGTAGGCGCGAAGGGCATACGAGGATGATCACTATCACAAGCATGTCCATTTCCAACAGCAAGGAAGTTTCCAATATGCATTCATGCAAATGATCGTATCACCACATAAAATAACGAGTTCTCCCTATTAAGGTGGTGTTATAATCGTATTAACCAACACACAAAAATATCATGCCAGGGTTCAGAATGCTTGCCTTCAAGTTGTGGAGGGGTGGGGGTGCACTCCAAAACTTTTGAAAGTTACAATCTCCCCTCCAAATTCCTATTTTCAAAAATATTCAAATAACACATACTTTAAAAACGTTACAGAAAAGTTTCTTGGAAAATTTTCAAATAAATATGAAAAAAAAACTAGACAATATTTGGGAAACAACAGAAAAAGAATCAAGTCATTTGGATTTATATTTAAAAAGTTATAGCCAGTGAAAGTTTAGTCAACTTTCTGTTTTTAAAATAAAACTAAAAAAAGAAAAACATTTCGAAAAGAGTACACGTCGAAGACGTACTTTGGGAATACGCCTCCACTTAAAACACGTGGTGGCGGGGCTGGGTCACTGACAGTGGGTCCAGCGGGCCCACTGGTCAGGTTTGACTAGTCCCCCGCCTTCTTCCTCCTCTGTCCGAGCCGAGGCGGGGGCTCCGGCGATCGACGCCGGCGGACGGCGGCTCCTCGCAGGGCTCTGAGGGCGGGGATGGATCCGCCACTCTAGGACGGTCCTCCCGGTGGCCGAGAGGGTGGCGGGGACGGAGGGTGTCACCGGCGGCGAGCCTTGCGGAGGACGGCATCTTCGGGAGGTTTGGGGGTTTGGGCTATGGTGCTTCCCGATCGACGCTGAGAGGGTGGGCGGCTCCGCACAGTTGAGGGGAGAAGGATGGAAGCACGAGAGGGTTTGGGGGCCTCGGTCTTGGCCGGATTCCACCGGAGTGTGGCGGCGGCCGGACCTGTTGGGGACGAGGAAGACGGCCGTCGTTCGCCGATTGCTGGCTACGGGGGGCTCTAGAGGGGTGGTATGAGTTTGCTTGAGGACCTGGACGAGCTCGGGGGTCCTTTAAATAGGCGAGCAATGGCGATTCTACGGCGGCCGGGGTTAAGACAATCGGCGACGGCCGTTCTGTAGCTAGGGGGCGCGTGGCGATGGCTGGGGGTGGCGGCAGGGACTAGGGGACGAGCGGGCACTGCTCCAGGTGTGAGCTGGCGAGCGCGGGTGGCTCGGGCGGCGCCGTCCAGGGCAGGGGCTGTCGGGGCGGCGATGGCGGCTTGCGTTGGTGGCGCTGTAGGGTGCTAGGAGAGGGCCAGGGCGGCTCTGCGGCGAGGGAGGAGTCGGGGCGCTAGCTGCGAGTGGGGAGGGGCCAGAATGGGCGCGGGGGAGGCGGCAGCGGACGCTGGCGACCGTGCGCTTGCGACGCAAACAAACGCGCCTACAGCGCGCCAGAGCGTGCACGCCACCTATCCGGCGAAATGCCAGTGGGTGCTAGGGATTTTGGATGAGGCTGGGGACTAACAGGCCTAGGTTAGGGTAGTCTAGAAACTTAGTGGACATGGTGGTTTGGCAAAGTAAGCAGGTCCATTTTACAAACCGGAAACTATGCCAAAACTGATCATGCCCATAAGGTGTTTGACAAAAATGCCAAGGGCACTAAGGCATTTCTTGGGGTGGTCAAACTCTCCAGACTAGTGTCTCTTTAGATGCAAAAGAGGGTGGTAAGGTTAGTTTGGCAAAAACAGAAACTTGCTAGTGGAAGTTTTTGAGAAAATCATTTCTTGACAGAAACTAAAAGCTATCATTCCATGGACCAAAGGCACTCCAATAGGGCCAATCTCCTGGACTTAGGGGTTTTGCAGGGTGGTCTATGATTAGGAAAAAGAATCATGGGTAAAAGAGCAAGTTAAAATATGGTTGCAGTACAAATCACCAAGCTGGACCAGAATGAAAATGAGGTTGATTTACTCAAATTTTTCAAAGAACATCACTGGGTTTTTGCATAAAGATGAATAATATACTCCTACTGACATTCCATAATTTTGGTGGAAGCTTTAAAGAAATATTTAATTAGGTTGTAGTGCAAAATTGCCCACTAGACCAGATTTGAAAACTTGGTGTAGAACTCAAAATATCCAAAGAATGAAATATATTTTTACATAAGAGTGATTTAAAAACATCACATGACATCCCTAAATTTTTGTGAGATTTTTAAATGAATTTATAAAAGGGTTGCAGTGCAAATGGGACCCTAAACTTATGAAAACCCATTTTAGAGAGATAAAGCTCAGGGATAAATAATTATATAAATAATCCCACTGATAAAAGAATTGTTCTATTTGAGAGGGTAAATAAGTCCAATAATGATTGAAAAGTTCTCACTTGGGGTAAAACTCCATAATAATGAAGAAAAGAATGGTTCTGAAATCAAAAGGAAATCCAGAAAATAAAAGTTTAAGTTCCCTGGCAAAATTTTAATAAACAAAACATGGTTAAATTTTTGGGGTGTCACAACACTACCCCCCTTAAGAAAAAATCTCGTCCTTGAGATTTGTTAAGACTTGTTTTGAAAATATTATTCCTATTAGCTGAAAACAAAGGTTTACTTACAGCACAAACTTTGCGTCGTCGGGGTTGGTTTTTGGCGGCTACGTTCGGGGTTACAAAAGCAATCGCACATCGACATACTCATGCATGGCTACTATTTAAAATAGGGCGCACGAGAAACAACATTTAATTACGGCGATACAGGGTCACACAGTTACAAGGCGAGGACATGCTAAGACTTGGTACTACTCGAGCGACTCTAGTCTACCTCGTTAATATCTAAGCGGGCTTGCCTTGTGGACGTCGAGGCTTCTCCACGGTTCTCACCGTCGGGATTAGCTGGAGGGGGTTGAGGGGCTGCAGGGTCGGGGTAGTGATGATGACCATCCCGGGGATTGTTGGCCGCAATCCCGTTGGAATGTGTTCCCAAAAGGCGACGAAGCACTTCTGGGGTCATCAAGGTATTTTGGTCGATGACTGGGGCTGACCTCAAGGACTCGATCGGTTGTCCGAATAGCATGACTGGGTTGTTGGTGCCGGGCTCCTCTTCTCCTCTTGCCGGGGCTCGGCGAATCAGCTCTCCACGAGCTGCGATCAGATCAAGGGTGATTTGATCGAACAGTCCCTCTAGTACACTTACATAGCGTACCAGATGCAATAATGCAGGATCCGTCTCGTGATCTCTGTTGGCAACCTAGGGTGGTCTACCATACCCGTTGCGGCTGGGGTAGTAGTAGAATGAGCGACAGTTAACTCTGGGCGACAATTGCCGGAGTTGAACTATAGCCTCTCGCGCGGCTAGTTGGATGGCTTGGGGCTCAAAGGAAGTCGTCCTTCCGGTGAACCTGTAGGGGCATTCTGGAGATAGACCCCTACCACAGATGTGCATAGTGGCCCAGAATTGACGGCTCTCACCGCTCATGGACCCTTGGTACACAACATATTCTGGGGGCTCTTCTAACGCGAAGGCACGGCGGGTGAGGTTTGCTAGCACGGTCACAAAACCTCCAAGGTTGGTTGCCGTGGTCTCATTGTGAACAATGGGTCCTGGAATTTTAGCTTGGTTTGGGGAAAGAGTTTGTGCTGTGCTGTGTTGGGTTGAGGCTAGTGTGCCCTTTTTATAGAAAAAGGGATGGAGTCTTCCTTCGCACGCTTGCGAATGAGACAATTTAGGCGTCGGTCACTGGCGCGTGATCGACAGGCTAGGTTGATAGGTTGGGCACCGGCTGTCAAAAAGGTGTCGGGCTCACTGTGTGGCTTTCTTACACGGGAAGCTTGGCCAGGTTAGGTTGAGGTCTGGTGGGTTGGTTAACCTAGGTTTTTCGACCTGGCTAAGATAGGATTAGCCAATGGTCAGCCTGGCTCTAATACCAAGTTTGTTAGGACCGGATTTTCAGGATATTAATTTCCAGAAAATGGCCCTTGTGCTCACCAGCCCCAGGATTACTGTTAGCTGATGAGGCACCAACTTGATACAGAAATTCCAAGCAAAATACATAATATGTCGTACAAGGCCATTCTGGCCTATGAGTACAACAAATGGTTTCTAGTGGTTGATGGCGGAAGCGGTTTGTGGATCCTCGGCGTCTATGGGACTCCATTTCCCACAGGAACAGCTGACCAGGTTAACTCCTATCTTCGTGAGGCTGCTATCACCATTGCTTATGTTCCGGGGCTGTCATCACGTCGCTCCTCTCCAAGCAAGAAATCTGGCCAAGACAATAGCCAGGGACAAGCCAGTGAGTACTTTTGAATGTAGTCGCAAACATTATGAACACGGGTATAACATAAATGATAATCATGCACTGAAATATTCTATGATCACATTGTCAGTCGTAAAATAAAATCCCTGATGCATGCAAGCGGGTTATTCTTCTAAAATAGGAGTATGCAATCAGAGAATAAAAATAGAATGCACCGATCGGGTGTCTGAAGCGATGCCACAAAAGGACAATAATATAAAGCATGCCTCAGTCGGCGTCTGAGTGACACCACATAAAGGGCTTATAAATAATAGAAATAACAAGCATGCCACAGTCGGCGTCTCAGCGACACCACATAAAGGGCTTATAAAGTAAATAAATAACAAGCATGTTACGATCAAGGCCCGAGCGACACCACATAAAGGGCTTATAAGTAAATAAATAACAAGCATGCCACAGTCGGGCGTCTGAGTGACACCACATAAAGGGCTTATAAAAAAACAATCACAGTGAATATCTAGGAGGTAGAACCGTCCCAGGGATACTCAATAATTCAAGTAATATAATGGGTTAGTCCATAATAATAATAATCGCAATCATCATAATCAACACAAGTCACAAGTCATGATCCATGTTCTAGTTTAACAGTTTCTCCTTCGAAGACCGACACTAAGACCGACACTTGACCCATCCCAGACTGTAGTCCTTACCCATGGACACGGCTATTCGAATAGGTTTGACCTCTGCAGAGGGTGTACTCTGTACCCACAAGTAACGGATTCCTTTAGTCCATCGGGACTAATTCCATTTACGGTCTTTTAATTGAAAACATGCCTAACTTCACACACCAGCTTAACTTCACCGTGTCGGAATCACCCACGACACCTGTTAAGCAAAACTCTAAGTGGGGAGGCTACAACCTCGCGTAGCATGGGATCAAATTTATATCACGCGCTTTAAGGGGTGCCCCCCTCTCGGTCCCAACCGGAAAACAAACATGCCCCCGGACCAGGTGGCATGCCTACCGGATGCAGCCGGTATCTTCCACCATGGCCTCTCTGTACGGTGTGTGCTAGGAAGGGGTTTGCAATTTACTGAACAGTACCCTACCTGCGGCAGGGACAAGTGGTAGTACGAAACAAGTATGGGGGGTTACTGGAACAAGACTCGATCTATGGTCGACTCTGGAGGTTTAAGTATTCTCTGCATGATTAGCTTAACGAATATATTTCATCCAACAGACAGGATCACCACTCGTCATACCCCATCATGCCATACCGGACACAGTCGTCTCGACGGGGAACTAGGGACAAGCTCGGGTCTACCCAAGACCGAGACTTTCCCGTTTTCCCTTCCGGTAGGCGCGAAGGGCATACGAGGATGATCACTATCACAAGCATGTCCATTTCCAACAGCAAGGAAGTTTCCAATATGCATTCATGCAAATGATCGTATCACCACATAAAATAACGAGTTCTCCGTATTAAGGTGGTGTTATAATCGTATTAACCAAACACAAAAATATCATGCCAGGGTTCAGAATGCTTGCCTTCAAGTTGTGGAGGGGTGGGGGTGCACTCCAAAACTTTTGAAAGTTACAATCTCCCCTCCAAATTCCTATTTTCAAACATATTCAAATAACACATACTTTAAAAACAGTAAAAAAAGTTGCTTGGAAAATTTTTCAAATAAACATGAAAATAAACTAGACAATATTTGGGAAACAACAGAAAAAGAATCAAGTCATTTGGATTTATATTTAAAAAGTTATAGCCAGTCAAAGTTTAGTCAACTTTGTGTTTTTCAAATAAAACTAAAAAAAAGAAAAATGTTTCGAAAAGAGTACATGTCGAAGACGTACTTTGGAATACGCCTCCACTTAAAACACGTGGTGGCGAGGCTGGGTCACTAACAGTGGGTCCAGCGGGCCCACTGGTCAGGTTTGACTAGTCCCCCGCCTTCTTCCTCCTCTGTCCGAGCCAAGGCGGGGGCTCCGGCGATCGACGCCGGCGAACGGCGGCTCCTCGCGGGGCTCTGGGGGCGGGGATGGATCCGCCACTCCGGGGCGGTCCTCCCGGTGGCGGGGACGAAGGGAGTCGCCGGTGGCGAGCCTTGCGGCGGACGGCAGCTTCGGGAGGTTTGGGGGTTTGGGCTATGGTGCTTCCCGATCGACGCTGAGAGGGTGGGCGGCTCCGCACGGTTGAGGGGAGAAGGATGGAAGCACGGGAGGGGTTTGGGGGCCTCGGTCTTGGCCGGATTCCACCGGACTGTGGCAGCGGCCGGACCATTCGGGGACGAGGAAGACGGCCGTCATTCGCCGATTGCTGGCTACGGGGGGCTCTAGAGGGGTGGTATGAGTTTGCTTGAGGACCTGGACGAGCTCGGGGGTCCTTTAAATAGGCGAGCAATGGCGGTTCCGCGGCGGCCGGGGATAAGATCATCGGCGTCCGCCGTTCTGTAGCTAGGGGGCGTGTGGCGATGGCTGGGGGTGGCGGCAGGGACTAGAGGACGAGCGGGCACTGCTCAAGTGCGTTGGCGAAGCTGGTGGTAGACGGGCGGCGCCGCCTGAGGCAGGGGCTGTCGGGCGGCGGTGGCGGCTTGCGTCGGTGGCGCTGTAGGGCGCCAGGAGAGGGCCAGGGCGGCTCTGCGGCGAGGGAGGAGTCGGGGCGCTGGCTGCGAGTGGGGAGGGGCCAGAACGGGCGCGGGGGAGGCGGCAGCGGGACGCGGCGACCCGTGCGCACGCACGTGCAAAACGCGTGCTCTAGCCGCGCCCAGAGCGTGCACGCCAACTGTTCGGCGAAATGCCAGTGTGAAGGAAATATGCCCTAGAGGCAATAATAAAGTTATTATTTATTTCCTTATTTCATGATAAATGTTTATTATTCATGCTAGAATTGTATTAACCGGAAACATAATACATGTGTGAATATATAGACAAACAGTATGTCACTAGTATGCCTCTACTTGACTAGCTTGTTAATCAAAGATGGTTATGTTTCCTAACCATGAACAAGGAGTTGTTATTTGATTAACAAGGTCACATCATTAGTTGAATGATCTGATTGACATGACCCATTCCGTTAGCTTAACACTTGATCGCTTAGTATGTTAATGCTTTCTTCATGACCCATACATGTTCCTATAACTATGAGATTATGCAACTCCTGTTTACGGAGGAACACTTTGGTACTACCAAACGCCACAACGAATCGGGTGATTATAAAGGAGTACTACAGGTGTCTCCAAAGGTACTTGTTGGGTTGGCGATTTCAATATTAGGTTTTGTCACTCCGATTGTCGGAGAGGTATCTCTGGCCTTCTCGGTGATACACATCACTTAAGCCTTGCAAGCATTACAACTAATGAGTTAGTTGTGAGATGATGTATTACGGAACGAGTAAAGAGACTTACCGTAACGAGATTGAACTAGGTATTGGATACCGACGATCGAATCTCGGGTAAGTAACATACCGATGACAAAGGAACGACGATGTCGTTATGCGGTTTGACCGATAAAGATCTTCGAGAATATGTAGGAACCAATATGGGCATCCAGGTTCCGCTATTGGTTATTGACCAAGAATAGTTCTAGGTCATGTCTACATAGTTCTCGAACCCGTAGGGTCCGCACGCTTAAGGTTTCGATGATGCTTATATTATGAGTTTATGAGTTTTGATGTACCGAAGGAGTTCGAGTCCCGGATGAGATCGGGACATGACGAGGAGTCTCAAATGGTCGAGACGTAAAGATCGATATATTGGACGACTATATTCGAGTTCGGAAAGGTTCCAAATGATTCGGTATTTTCGAGTACTGGGAGAGTTACGGGAATTCGCCGGGAGAAGTATTGGGCCTTATTGGGCCCTGCGGGAAAGAGAGAGGGCTGCCTAGGGCAGGCGCGCGCCTCAAGGCCTAGTCCGAATTGGACTAGGGAGGGGCCGCACCTTCTTCTCTTCCCCTTCCTTCTCTCCTACTCCTACTAGGAAAGGAGGAGTCCTACTCCGGTGGGAGTAGGACTCCCCCTGTGCGCCTCCTCCTTGGCCGCCACCTCCTCCTTGCTCCTTTATATACGGGGCAGGGGGCACCCCATGACACACAAGTTGATCTACGTGATCGATCCTTAGCCGTGTGCGGTGCCCCCTCCACCATATTCCACTTCGTCATATCGTCGCGGAGCTTAGGCGAAGCCCGCGCCGGTGAAGTCATATCGTCGCGGAGCTTAGGCGAAGCCCCGCGTCGGTGGAGCATCATCATCGCCACCACGCCGTCGTCTCGACGGAACTCATCCCCGACGCTTTGCTGGATCGGAGCCCGGGATCGCCATCGAGCTGAACGTGTGCAGAACTCGGAGGTGCCGTGACGCTCGGTACTTGGATCGGTCGGATCGTGAAGACGCACGACTACATCAACAGCGTTGTTATAACGCTTCGCTTTCGGTCTCACGAGGGTGGGCGGACGACACTCTCCTCTCGTTGCTATGCCATCACCATGGTCTTGCGTGATCGTAGGAAAATTTTTGAAATTACTACGCCCCCAACAGTGGTATCCGAGCCTGGTTTTATGCGTTGATGTCATGTGCACGAGTAGAACACAAGTGAGTTGTGGACGATACAAGTCATACTGCCTACCAGCATGTCATACTTTGGTTCAGCGGTATTGTGAGATGAAGCGCCGGACCGACACTACGCCAGACGCTTACGCGAGACTGGTTTCACCGCCCGAGCACTCGTTGCTTAAAGGTGACGGCGGTGTCTGTCTCTCTCACTTTAGTTGAATCGAGTGTGGCTCGCCCGGTCCTTGAGAAGGTTAAACGGAGTCTATTTGACGAAATATCGCTGTGGTTATGATGCGAGGTAAGAACGGTTCTTGCTCAGCCCGTAGCAGCCACGTAAAACTTGCAACAACAAAGTAGAGGACGCCTAACTTGTTTTTGCAGGGCATGTTGTGATGTGATATGGTCAAGACGTGATGCTATATTTTATTGTATGAGATGATCATGTTTTGTAACCGAGTTATCGGCAATGGCAGGAGCCATATGGTTGTCGCTTATTGTATGAAATGCAACGCCATATAATTGCTTTACTTTATCACTAAGCAGTAGCGATAGTCGAGAAGCAATAGTTGGCGAGACGACAACGATGCTACGATGGAGATCAAGGTGTCGCGCTGGTGACGATGGTGATCATGACGGTGCTTGGCGATGGAGATCACAAGCACAAGATGATGATGACCATATCATATCACTTATATTGATTGCATGTGATGTTTATCCTTTATGCATCTTATCTTGCTTTGTTTGACGGTAGCATTATAAGATGATCTCTCACTAAAATTATCAAGAAGTGTTCTCCCGAGTATGCACCGCTGCGAAAGTTCTTCGTTTGAGACACCACGTGATGATCGGGTGTGATAGGCTCTACGCTCAAATACAACGGGTGCAAAACAGTTGCGCACGCGAATACTCAGGTTAAACTTGACGAGCCTAGCATATAACAGATATGGCCTCGAACACGGAGACCGAAGGTCGAACGTGAATCATATAGTAGATATGATCAACATAGTGATGTTCACCATTGAAACTACTCCATCTCACGTGATGATCGGACATGGTTTAGTTGATTTGGATCACGTAATCACTTAGATGACTAGAGAGATGTCTATCTAAGTGGGAGTTCTTAAGTAATATGATTAATTGAACTTTAATTTATCATGAACTTAGTCCTGGTAGTATTTTTCAAATTATGTTGTAGATCAATAACTCGCGTTGTTGCTTCCCTATGTTTGTTGCTTTCATATGTTTATTTTGATATGTTCCTAGAGAAAAATTATGTTGAAAAATGTTAGTAGCAATGATGCGGATTGGATCCGTGATCTGAGGTTTATCCTCGTTGCTGCACAGAAAAATTATGTCCTTAATGCACCGCTAGGTGACAAACCTATTGCAGGAGCAGATGCAGACGTTATGAACGTTTGACTAGCTCAAATATGATGACTACTTGATAGTTTAGTGCACCATGCTTAAAGGCTTAGAATCGGGACTTCAAAGACGTTTTGAACGTCATGGACCATATGAGATGTTCCAGGAATTGAAGTTAATATTTCAAGCAAATACCCGAGTTGAGAGATATGAAGTCTCCAACAAGTTCTATAGCTAAAAGATGGAGGAGAATCGCTCAACTAGTGAGCATGTGCTCAGATTGTCTGGGTACTTCAATCGCTTGAATCAAGTGGGAGTTAATCTTCCAGATAAGATAGTGATTGACAGAATTCTCTAGTCACCATCACCAAGTTAGTAGAACTTCGTGATGAACTATAATATGCAAGGGATGACAAAAGTAATTCCCAAGCTCTTCGTGATGCTGAAATCGACGAAGGTAGAAATCAAGAAAAAAACATCAAGTGTTGATGGTTGACAAGACCACTAGTTTCAAGAAAAAGGGCAAAGGGAGGAAAGAAAGGGAACTTCAAGTAGAAAGACAAGTAAGTTGTCACTCTTGCGAAGAAGCCCAAAGCTGGACCATAGCCTGAAACTGAGTGTTTACACTGCAAAGGAAATGGTCACTGGAAGCAGAAATGCCCTGAATATTTGGTTGATAAGAAGGATGGCAAAGTGAACAAGAGTATATTTGATATACAGATTATTGATGTGTGCATTACTAGTGTTTATAGTAGCCCCTGAGTATTTGATACTTGTTCGGTTGCTAAGATTAGTAACTCAAACGGAGTTGAGAATAAACAGAGACTAGTTGAAGGGAAGTGACGATGAGTGTTGGAAGTAGTTCCAAGATTGATATGATCATCATCGCACACTCCCTATACTTTCGGGATTAGTGTGGAACATAAATAAGTGTTATTTGGTGTTGAGCATAAATATGATTTGATCATGTTTATTGCAATACGGTTATTCATTTAAAGTCAGAGAACAATTGTTGTTCTGTTTACATGAATAAAACCTTCAATGGTCATACACCCAATAAAATAGTTTGTTGGATCTCGATCGTAGTGATACACATATTCATAATATTGATGCCAAAAGATGCAAAGTTAATAATGATAGTGCAACTTATTTGTGGTAATCGCCGCTTAGGTCATATTGGTGTAAAACGCATGAAGAAACTCCATGCTGATGGGATTTTGGAATCACTTGATTATGAATCATTTGATGCTTGCGAACCGTGCCTTTTGGGCAAGATGACTAAAACTCCGTTCTCCGGAACAATGGAACAAGCTACTGACTTGTTGGAAATAACACATATATACCGATGTATGCGATCCAATGAGTGTTGATGCTCGTGGCAAGTATCGTTATTTTTCTGACCTTCACAAGATGATTTGAGTAGATATGGGTATATCTACTTGATGAAACATAAGTCTGAAATAGTTGAAAGGTTCAAAGAATTTCAGAGTGAAGTGGAAAATCATCGCAACAAGAAAATAAAGTTTCTGCGATCTGATCGTGGAGATGAATATTTGAGTTACGAGTTTGGTCTTCAATTAAAACAATGTGGAATAGTTTCACAGCTCACGCCACCTGGAACACCACAACGTTATGGTGTGTCCGAACGTCAGAAACCGTATTTTATTTTGATATGGTGCGATCTATGATGTCTCTTACTGATTTACCAATATAGTTTTGGGGTTATGCATTAGAGACAGCTGCATTCACATTAAAGGGCACCATCTAAACCGCTGAGACGACAACATATGAACTGTGGTTTAGCAAGAAACCCAAGTTGACGTTTCTTAAAGTTTGGGGCTGCGATGCTTATGTGAAAAAGTTTCATCCTGATAAGCTTGAACCCAAATCGAGAAGTGCGTCTTCATAGAATACCCAAAGGAAATAGTTGGGTACACCTTCTATCACAGATCCGAAGGCAAGTTATTCGTTGTTAAAATGGATCCTTTCTAGAGAAGGAGTTTCTCTCGAAAGAAGTGAGTGGGAGGAAAGTAGAACTTGATGAGGTAATTGTACCTTCTCCCTTATTGGAAAGTAGTTCATCACAGAAATCAGTTCCGTGATTCCTACACCAATAAGTAAGGAAGTTAATGATGATGATCATGAAACTTCAGATCAAGTTGCTACCAAACCTCGAGGTCTTCCAGAGTAAGATCCGCACTGAGTGGTACGGTAATCATGTTCGGAAGTCATGTTACTAGACCATGATGAACCTACGAACTATGAGGAAGCGATGATGAGCCCAGATTCGCGAAATGGCTTGAGGCCATGAAATCTGAGATAGGATCCATGTATGAGAACAAAGTATGGACTTTGATTGACTTGCTCGATGATCAGCAAGCCATGTTAAATAAATGGATCTTAAAGAGGAAGACGGACACCGATAGTAGTGTTACTATCTACAAAGCCCGACTTGTCACAAAAAGGTTTTCGACAAGTTCAAGGTGTTGACTACAATGAGATTTTCTCAATCAGTAGCGATGCTTAAGTCTGTCCGAATCATGTTAGCAATTGCCACATTTTATGAAATCGGCAAATGGATGTAAAACTACATTCTTTAATGGATTTATTAAAGAAGAGTTGTATATGATGCAACAAGATGGTTTTGTCAATCCTAAAGGAGCTAACAAAATGCGCAAGCTCCAGCGATCCATCTATGGACTGGTGCAAGCATCTCGAGTTGGAATAAACGCTTTGATAGTGTGATCAAAGCATATGGTTTTATCTGAGACTTTCGGAGAAGCCTGTATTTACAAGAAAGTGAGTGGGAGCACTACAGCATTTCGATAAGTATATGTGAATGACATATTGTTGATCGGAAATAATGTAGAATTATTCTGCAAAGCATAAAGGAGTATTTGAAAGGAGTTTTTCAAAGAAGGACCTCGTGAAGCTGCTTACATATTGAGCATCAAGATCTATAGAGATAGATCAAAGACGCTTGATAAGTTTTTCAATGAATACATACCTTGACAAGATTTTGAAGTAGTTCAAAATGGAACAGTCAAAGAAAGAGTTCTTGCCTCGTGTCACAAGGTGTGAGATTGAGTAAGACTCAAAACCCGACCACGGCAGAAGATAGAAAGAGAATGAAAGTCATTCCTATGCATCAGCCATAGGTTCTATAAAGTATGTCATCTGTGTACTGATCTATTGCATACCCTACCACTAAGATTGGCAAGGAGTGCAATAGTGATCTAGGAGTAGATCAATGGACAGCGGTCAAAATTATCCTTAGTAGAATAAGGATATGTTTCTCGATTATGGAAGTGAAAAAGGTTCGTCGTAAAAGGTTACGCCGATGCAAGTTTTAAACACTAATCTAGATGACTCGAGTCTCAATCTGGATACATATTGAAAGTGGGAGCAATTAGCTAGAGTAGCTCCGTGCGAGCATTGTAGACATAGAAATTTGCAAAATACTTACGGCTCGAATGTGCCAGATCCGCTGACTAAAATTATCTCACAAGCAAAACATGATCACACCTTAGTACTCTTTGGGTGTTAATCACATAGCGATGTGAACTAGATTATCGACTCTAGTAAACCCTTTGGGTGTTGGTCACATGTCGATGTGAACTATGGGTGTTAACCACATATAGATGTGAACTATTGATGTTAAATCACATGGCAATGTGAACTAGATTATTGACTCTAGTGCAAGTGGGAGACTGAAGGAAATATGCCCTAGAGGCAATAATAAAGTTATTATTTATTTCCTTATTTCATGATAAATGTTTATTATTCATGCTAGAATTGTATTAACCGGAAACATAATACATGTGTGAATATATAGACAAACAGATGTCACTAGTATGCCTCTACTTGACTAGCTTGTTAATCAAAGATGGTTATGTTTCCTAACCATGAACAAGGAGTTGTTATTTGATTAACAAGGTCACATCATTAGTTGAATGATCTGATTGACATGACCCATTCCGTTAGCTTAACACTTGATCGCTTAGTATGTTAATGCTTTCTTCATGACCCATACATGTTCCTATAACTATGAGATTATGCAACTCCTGTTTACGGAGGAACACTTTGGTACTACCAAACGTCACAACGAATCGGGTGATTATAAAGGAGTACTACAGGTGTCTCCAAAGGTACTTGTTGGGTTGGCGATTTCGAGATTAGGTTTTGTCACTCCGATTGTCGGAGAGGTATCTCTGGGCCTTCTCGGTGATACACATCACTTAAGCCTTGCAAGCATTACAACTAATGAGTTAGTTGTGAGATGATGTATTACGGAACGAGTAAAGAGACTTACCGTAACGAGATTGAACTAGGTATTGGATACCGACGATCGAATCTCGGGTAAGTAACATACCGATGACAAAGGAACGACGATGTCGTTATGCGGTTTGACCGATAAAGATCTTCAGAGAATATGTAGGAACCAATATGGGCATCCAGGTTCCGCTATTGGTTATTGACCAAGAATAGTTCTAGGTCATGTCTACATAGTTCTCGAACCCGTAGGGTCCGCACGCTTAAGGTTTCGATGGCGATGCTTATATTATGAGTTTATGAGTTTTGATGTACCGAAGGAGTTCGGAGTCCCGGATGAGATCGGGACATGACGAGGAGTCTCAAATGGTCGACACGTAAAGATCGATATATTGGACGACTATATTCGAGTTCGGAAAGGTTCCAATGATTCGGTATTTTCGAGTACCGGAGAGTTACGGAATTCGCCGGGAGAAGTATTGGGCCTTATTGGGCCCTGCGGAAAGAGAGAGGGCTGCCTAGGGCAGGCCGCGCGCCTCAAGGCCTAGTCCGAATTGGACTGGGGAGGGGCCGCACCTTCTTCTCTTCCCTTCCTTCTCTCCTACTCCTACTAGGAAAGGAGGAGTCCTACTCCGGTGGGAGTAGGACTCCCCCTTGCGCTCCTCCTTGGCCGCCACCTCCTCCTTGCTCCTTTATATACGGGGCAGGGGGCACCCCATGACACACAAGTTGATCTACGGATCGCTCCTTAGCTGTGTGCGGTGCCCCCTCCACCATATTCCACTTCGGTCATATCGTCATGAGCTTAGGCGAAGCCTGCGCCGGTGAAGTCATATCGTCGCGAGCTTAAGCGAAGCCCTGCGCCGGTGGAGCATCATCATCGCCACCACGCCGTCGGTTGACGGAACTCATCCCCGACGCTTTGCTGGATCGGAGCCCGGGATCGCCATCGAGCTGAACGTGTGCAGAACTCGGAGGTGCCCTTACGTTCGGTACTTGGATCGGTCGGATCGTGAAGACGTACGACTACATCAACCGCGTTGTTATAACGCTTCCGCTTTCGGTCTACGAGGGTACGTGGACGGACACTCTCCCCTCTCGTTGCTATGCCATCACCATGGTCTTGCGTGATCGTAGGAAAATTTTTTGAAATTACTACGCTCCCCAACACAGTGGGTGCTAGGGGTTTTGGATGAGGCTGGGGACTAACAGGCCTAGGTTAGGGTAGTCTAGAAACTTAGTGGACATGGTGGTTTGGCAAAGTAAGCAGGTCCATTGTACAAACCAGAAACTATGCCAAAACTGATCATGCCCATAAGGTGTTTGACAAAATGCCAAGGGCACTTAGGCATTTCTTGGGGTGGTCAAACTCTCCAGACTAGTGTCTCTTTAGATGCAAAAGATGGTGGTAAGGTTAGTTTGGAAAAAACAGAAACTTGCTAGTGGAAGTTTTTGAGAAAATCATTTCTGGACAGAAACTAAAAGCTATCATTCCATGGACCAAAGGCACTCCAATAGGGCCAATCTCCTGGACTTAGGGGTTTTGCAGGGTGGTCTCTGATTAGGAAAAAGAATCATGGGTAAAAGAGCAAGTTAAAATATGGTTGCAGTACAAATCACCAAGCTGGACCAGAATGAAAATGAGGTTAATTTACTCAAATTTTTCAAAGAACATCACTGGGTTTTTGCATAAAGATGAATAATATACTCCTACTGACATCCCATAATTTTGGTGGAAGCTTTAAAGAAATATTTAATTAGGTTGTAGTGCAAAATTGCCCACTGGACCAGATTTGAAAACTTGGTGTAGAACTCAAAATATCCAAAGAATGAAATATATTTTTACATAAGAGTGATTTAAAAACATCACATGACATCCCCAAATTTTGGTGAGATTTTTAAATGAATTTATAAAAGGGTTGCAGTGCAAATGGGACCCTAAACTTATGAAAAACCATTTTAGAGATATAAAGCTCAGGGATAAATAATTATATAAATAATCCCACTAATAAAAGAATTGTTCTATTTGAGAGGGTAAATAAGTCCAATAATGATTGAAAAGTTCTCACTTGGGGTAAAACTCCATAATAATCAAGAAAAGAATGGTTCTGAAATCAAAAGGAAATCCAGAAAATAAAAGTTTAAGTTCCCTGGCAAAATTTTAATAAACAAAACATGGTTAAATTTTTGGGGTGTCACAATGTCTTCGCCTTATCCCATTTCCAGGCACCGGCGACGTCTTATTGGCTCCCATAATGATAAGCCACCCGTTGGCATATGTCCCACCTACCACCCAACATTTGGCGCCCACCATGGGGCCAGGTGCACCGTCGTCCGGAGACCTGTTCTGGATGGGAACCCTCTTCCTTCCCAGCGAGCGTAGCCAGCCTGGCACGCCCGATGGCGCTTGCCCCGACGCGCTGCAAGGCATCGGTAACGCCTGCGCGGCAAGCTGCCTCGCCGATCTTCTTGGCGAGGCTCGCATCTCCGGCGAGCCCGCATCCGACGCGGGCACAGGCTTCCTCGAGAGCCACCTCGCCAGCCTCCTCGACCAACTCTTCGTCTCTAGCGAGCCTGCTGTGGATTTGGAGTCGGCTAGCTCCACCGACCCGATGCTTGTCTACTCCGACACGGCATCGCTTGACGCTTTCCCCACCAACGTTGTGATCTTCAATGACCCGCTCCCTCGAGCCGACAGCTGTGGAAGTGCCATCACCGAGGTGCTGGTCATCAGCCACGGCGTCGCCTCCGGCGAGAACGCCCACGACGCCCTGCAAACAGCGCTCCATGACTTGTCCGTCCCCCTTCCGGCCGACGCCGACGCCGAGACACTGGAGGCACGCCGCCTCGCCCTCATTGCGGAGGGCCAGAAGATAGCCTCCATCACTACTGGAAACTAGGAATTTGCCATCAGCCAGCTCTTTGCCATCTGCCAGCTGATGGCAAAGAACGTCTTTGCCATCTGCTTATAAAAAACAGATGGCAAAGAACTGACAGATGGCAAAGAACATGGTTGCCATCAGCCAATTCTTTGCCATCTGCTAGTGGATGGCAAATAATCTTTGCCATCTGCCAGGCAGAGAGGTGGGTAGGGTCCAGTGCTACAACGGCCTGTCGACCCAACTCTTTGCCATCTGCCAGCAGATGGCAAAGAATCTTTTCCATCTGTTGGCAGATGGCAAAGAAGTGGGTGGAGCCCAATGGATAACGGCGCTATAATGGCCAGTAGCCCCACCTCTTTGCCATCTGCCGTGGATGGCAAAGGCCCATATCTTAGCCATCACCGGTGGTGGCAGATGGCAAAGAGGTCGACCCTCTCTCCCAGCCCGGCCCCCCCCTCTCTCTCTTCAGCCCGGCCCCCCCCCCTCTCTCCTCCCCACCTCACCCACCCACCATTGTCTAAAAAAGTCTGCCCCAACAAACGCACACCTGCAGCCCAGACGACCCCAGTGGCCACTGCCTGCCACCTCCGCTGCCCGCCCCCCCGCCACCGCAGCCCTCCCCGCCCCTCCCCACCACCGCAGCTCGCCTGCCCGTCCCTCCTCCACCGCCCGTCCCAAAGACCGCCGCCCGTCCCTCCACCGAGCCGGCCTCCCGCCTCTCCCGCCACCGCTGCCCTCCCGCCCTCCCGCCCCCCGCCACCACGCAGCTCGCCTGCGCCCGCCCCTCCACCGTAGCCTGCCCCAAGACCACCGCCAGTCCCTCCACCGAGTCGGACCTCCCCGCCTCCCGGCCACATGCCCTCCCGGCCATCATGGCGTGCCCATGCCCGCCCTCCATCGAGCCAGGCCACGGCGCCGCCCACTTCCCGCGGCCCTCCCCGCCACGGCGCCCGCCCCTCCATTTGGCAGGTTTGTTCCATTCGGAAATATACTCCCTCCATTCGGAAATTAATATTTGCCATCTAGAAAATATACTCCTTCCATTATGTATTATTCATCAAGAAGATGCAACGGTGGGTGCCAAAAAAGGCAAAAATGGTGTGAAAAAAATTGTTCACATCAATTTTTTTGATTGGATAATGGTGGACTGCTGCTGTTTCAACTCTTCGGAACATCAAGGAAAAAAGGGTTTAACTCTGTAGTCGCCTTGGTCTTTTGGTCCGTCTAGAAAGAGCGAACAACGTAGTCTTTCACAATGCCCATCTTCCACTTCTAAAGCTTGTTGATTTAATAAATCTGAATGTCATCTATGGGTTCAGGCTGGAGCAAAGCAATTAGGCTCCCTACTCCCTGTTTTGTCTCTTGGGCAAAGCACATAGGCTCCCTGCTCCCTGTTTTGCCTCTTGACCGGTCATCACCGTTTGTACTACCCTTGTACTTGGTTTCTGTCTTAATATATGACATGCAGTTCTCCTGCATGGTTCGAAAAAAAATGCAAACAATGGACCAAATTGATGCTACATGAAGTCTATAAGCTTATGTGTTTTATTTCTCACCAAAGGTAAATAATTAAACCACAGCTTAAATATATTTGTATGGCTGCAGCAAGATTATCCGATAGGCTATGTAAGACATGTAAAAAATCAAATGATTTTACCATCTAAGATATGCATAATTAAATGCAAGTAAAATCAAAAATTTGGCAAGGGATGGGGCTCGTACATCCCAAACCTGCCAGATGGTTATATATGAATTTGGGAAATAGGTTAGGTTGCACATCAAGAAGAACTAATTCATTGTTAGACCCTTCCATATTTGAAGAACGGTATCCTCTCAAAGAAACAACACACGGAAACATGAGCATCCTGGACTGGGCAATGGTGTCGAACAAAATTTAGTTTGGATATTAATCAAGCACACAAATATGCAAAACTAGCAAATGTATAGGAACAGTGTGTGCCTTAGCATGTATGGGTTGCACAGGGAAAAAACTACCAAAACTATGGTTTTTCTCAATTTTACCAAAACTACCTAGGTGTTTGGTTGGTGTTTCGCCGGGGTGGTTTTTCGGGTCATATATTTGTGAATTATGAGTTAGGTCATATATTTTCCAATTTTGTTATGAAAAACATCATATATATTTGCGTTGATCGGGTGGATTTAAATGTGCAGTTGTTTCATCGCTGTGAGGGTCTGGTGTTCAACAACCTCCCCGTGCGTTCGACGAGCTCCGCCCCTGCGTTCGTGGGTGAGCACAAATGACATCTCCTCCTCTCCCCCTTCATTTGCTCTATTCCGGTCTTCGCGCCGATGAAACTTGCTAGCTATAGGTGTATTCAATCATCAAGATATGCGTGACCACTATCGTCTCCCGCTCGAAGGGTTACATCTATAAATATGCATTCATTTGCATATTTATAACCGTAATTCTTTCAATTGTCCAACTTTATCCATGGACAGCCAGTATGTAGAGATTGGGTTCGTTTTCCCATATGCTCTGCTCCGATTTGATGCAGAATTTAATCGCTTGCCTCTCTGTTGTTCTCCGGTACACATCCTCTCTGCTTATTGCGGAGACGTGTATCAGGAGAACAGCGGGGAGGTGCTGCCGAAATTTTGTGTCAGATTCGGAGCAGAGCATGGGAAAACGAACCCAATCTACACATACACGGGCGGGATTAGGACCTATCTTTACCTATTAGCGTCTAGGTTGCATGGACGTAATAAAACTGAGAAACTCTATTAACTGATGAATATGGTTTGCTGAGTTATGTATGTATTTCTTGTGTGTCCAGTAGCTAGGCAAGATGAGTGATCGTGCGTGGATGTACACCGGTCACCCTAGTCAGAAAGACATGACCCCTGAATGGATGACAAAAACCAAGGGGTTTATCAGAGCCGCATTTGCAAATGGACAGAAAACAACCTGGTGCCCCTGTTTCGAGTGCAACAACTATCGTAAGATGTTAGAGTTTGAAATGATCAAACACCTGCAGAAGTGGGGTTTTACGCCCGGTTATACGATGTGGAAATTTCATGGTGAGTCTGCCCAATGTTCCAGAGCTGAGGAGGGCCGTCGTCGCACCGACGAGCATGGTACCGGGATGGAAGACATGGTGCAAGACTTTGATGATGCTCGGGATTCGGACGATTAGATGGAGGAATCTGCAAAGGCCTTCAATGATATGTTGGAGTCTTTGAAGCGTCATCTCCATGAGCACACCGAGCTTTGTCAGCTGGATGCCATCGCACAAGTAATGGCTCTGAAGGCTCAATTCAACTTGGGCAGAGAATGCTATGACGCGATAGTGAAACTATTTGGACGCTTTCTACCCAAAGGCCATATAATTCCTGCAAACCTATACCAGTCGGACAAAATCCTCCGTGTACTTAAGATGCCCTATGAGAAGATAGATGCCTGTGAGAATGGATGTGCCTTATTTAGGCTCCATTATGCGGACTTGAACTATTGCCCCATTTGCAAGTCTTCCAGGTATGTTGAGGTAGATAACGGTATGGGTGAGAAGAGTCAGACCAAAATCCCCATTAACGTTCTTCGGTATATGCCAATCATACCAAGACTTCAACGTCTATTCATGGTCGAAGAGACGGCCAGACAGATGACATGGCACAAATTGGGAAAAAGAACCGAACGGGATGCAGATGGGAATCTGATGATGGTACACACATCGGATGGTGCTGCATGGAAACACTTCGATGCATTGCATGATGAAAAAGCGGCAGATCCAAGGAATCCTCGAGTAGCCGTCAGCACGGATGGGTTCAATGTGTTTGGTATGATGGCAGCCCAATACAGTTGTTGGCCTGTATTTGTCATTCCACTCAATCTCCCCCCCGGACAGATTATGCAAAGAAAGAACATTTTCCTGACGTTGATAATTCCGGGGCCCAACTATCCGGGGAAGAATATGAATGTGTACATGCAGCCGCTTAAGGATGAACTACAAGAAGCTTCGGATAATGGGATCAAGACATACGACGCCGCTACAAAAAAAACTTCCTAATGTGTGTGTGGTACATGTACTCGATGCATGACTTGCCGGCGTATGCGCTATTCGTTGGCTGGTGTGTGCATGGAAGGTTCCCGTGCCCCACATGCAAGGCAGCTCTTGAGTTTAAATCTTGCTGCAGCGGGTGGCAAGTTTTCTTGCTTCGACATGCATAGACAGTTCTGGATCCTCATCATAAGTTCAGAAAAGACAAGAAGAACTTCATCAAAGGTAGAGATGTCAAAACTCGCACCACCTGCATTGACAGCCAACAGACCTGGATCGCTTAAACGCTCTCGAGCCGGATCCAGAGCGCCCGAGGTATTTCAAGGGGTATATCTGGAACACGCTCGACCCACAAGATATGCTTGTGGGATCTGCCAGATTAAAGACCTCCTTTGCCCACACAACATCGACGTGATGCACTTTGAAAAGAATGTCGGTGAGACCCTCTTTGGTACATTGTTCGGCATAGAGGGGAAAACGAAGGATAATCCTAAGGCCAGTGTTGATCAGGAGGCTCTATGTGATAGACCGCTACAAAACATGAAACAACCAAAAGGAAAGAAGAATGGGCGAAGCCAAAGGCATGGTTCAATCTTGGAAGGCGGTTATGAGGGAAATACTCCTGTGGGTGAAAAAGGAGTTGATGTCCCCCGATGGGTATGCATCGAATCTAAAGAGGGGAGCGAGCCTTGAAAAATTGAAAATATTTGGTCTCAAGAGTCATGATTGGCACATATGGCTTGAGCGGTAATGCCGGTGATGTTGCGTGGCTTTATCCACGAGGATGAATGGCTAGTAATCTTGGCAGATCTGAGCTATTTCTTCCGTGTTCTATGTGCGAAAGAATTATCGCCGCTTGCTAGAAGAAATGGAAGAGTTGGCGCGGAGTTGATCTACAAGTTGAGAAGATCTTTCCACTGGCTTCTTTAATCCAATGCAGCATTGGATTTTGCATCTCCGACCGAGGCACGATTGGGGGCCGTGCAGAATTGTTGGTGCTACATGGCGAGAGGATGCGTAAGACGCTTGAGCAAAATGTAAAATAAACGTCGAATTGAAGCATCGATGGCGAGGCATTCATTCGAGGAGGCGGCAAACTTCGTGACAGCAAACTACAAAGCCAAAATCGCTCATTTGCATAATCCAAGCCTCGGTACAATGTTGGCGACCCTAAAAGGGTGGATCCAACTCAGCCTATTCAAAGGGAAGCTCGCACCACCGGTGCTTATACTCCTTATTGTTGGATAACGATTTAACGGCGGAGCATTACATTGTATATCTTGAACAATCTAACAGAAGTGCGGCCGTACATCGAGTAAGTTCTCGGTACATTGTTTCGCAACCTCTACTTCATTTGAACTGCTCTTATTCCTGGATATTTGATACAGTCGATACGTCGCCAAATTCTCGTATGGAGTGATACTGTCCTTGGTGTGATTTGTCGCCAGTGCTTCCTGGGGTGGGTCACGTTGCCCGGTGAGGGCCGGGTTCCAGAGCTAGGAATGACCTGGGAGCACTAGTTGGCTGCCCTGGCCCCGCCGGAGCATAGGGTCGGCGATGTCGAGTGCGACACGGTGGCCGACATTGTGATCGCCACATTTTGGGTAATTTCTCCTTTGCCATTTACGTTGTGTTTTCTTCTTTGATTGCATACCTTCTACATGAGTTTTCTTGTTTGATTGCAGACCTTCTAATCCGTGTTTTATTGTTTGATTGCAGACCTTCTCTGGTGCTTTGAGGGACAGGAGGAGGCGGCGGCTCGGGTTATCGACGCCGAGTGCAGGCGCCTACTTGGAAACTTTCGGCACGAGGCTCGGACGCAGGTTGTTCGAGACTACTTAGCACAGACTGGTATTAGGAGGAGAAAAGAGAAGTGCCGGGACAAGTATCTGAGTAAGGAGAAGTACATGAAGGTAATTACCTATTCTTAAGGCCTTGTACTTAGTTTCCTTGATTTGATTCGTAGGCGTAGCGCTCAAATTTCTCTTGCTTAACATAGGTGCCTCCGAGATGGTGTGCGGACAACATGGACTGCTGGGAGGTGTTGGTGGATGAGTGGTGCTCTCCCCAATGGCGCGTCGCCCACAACATAGCAAAGGAGAAGCGTTTCAAAATGAAAAGTGTGCCACACCATCTAGGCAGCGTCGACCTACATGGGTACGGGAAAAACTGGGTACGTGTGGTTTGCTTCATGATTCATGCAAATTCATTCTTTGTGCTAGCTTGAGTCCTTAACTAATACTCTGTTCTCTCTCTTTAGTCAAAACACAACAAGGCTCCGATTGCGAGCTGTTCGACCTCTATGGCATGTCCAATATTGCACCGCATAAGAAGGCCAAGGCATTCTCTGAGTCTGATCTCGAAAATGCAAAGAACTTCAGCAACGAGGCCTCCCACCACAAGATGGTGCAGTACGTTAAGCAGGGGAAGGCGAGGAAAGGGCCGGACTTTAACTCGAGCCAGCCTCTTGATCCAGAGCTGGTGATGATATCTGGTGGCGGGAGGTCCAATGGCTCGTTAGCCATTGGTAATGGACTGATACGTTGTAGTAGCACTCTCCCGCAGATCAAGAAGCGCCAGACCAGCTCTGATCCTGAGATACCGCCTCGTTTACGACCAGTGGAAATCGAATTCCAGGTTTGTTAATTATACGGACTCGAGAGCCTTTCCTCCATTACATTGTGTTTGCGGTCGTCGATGATTACAATGCTAACGAGTGGTGTTGCAGGCTGCTATTGAGGCAAAGAGAGTGAAGACCAGGCTGCTTTTGAGGAGAGGGACCGCAGTTGGCGGAGAGGGGCGGCAAAGCGGCGGAGAGGGACAGGAGAATGAGGAGAGGACGGCTAGGCTGTTGGAGGAGGAGAGGAACCGGAACGACTTGGCTAACGGGCCATGTACGAGCTCTTCGTGGTAAGTTTCTTCGCATATTAGCTAAATCATGCACGCAATGTTCCTTTCATTAGTAACTAATATGGTGACTCGTCAAAACCAAATGTGCAGTCCATGTGCGAGAAGAACGGCGAGACCCTCCGCCGATGCTACCATTCCTCCGGCGGGCACGGTGAGTTTCATTTGAACGGTCATTAGTTACTAGTCTTCACATTTGAGTTGCATCATGCTAACGATACATTGAAATAATCTTTGGTGCAGCGTAACTCCCGACAAGCATCGACCGATCCTTCTCCGCTCGCCATCGGGCGCGACCGGTCCTACACCTACACCTACACCTACACCTCCGTGATGACGGTAAGTGTCCCAAGTGTTTTGCTTAATAGAGTTTTGTTGTGATGCCATGTTGTATATATCTAGACATATCGTGCATAATGTGTGTATGTTTGAAATGCATTGTATGTGTGGGATTCGACACCTAGTCGTGTGCCTTTGGTAGCCTTCCATACAGGAAATGCCTCCTAGTGCTTCCATCGAGCCATGGTAGTTCGCTATCGCTCCGAACACATGGATTGACCGCATGTGTCCTTCTTTGCTCTGTGTCTGTCCCTTACGGGAAATGTCACCTTGTGTATCACCAAGTCCTTGTAGCTTACTACGACTTGGTTGCACTCACGATGACCGACACGTGCATTCTTTGGGTCATGTATGCTCGTCCTCTCACGCTTGTGCCACCTTGGTTCTATGACTAGTCATGTCGGCCGGGTTCTCTGCCATATGGATACTAGCGACATAATCATATACTTAGCATTTTTTCCTCCAAAATGACTCAATATGCTTACCTAGCTCAAAAATGACATAATAAGCTTAATTAGCTCCAAAATGACATATTTAACCTAGGATAGCTCTAAAATGATATAATATGCTTAAGAAATGACATATTTTAGGTCCTAAATGACTTCATATGCTTAGCTAGCTCCAAAATGACATAATAACCTTACTTAGCTTCAAAATGACATATTCAACCTAGGCTAGCTCTAAAATGACCTATACTTAGTATTTTTTCCTCCAAAATGACTTAATATGCTTAGCTAGCTCAAAAATTACATAATAAGCTTAATTAGCTCCAAAATGACATATTTAACCTAGGATAGCTCTAAAATGATATAATATGCTTAAGAAATGACATATTTTAGGTCCTAAATGACTTCATATGCTTAGCTAGCTCCAAAATGACATAATAACCTCACTTAGCTTCAAAATGACCTATTCAACCTAGGCTAGCTCTAAAATGACCTATACTTAGCATTTTTTTCCTCCAAAATGACTTAATATGCTTAACTAGCTCAAAAATTACATAATAAGCTTAATTAGCTCCAAAATGACCTATTTAACCTAGGATCGCTCTAAAATGACCTATACTTAGCATTTTTTCCTCCAAAATGACTTAATATGCTTAGCTAGCTTCAAAATGACATATACTTAGAATCTTTTCCTCCAAAATTAGTTAATATGCTTAACTAGCTCTAAAATGACATAATATGCTTAAGAAATGACATAGTTTAGCTCCTAAATGACTTCACATGCTTAGCTAGCTCCAAAATGACATAATAAGCTTAATTAGCTCCAAAATGACATATTTAACCTAGGATAGCTCTAAAATGACCTATACTTAGCATTTTTCCTCCAAAATGACTTAATATGCTTAGCTAGCATAAAAATGACCTATTTAACCTAGGATAGCTCTAAAATGACCTATACTTAGCATATTTTCCTCAAAAAAGACTTAATATGCTTAGCTAGCTCTAAACTGATATAGTATGCTTAAGAAATGACATATTTTAGGTCCTAAATGACTTCATATGCTTAGCTAGCTCCAAAATGACATAATAACCTTACTTAGCTTCAAAATGACATATTCAACCTAGGCTAGCTCTAAAATGACCTATACTTAGCATTTTTTCCTCCAAAATGACTTAATATGTTTAGCTAGCTCAAAAATTACATAATAAGCTTAATTAGCTCCAAAATGACATATTTAACCTAGGATAGCTCTAAAATGGTATAATATGCTTAAGAAATGACATATTTTAGGTCCTAAATGACTTCGTATGCTTAGCTAGCTCCAAAATGACATAATAACCTTACTTAGCTTCAAAATGACCTATTCAACCTAGGCTAGTACTTAGCATTTTTTCCTCCAAAATGACTTAATATGCTTAGATAGCTCAAAAATTACATAATAAGCTTAATTAGCTCCAAAATGACCTATTTAACCTAGGATCGCTCTAAAATGACCTATACTTAGCATTTTTTCCTCCAAAATGACTTAATATGCTTAGCTAGCTTCAAAATGACCTATACTTAGAATCTTTTCCTCCAAAGTTAGTTAATATGCTTAACTAGCTCTAAAATGACATAATATGCTTAAGAAATGACATAGTTTAGCTCCTAAATGACTTCACATGCTTAGCTAGCTCCAAAATGACATAATAAGCTTAATAAGCTCCAAAATGACATATTTAACCTAGGATAGCTCTAAAATGACCTATACTTAGTATTTTTCCTCCAAAATGACTTAATATGCTTAGCTAGCATAAAAATGACCTATTTAACCTAGGATAGCTCTAAAATGACCTATACTTAGCATCTTTTCCTCAAAAAAGACTTAATATGCTTAGCTGGCTCTAAAATGATATAGTATGCTTAAGAAATGACATATTTTAGGTCCTAAATGACTTCATATGCTTAGCTAGCTCCAAAATGACATAATAACCTTACTTAGCTTCAAAATGACATATTCAACCTAGGCTAGCTCTAAAATGACCTATACTTAGCATTTTTTCCTCCAAAATGACTTAATATGCTTAGCTAGCTCAAAAATTACATAATAAGCTTAATTAGCTCCAAAATGACCTATTTAACCTAGGATAGCTCTAAAATGATATAGTATGCTTAAGAAATGACATATTTTAAGTCCTAAATGACTTCATATACTTAGCTAGCTCCAAAATGACATAATAACCTTACTTAGCTTCAAAATGACCTATTCAACCTAGGCTAGCTCCAAAATGACCTATACTTAGCATTTTTTTTCCTCCAAAATGACTTAATATGCTTAGCTAGCTCAAAAATTACATAATAAGCTTAATTTGCTCCAAAATGACCTATTTAACCTAGGATCGCTCTAAAATGACCTATACTTAGCATTTTTTCCTCCAAAATGACTTAATATGCTTAGCTAGCTTCAAAATGACCTATACTTAGAATCTTTTCCTCCAAAATTAGTTAATATGCTTAACTAGCTCTAAAATGACATAATGTGCTTAAGAAATGACATAGTTTAGCTCCTAAGACTTCACATGCTTAGCTAGCTCCAAAATGACATAATAAGCTTAATTAGCTCCAAAATGACATATTTAACCTAGGATAGCTCTAAAATGACCTATACTTAGCATTTTTCCTCCAAAATGACTTAATATGCTTAGCTAGCATAAAAATGACCTATTTAACCTAGGATAGCTCTAAAATGACCTATACTTAGCATCTTTTCCTCAAAAAAGACTTAATATGCTTAGCTAGCTCTAAAATGATATAGTATGCTTAAGAAATGACATATTTTAGGTCCTAAATGACTTCATATGCTTAGCTAGCTCCAAAATGACATAATAACCTTACTTAGCTTCAAATTGACCTATTCAACCTAGGCTAGCTCTAAAATGACCTATACTTAGCATTTTTTCCTCCAAAATGACTTAATATGCTTAGCTAGCTCAAAAATTACATAATAAGCTTAATTAGCTCCAAAATGACCTATTTAACCTAGGATAGCTCTAAAATGACCTATACTTAGCATTGTTTCCTTCAAAATGACTTAATATGCTTAGCTAGCTTAAAAATGACCTATTTAACCTAGGATAGCTCTAAAATGACCTATACTTAGCATCTTTTCCTCCAAAATGACTTAATATGCTTAGCTAACTCTAAAATGACATAATATGCTTAAGAAATGACATATTTTAGCTCCTAAATGACTTCACATGCTTAGCTAGCTCCAAAATGACATAATAAACTTACTTAATTAGCTCTAGAATGACCTTAGCATGTTTTACACCAAAATGACTTAGTATGCTTAGCTAGTTCAAAAATGACATAATAACCATACTTAGCTCCAAAATGACCTATTTTACAGATATAAGTTGCATCAAATAATCTTCACATTTTAGTTGCATCATAATAATCTTCTTCTTCTAACTTTCTTCTTTCCCATTTTACAGATTTGCTTAAGATCACGGAAGCTTGGGTTGATGGAGTGCTTGTATTTAGTTTTGTTTTGACCTTGTGAAACTTGCTACCTATGGATGAAACTGTAATATTGATGAAACTATGTATATGTACGGATGAAACTTGCTACTATTGGTAACATGTGTTGGATACATATGTGTTCATGACTATTGGTAATATGTGTTGAATATGCTATATTGGTCATATAAATATATTTGTGTTTGATTTCTGTGAAAATGAATTGATATAAGAAAAAACAAAATTAAATGGGGCAATATAGTCACTTTGCCATCTGCTGGCAGACGTGTCATCTACATGTAACATTTGGGCTGGCCTATTTGGGCTCTTTGCCATCTGACAGCAGATGGCAAATCTCTTTGCCATCTGTTTGGCAGACGGCAAAGCATGCACCTTTGCCATCTCTTGGCAGATGGCAAGAGTTTTCAACCTTTGCCATCTGGCTGGCTGATGGCAAAGTATGCCGTTAACCTCTAACGGAGCTAACCCGTTAAGAGGCTTTGCCATCTGCCAATAGATGGCAAAGCCCTGACTTTTGCCATCACCGGCAGATGGCAAAGAAGCCTTTTACCGCAGGTTTCGATTTAACTGTTTGCCATCTGCTGGCTGATGGAAAAGCCTTTGCCATCCACCGTACAAGCCTTTGCCATCTGCCATGGCAGATGGCAAAGTGCCAGATTCCAGTAGTGCATGAGGCGCCTCACTGAGGCTCACCAGCGTGAAGTCGACCGCGCCGCCTTTGGCACGCCGCCTCTTGACGGGCCGAGCCGAATTGGCGTCATCAAGAAGCGTGGCGCAGCCATCGCCGACATGCTGGGAGCAGACCGCTCAGTCTATGCCACGCCCCTCGAGAATCTACGCGCCGCCCAGGCGGCCGTAGATGAGCTGAATGGACTGGGGGGCGAAGAACTCCCTACATGACCAAACACATCCAGCAGTTGATCGATGTAGCCGCACAGCGGCACGAAGCCGGCGTCCGTGCAAAAAGTACTCCCCCACACCTAGAGCACGGTGCGACGTCATGGACGCCGACTGCGGGCAACACCCGCGCAAGGCAAGAAAAGGAGTCGGCTGCCAGCCGCAGCCGGACCCGAATCTCCATCAAGCGCGACGCAGAAGGCCGACCTCGAGCCATGGAGTGACGAGGCAACCCGCCTCCTCCTCCTTCGCCTCGTGGGGAGAGATACCCCACCCCGCCGCCTGTCACGCATCCGACTCTCAGCGGCCGACTAGGCCGCCGCGAAGGAGTCGGCGATAACGACGCCCGCCATCGGATCGACCGCCTAGCACGATCCCTGGCGTTATAAGAAGAAGGCGATGTCAGCCCGCCTTGCTTCGGCCCCCACATTCGCGACGAGCCTTTCCCCAAAGGGTTCTCGCTCCCAAGAGACATGCCCAAGTACAACGGCTCTGTGAAGCCGGAAGATTGGTTGATCGACTACTCCACTGCGGTTAGCATAGCAAACGGCAACAGGCGTGTTGCCGTGAAGTATGTCCCCCTCATGCTCCAAGGCATGGCGTGAACCTGGCTCAACAGCCTCAAGCCTTACAGCGTCAACAGCTGGCTAGACTTCACAGAAGCCTTCATCCGCAACTTCACCAGCACCTACAAGCGGGCTCCCAAGCCCCGACAGCTCTCCTTGTGTGTTCAAGGGCCCATGAATCAACTCGCGACTACCTCACGCATTGGGCCGAGCTCCGCAATTCCTGCGAGGGGGTGCACGAGGTTCAAGCCATAGAGTACTTCACCGCCGGGTGCCGAGAAGGCACCCTCCTCAAGCACAAACTCCTCTGCGACGAGCCGACTACCCTCGACGAGCTGCTGGTCATAGCAGACAAGTACGCCACGGCCGACTATTCAATGAAGAGCGAGCTTCGAGTAGACGCCTCTGGGAAGGTGCTCAATCCGGCTCCCAAGACGCCGGCTGGGGACTCCAGCCGACGCCCGTACCAGAACAACAGCAAGCGCAAGGGCCCTATGCCGCCTTCAACCAGTCGGCAGGTGGCCACAGTTGAAGATGAACAACCCGAAGGGCGGCCCGCGCCCAAGAAGCAGAAGGGCGGCAGGCCGGCTTGGCAGCCGGCTTTCTCCTACGAGGAAGCCCTTGATGCCCCTTGCAAGTTCCACAACGGCGCGAAGCCGTCCAACCACACGACCCGGAAATGCCACTGGCTCACGCGAATCTCCAAAGGCGAAGGGCTGGTGCCGCCTCCGCCTGCTGGTCAGCCGCCTCCGGCTCCTCAACAGCCGGCCGCTCGACCAGCAGTCGGAGCCGTTCAAGACGAGTTCCCCGACGAGCATGCCGCCTACGTCGTCTTTACAAGCCAGCCCGAAGACCGGCGCAGCCGACGCCGACAGCACCAAGAAGTCAACGCGGTCGCCTCCAACAACCCTGAGTACATGCACTGGTCAGAAAGGCCTATCAGCTGGAGCCGGGCCGACCACCCAGAGGTGATGCCGTCTCCCGGCTCTTACACACTGGTTTTGGATGCCACCCTAGCAACAGACAGGCATGCCGCCGGTTTCTCCCGCGTGCTGATAGACGGCGGGAGCAGCATCAACATACTGTACCGTGACACTATGGAGAAGCTGAACATCAAGACGAAGCAGCTCATGCCTAGTTGGACCGTGTTCCATGGCATCGTACCCGGCCTGTCCTGCTCACCAATCGGCACGATCAAGATTGATGTTCTCTTTGGGGACAAGGATCACTTCCGCCGAGAAGCAGTTTGGTTTGAGGTAGTGGATTTGGAGAGCCCTTACCACGTGTTGCTTGGCCGACCTGCTCTGGCCAAGTTCATGGCTGTACCCCCTACGCCTACCTCAAGATGAAGATACCGAGTTCCAAGGGCATCATCACCATAGCCGGCGACTACAAGAAATCCTCCGAGTGTGCAGCAGCTAGGAGCCGGCTGGCCGAGTCCCTTGTGATCGCCGAAGAGAAGAAGATGTTGGATCGGGTCGTGGCCATGGCCGACAAGCAGCCGGCCCTGTCCCCCGACCCCAAGGAGTGTGATGCCCAAGGTTCTTTCCAGCCGGCCAAAGAAACGAAGAAGATACCTCTGGACCCGGAGCACCCAGAAAGGTTTGTCGTCATTGGGGCAAACCTGGACAGCAAATAGGAAGGTGAGCTCGTCGATTTCCTCCATGAGAATCGGGACATCTTCGCATGGTCTCCCAAGGACATGCCGGGTGTTCCGAAGGAATTCGCCGAGCACAAGCTACACGTCCGAGCAGACGCAAAACCAGTCAAGCAGCCCCTCCACCGACTGTCGGAGGAGAAGAGAAGGATTGTAGGAGAAGAGATAGCCCGGCTTCTGGCAGCCGGCTTCATTATGGAGGTGTTCTTTCCGGAATGGCTTGCCAACCCGGTCCTCGTGCTGAAGAAGAATAACAAGTGGCGCATGTGTATAGACTACATTAGCCTCAACAAAGCCTGCCCCAAAGATCCCTTCGCCCTTCCAAGGATTGATCAAGTGATAGACTCCACACCCGGATGCGAGCTGTTGAGTTTCTTGGATGCTTACTCAGGCTACCACCAGATAAAGTTGGATCCAGCTGACCGCCTGGAGACCGCCTTCGTCACACCATTCGGAGCTTTCTGCTACCTGATTATGACATTCGGCTTAAGAAATGCCGGTGCCACTTTTCAGCGTTGCATGCAGACATGCCTCCTCAAGCAACTCGGCAGAAATGCCCACGTCTATGTAGACAATATTGTGGTGAAGACGGAGAAGCGCGGCACCTTGCTGGAAGACCTCAAAGAGACGTTTGAAAACTTGCGCCGGTATCATATCAAGCTCAACCCCGAGAAATGCGTGTTCGGAGTACCAGCCGGCCAGCTTCTAGGCTTCCTGGTCTCCGAACGCGGCATCGAATGCAACCCAGTGAAGATCAAGGCCATAGAGAGAATGGAGATTCCCACCAAGCTACAAGACGTCCAAAAGTTTACCGGATGCCTGGCCTCCCTGAACCGCTTTATCAGCCGGCTCGGAGAGAAATCTCTCCCCCTCTACCGACTCATGAAGAAGACCACTAACTTCGAGTGGAACGACCAAGCCGACCAAGCTTTCCACGAACTGAAGAAGATGCTGGCCACGCCGCCTGTCTTGGCGGCGCCGACTGAGAAAGAGCCCATGCTCCTTTACATCGCCGCTACCAGCCGGGTGGTCAGCACAGTTATCGTGGTTCAACGCCCGGAAGAAGGCCGAGCTCAGCCAGTCCAGAGGCCGGTGTATTATTTAAGTGAAGTACTGTCCACCTCGAAGCAGAACTACACGCACTACCAGAAGATGTGCTATGGTGTGTAATTTTCCGCCACGAAGCTCAAGCCCTACTTTCAAGAGCATCCCATCACGGTCGTGTGTACTGCCCCGCTCGCCGAGACCATAGGCAGCCGGGATTCATCCGGCCGGGTGGCAAAATGGGCCATTGAGCTAGCCCCTTACACGATCTTCTACCAGCCTTGCACCGCCATCAAGTTCCAAGCATTGGCCGACTTCCTTGTCGACTGGGCCGAGACCCAGTACCTGCCGCCGGCCCCCGACTCCACTCATTGGCGGATGCACTTTGATGGGTCAAAGTTGCGCACCGGTTTGGGAGCCGTCATCATCCTCACCTCTCCCAAAGGCGACAAGCTCAGATACACATTACAAATTCATTTTGCCGCCTCCAACAATGTGGCCGAGTACGAGGCGTTCATACATGGGCTCCGGCTAGCCAAAGAACTCGGCATCCGCCGGAACCTGTGCTATGGCGACTCGGATTTGGTAGTCCAACAATCATCTGGCGACTGGGACGCCAAGGACGCAAACATGGAGAGCTACCGCTTCCTCGTTCAGCAAATCAGCGGGTATTTTGAAGGATACGAGTTCCTCCACGTGCCACGGGCCGACAACGAGCAAGCAGATGCCCTGGCACGAATAGGCTCCACTCAACAAGCTATACCAACCGGTGTCTCTCTCCAACGCCTCCTCAAGCCGTCTATCAAGCCGTCTCCGGAATCTGATTTCATCTTCATACCGCCTGACCCCAACGCAGTCGAATCCGGCTTGGGAACCGAGCAGGCGGCTCGGTGACTTTGATAGGCGGCCCGGGGACTTCAGCAAGCGGCTCGGGGACTGCCATAGTCGCACCCGGCCTGGGGACTTCAGAACCCGGCCCGGGGACTGCATCGACACAACAGACGGTGGCCGACTCCAGCTCTTCACCACCCAGCACACCCGCCCTGGTCACAGTAGCCGTGTTGGCAATAGAAGAAGTCAAGCTCCATCATCGGCCCAGCCCATCCTCAACTTCCTGGTAAACAGAGAGCTGCCGACTGACGAGATCGCGGAAAGACAAGTCCAATGCCGAGCCAGAGCATACACAATAGTTAACCGAGAGCTCGTTAGGCGCGGCGTCACTGGAGTCTTCCAGCGCTGCGTCGAGCCAGAGAAGGGCATAGAAATCCTCAAGGACATCCACCAAGGCGAATGCGGCCACCATGTGGCCTCAAGATCACTCGTCGCCAAAGCTTTCCGCCATGGATTCTTCTGGCCGACTGCTTTGGATGATGCCAAGGAGTTAGTCAAATACTGCAAAGGGTGCCAAGTCTTCAGCTCCAAGCAACACCTGCCGGCTTCTGCACTCAAGACCATTCCCCTCACCTGGCCTTTTGCCGTCTGGGGATTGGATATGGTGGGCCCGTTCAAGACGGCGCGCGGCGGCATGACACATCTGCTCGTCGCCCTGGACAAATTCACCAAGTGGATTGAAGCGAAGCCGATCAAGAAGCCAAATGGGGCGACTGCTGTGACATTCATCACAGATATTACAACCCGGTACGGCGTACCACACAGCATCATCACCGACAATGGCACGAATTTTGCTAAGGGAGTGCTGGCACGTTTCTGCGCGACACATTGCATCCGACTGGACTTAGCGTCTGTTGCCCACACGAGTCAAACGGCCAAGTTGAGCGAGCAAAAGGCCTCATCCTCTCCGGCATCAAGCCCCGACAGGTCGTGTCACTGGAGCGTTCGGCCAGCTGTTGGCTCGACGAACTGCCGGCCATCCTCTGGAGCCTGCGCACTACCCCGAACAAGTCAACCGGCTTCACCCCTTTCTTCCTTGTATATGGTGCCGAGGCTGTCACCCCAACTGACATCGAGTTCGACTCGCCTCGGGTCACCATGTACACGGAGGCGGAGGCCAAGGAAGCACGAGAAGATGGCGTCGACCTGCTTGAAGAAAGCCGGCTGTTAGCCCTCAGCCAGTCCGCCATCTACCACCAGGGTTTGCGCCGCTACCACAGCCGGAAGGTCAAGCCAAGATCCTTCCAATAGGGTGACCTTGTGCTCCGGCTGATCCAGCGAACAGCCGGCCAGCACAAGCTCTCCGCCCCTTGGGAAGGCCCCTTCGTCATCAGCAGAGCACTAGGCAACGACTCCTACTATCTGATCGACGCGCAGAAGCCGAAGGCACGCAAGAGAGATGATTCCGGCAAGGAGTCGGAACGACCATGGAACGCCAATCTCCTCCGAAGATTTTACAGTTAAAAAGCAGTATGTACCACGCTACCTTTTGTACTAAGTATGAGACAACGGGCCCCCCGAGGAACACTCGGGGACTACCCTCTTTTATCTATGAATGATGAGTATCATGCCTATGATCATGTTACTACATTCATTTTTCTCATCCGGCACCAGGTTCGACCAGTCGGCCCGGGGACTTGTCGCCTTGACTTATATTCAAGTTCCACCTGCAGTCAGACAAGTAGTGTGCCGGCACCCAAGCCCTCTCTTGTCGAAAGCCGCAGCTCGAAGAATCGGCTGTCCGGTTGGCAAGAGTCAAAGGCAGGAAAGGATGCCCACATGAAAAACGGCTAAGGACTAACAAACTAATATAACGCAAGCCGGCTTCCCTCCCCGCCGACCGGCTGCCAGAGCAGCCGGCTGGCTGGCTTCCCATTCACCTTGCTACAATCTAAGAAAGCTCGAGTACTTACCTTCCCAAAACGGCCAAGTTCCTCCCCAGCCACAGACTGCAGAGCAGCTGTCCGGCTGGGAAGGCGGCGACCAAGGGAAGGCGGCAAAGGAAACAGCCAAAGGATGAAAAGCAAACATGAATGGAAGCCAAACACATGCATGATTATATTTACACAAAAGGCCTTCGAAAGGCCAGCATTCAACATAGTTTGAATACACCCCCAGTGGGTGGAACTGCGCAAATTTAATAAAATGTTGTTCAAAGAGTAACAAGCAGGAAAGCAAAGACGGCGGATCAGGCCAAGGGAGCGACAGGCGAGTCGGGCAGGTTGGTGGAGACGGCAGTGCCGGCTGGAGGAGTGGCCGGCTGGCGAGTCTCGGCATGATCATCACCTCTGGCAGGCGGCGCGCGCACGCGCCTCGTTGCTGGAGGCACGATCAGGCTGAAGCTGGCTGGTCGCTTCACCGTCCGGCACGACGTCTTCGCCATCCTCCCCCTCTTCATCTTCGCCCTCATCGCTGGAAGCGATCTCCTCCGCTGAGTCTTCACCTTCTGCTGGGTTCAGCCCAAACCACTCCTCCGGCTAAGCGACGCCGTCATCATTTACCTCAGGGGCAAAGGCGCTAGTGTCGGTGTAGTCGGTGATCCCTGAGGCGCGCTGGATGATAGCCGGCCGCACCGCCACCAGCTCTTCGTCGGCCTCCTGCCGCCAGGTGCTCAGCTGGGCCAAGTTCAGCCCAGGATACCAGGCTCGGACAAACTCCAGTGCCCGCCTGGCGCCGGATCGAGCTGCAGAAGCCTTCCATGCCTCGAAGCGGCCGACTGCAACCTCCAGCCAGTCGACAGTCCGACTGGGGGTGCAGGGAACCGCCTCGCCGGGCCAGAGGGCGGCCAGCACTTGCGCCCCGGCACGCTGAAGACGGCGGAGCATGCGGTGAGCCGGCTGCAGACGGGCCTGATTCGCCAGAAGCTGCTCCTCAAGTGTCCGGCTAGCCTCTGGCGCGATCTCGACCCCTGCCTGCCGGCGGGCTTCGCGGTGGGCCTCGATGGCTTGGGTGGCGGCGACGGAGTAATCGGGAAAGTAATCTGCACAAAGAAGAAAGAAGCAGCACAAAGTCAGAAGACAAATCAGATGACGAAAGGGCAAGCAAAGGGACAAAGAGGAAGGCGGCCTGCCATCGGTCAAATCTTCAACCCACCCGTAGCCTTCGCTCAGCGCTTGCTTCGCCTCAGCCCTGCCCGCCGCCTCGGTCTCATATTCGGCTTTGAGGGCGGCCTCGCTGTCCTGCGCCGTCTTCAGGGCCGCCTTATGGCTCTCCTCCTGGTCGGCCAGTTTCTTGGCCAGGCGGTCACGTTCCTGGGCCAAGGCGTTGCACTCAGCTTCCTTGGTGCGAAGGGTGGTCTGGACCCCGCCTAGCTGCTCCCTCAAGTCGGCATTGGCCCCTGCAAATCTGAAGAAGAAGAAAAAAAGCAATAAGGAAGAAGTCATCAGGAAAGATCCGAACCGACTGCTCAGCAGTCGGCCCGAATCTCGGGGACTACACCCAGTGGGTGCGCTGACGCACCCCCACGTGGGATAAAAAATGAAGCACTTACTCCGGCTCTCAGTCAGATCGGCGGTCTTCTGGCTCATCTCCTGGGCCTGGGAGTTGAAAGCAGCCGCGCGGAGATTTTGATATTCCTGCAAATAGGACGGAGGTGCGAATAAGAACAAGACCACAACCAAAGTCTACTAAGAAGTTCCAAGCCGCCTGCTCAGCAGCCGACTCAGAACTCGGGGACTACACCCGGTGGGTGCGCTGACGCGCCCCCACGGAAGAAATCAAGAAGCACTCAATGAAAAGCAGGAGGACTCACCCGAATGACCGTCCGCGTTGTGAGGAACTCTTGGTTGTACCGCTTCAACGTGGCGGCCTGGGCCTGAAGCCGGCTTCGGACCTCCTGCGACGCCACGTTCAGCTCGGCTGTTCCACCGCTGGATGTGCACTCAGACAAGCTGGCACAGGCCGCCTCCAGATCCTGAGCCGACGAGCTGGCGCCCGTGGTTTTTTGCGGCTCCGGCGCTGAGGTCGCCTCCCCCGCGAGCCGACGAGGCGGCGACTGAACCACAAGATCCGCCCCCATAGTCGGCTCGCCTCCAGCCGGCTGCTCGGGCGGCATGACAGGTCGGCCGCCTTGGCCCGTTCCAGTCGGCGCCGACGGTGCCGCCTCTCCCTCCAGGATGATCACGTCGTCCTCCTCCCTCTCCATCGCCGGCCGGTCACGGCCGGCTTCCTCCGACGGGGGCACTGGGATGTCGGGAGCCATGGTGCGTAGGGGGATGACGAGCTGCGGAGGCTGGTTACGCCTGGCCTCCGCCGCCTTCTCCGCGGCATCTGCCTCCACCTGAGCCTTAGCCACCGCGTCGGCTTGCGCCTCCGTCGACTTCTCCCTCGTCTCCTGGGCCGCCCTCCGCTCCTCCCGCGCGTTCCGCTTCGTCGCCTCTAGGAGATCGGCGCGGGGATCCACGCGGCGGGAGCTTGCAGACCCTCCCGCCATTCCGACTATGGAGGCGGCAGGGACCCGCTTGAGGGAAAGCGGCGCCCTGTTCGACAAGTCAAGAAGAAGGGCTTAGAAGAATATTAACCTAAGAGAAGAAAGAAAGGTGTGGGAAAATCGATACTTACGCCGAAACCGCCTGCGGCTGCTTCACCACCTTGCAGAAGCGGGCCGCCTTCGCAGCCGCCTCGTCCCGCTTGGTCGCCGCCGCGGAACCCCTGGGCTTCTTCGGCCGACTGCCCAAGAGAGTCGGCGCGGCCCGGTGTTTCTGCGCGCCGCCCCGAGCAGCCGGCGCGGCAGATGGGCCCGCACCTTGGCGATCGGACGCCGGCTGACGACGCGGAATAACTTCGGCCTCGTCGTCATCCGGCCAGTCCCTGAAGCCGGTTCCGAGCTCGGGGCCGCCTGCCTCACCGCCGGCTCCTACGACGGCGTCGTCCAGGGTGGCCGCCCCCAAGTCTGGATCGTCAAGGTCGTCCACCGTGCGGTCGGGCATGAACTGGCGCTCCAGCCCTGCGGCCCCGGCCGCCGTCGAAGAAGGGGGCTCTGCTAAAAACAAACCAGCTGGTCAAGAGTTGGCCGTTATGAACCTGGCAACAAGAGAAGAAGAAAAGAAGGGAAACTTACCATAGCAGGAGGATTGGCTCGAGAATACGGCTCCTTGCCGTACCGCCATTCCTCGGTGAGCTTGCAGTTGGAGATGTAGTTCACCATGTAAGATACCTCATCATGAGGCATCTCCTTGGTGCTCAGCCGACTCGGGTCGAAGCGGTTGCTCATCTGGCAGATCATATGCGGTCGGCCTTGGAGCGGGAGCACCCGGCTCTCCACGAAGGCAGCCACCAGGTCGGCCCCGACCAGGCCTTCCGACTGGACCATCACCCGGAGCCGGGCGACGGCAGTAGCCCCAGCCGGAGACAGCGTCCTGGCTCGGTAGGACCATGAAGGCTGCCTCACAGCCAGCGGGGCGGCTACGTAAGTCGGCAGATTGACGAAGTCGCCTTGCGGGGCGACGTTCTTCACGTAAAAGTAGGATTACTGCCAGAGCTTCACCGACTGGATCAGCAGGATGGGCGGATACGGGTTGTTGTCGCTCGACCTCCGCATGGCGATGAAGGCGCCGCATGGGGCGGGCACGCCCGCAGTGACAGTGCTGAGCTTACACTGAAAGAACTGCCCCCAGAGCTCGAGGGTCGGGAGGACGCCAAGAAAGCCTTCGCACAGAGTGACGAAGGCCGACAGTAGCATCACCGTGTTGGGGGTGAGGTGATGCGGCTGGAGATGGTAAAACTCGAGGAAGGCACGGAGGAACCCACTCGCCGGCAGGCCGAGGCAGCGTAGACAGTGCAAGCGGAAGATTACCAGGTCGTCCTCCTCCGGCACCAACAAGATCTCCGCCTCCGGCGCAAGGCGGGCCCGCACGTAACCCACGCCCGGCAGCCGCCGCGTCTTGCGGAGCCAGTCGATATGGTCCTCATGGACGTTGGAACCATCCCAAGAGCTGGACAGCGCCATGAGGATGAGGTAGCAACGGGAAAGGCGCGGCGGCGAAGGACGCGCGACCCCGCTGCGACAGAGCCACGCCAAGCCAAGAAGGTTGGCAGAAGGGCAGCGCGGCAGCGAGGCGCTGCGGCGGCAGAGAAGAGGAGAAAGAAGAAGAAGAAAGGGTGGAGCGAGGGCGAGCGTGCGAGCGTCTGCCGCTCCCCCTCCTCTCCCTACTTATAGCCTCGCGCGGCGGAACCGAGTAGGCGAGGCGTGGGGGGACGTGGGATTAACTACGCCCACTCCCTCACGTCCCGCGATTATCGCACCCTAAAGGTGTGCGGAAACTGCCGCTGGAAGGTGAGCGGTCCGTTCGGGCCGCAGTAGATCTGCACTTGGGTCGAGGCCTAGGAGTGGCGGGCCCCAGCCTGCGGCGACGTCCCGTCACGCGCGTGGGCTGGCAGGCCCTTCCTGCTGACGGCCGCCATGTGGTGCGCGAGTGGCAGGAGATCAGCGCGCAACTCGGCTCGCGTGCCATCTGGTTCCCGCCTTCAAGCTGCAAAGCCTCCCAAAGAAGGCGCACCTACTCAAAGCCGGCTCCTAGCTGCCGGCTCTTCAGGATAGGAAGTTAATCGAGCTTCTCGTCCTATCTTTAGCCTCGAAGCCCAACCAGCTTCGGGGACTACTGTCGGATTAAATGACCATGGGTAGCCTAGCCGGCTCCCCCTGGCGCTTCTGAAAAATTACGGGTCGATCGAGCCCTCAAGCATCCCAGGCGCGGGGCCGCCTTCCCTTGGCCGGCTGTCTGTCAGGCCGGCTACCGGGAGGCGGCCTGGCCCTAAACCCACGGGAAGAAAGCCACAAGCGGGCCGACTCCAATAAATCGGCCATGAGGAGGCCGACTCCAAGAAGTCGGCCCCCAGCAGGCGGCCGAGATCGCACCCTCAAACTTTGCACCCACATAACGGCAATGAGACGGGGCGTGGCTACAATGAAGCCTGCCACCCCCGAATCCCGAGCGCGCGATAGCCACAGTCGCGCCAGACGGGCGGCCATCACCCGTCCGTGGCAACCTTTGTTGCCATGTTGACTATGACGTCCCCATGACGAGCTGTCGAGGCTCATGAGCGATGGGCCCCTTCGGTCAAAGAGATGCCCAAAGGCGGCCAGGCCTCCCCCAGTAGGCCTGAGATGTAGCCGGCTTGCTCTTTTCCTCGAAGGAGGCGCCTCATTAAGGAGACAAGATGAGTTAAGGCTACAGTGATCGCCGCCAGGCGGCGGCACTATAGCCATGCTTACCTCGATAAAGCCCTCGTCACAGGAGCGAGGGAACAGTAACCAGCCCCCGACAAGGCCTCCGGGCGGTGGGACCTGCTTGTCGACCAAGAAGCCGGCAGCCGGCAGGACCCACTAGTTGGCGGGCCCCAGCAGCCGGCGAAGAAGCGGCGAACATAGACACTGACGGCTCGGGCCCGCGCCCAGCCGGATTACCATTGTACCCCTGGGGGGTAGGCCTATATAAAACCCCCAGGGCACCCATGCAAAGGGTTGATCGCTTAGAGTTTTAGACACCACATAGAGGGAAGAGGAGAGCTAGCCTTGCCCTTCTTCTTCCTCTCGCCAAACAGCTCAAGGAGCCTCTTGTAGCTACTTGTTAACTTAGCGATCATGCGGAGACCCCATAGAGCAGCAGTAGGGGTGTTATCTCCACGGAGAGCCCCGAAGCTGGGTAAGATCCGCCGGCGTGCATGTCTTCGCCTTATCCCGTTTCCAGGCACCGGCGACGTCTTATTGGCTCCCACAATGATAAGCCACCCATTGGCATATGTCGCACCTACCACCCGACACAGGGCGGCCGCCCACTTTGTGCCTCGGGGAGCTGTGATATAGAACCACCTCCGTTGCCATAAATCGGACACCTCCAGGACGGAACCTTCTGGCCATGGGGCATCGGTGCTTTTGCTTATTATAGCGCCTCCGCACTCTGCATGTCACCCGTCGATCACCTTCGGCTTTACATTGAAGGTCTTGAACCATAGACCAAAGTGTGGGGTGACGTGGAGGAAGGCTTGACACACGACGATAAACGACGAGATGTGAAGGATGGAATCTGGAGCTAGATCGTGAAAATCTAGCCCGTAATAGAACATGAGCCCTCTCACAAAGGGATCAAGACTAAAGCCTAAGCCTCGGAGGAAGTGGGAAACAAATACGATGCTCTCGTTGGGTTCCGGAGTGGGGATGACCTGCCCTTGGGCAGGAAGCCTGTGCTGGATTTCGGGGTCAGATACCTGGCCTCCCTGAGCTTCTCGATGTCCTCCTCTATGACAAAGGAGGCCATCCACCGACCTTGAAGGTTGGATCCGGACATGATTGAAGGTCCGAAGCACTTAATCCTGAGCTTTGGGTGTTGGAACTCGAGGTGGGGGAAGGAGCAAGTGTGGGAAGAAAGGGACAGGCCTCGGTCCCTCTATAAAGGGGGTGAATATCAAGCGTCCTCAGCGTGACTGTTTGGGACTTGCCTAAAATCGAGGAGTCATACCAACAGGCGTAGTTGGGTTACCCACGCCCGTATAGATGAGAATCCCGCGATAAGGGGAACATGATCTCTGCCTCGACAAGACGTGCCAATAAAACCGCCTCGCAACATGTGTAGTGGCAGGCTGGGAAAAATGGTTCGTAATGACCGGGCCGCGGCATGATGTCATGCTAGGAAAAGTTGTCAGCAGATTCGATTTGTGGCATATTATGCTCTCTATGGTGGTATGTGGAATTTATTTTGCAGAGCCGGACACGATTCATGTGTTCGAAGTTTACCTTGGAGTATTCGGAGATGGAACCCGCCTTGCAATGCCGAAGACAATCTGCGCGTCTGACTCATCGTCATTAAAGCCTGGTTCAGGGGCTACTGAGGGAGTCCTGGATTAGGGGGTACTCGGACAGCCGGGCTATATACTTTGGTCGGACTGTTGGACTATGAAGATACAAGATTGAAGACGTCGTCCCGTGTCCGGATGGGACTCTCCTTGGCGTGGAAGGCAAGCTTGGAAATTCGGATATGTAGATCTCCTTCTCTGTAACCGACTCTGTGTAACCCTAGCCCCCTTCGGTGTCTATATAAACCGGAGGGTTTAGTCCATAGGAAAACAACAATCATAATCATAGGCTAGCTTCTAGGGTTAGCCTCTACGATCTCGTGGTAGATCAACTCTTGTAATACTCATATCATCAAGATCAATCAAGCTGGAAGTAGGGTATTGCCTCCATCGAGAGGGCCCAAACCTAGGTAAACATCATGTCCCCAGCCTCCTGTTACCGTTAGCCTTAGACACACAGTTCAGGACCCCCTACCCGAGATCCGCTGGTTTTGACACCGACAACCACTGCTTTACTCCGATTTCTTGTCTTGGTTGCGAAGTTGCCTTTGTCTGGTTTGCACCTTCAGATCCGCCATGGCACGCTCAACACTATTGTCCCAATGCTTATGGTTTTCCCCTTTTATATTCCACACTAGTTAAATCACAGTAGACTAAATTTCAAAATTGGGTCAGTCAATTTTACATAGCTCGCCGGAGTTGGCCGGTGCGAACGAAGGGGCTCGGGTGGTTGTGGGGCCTCACCGAGCGAAGAAAACTCGACGCGGGTGGGGGTGGGGTGGGGGTGGGGGGTGGGGGTGGCGGAGGAATATAGGCGATGGGGGCCGGTGGTCCGGCCGGCGGCCCGTGCGGTGTTCTGTATGGGAAAAGTCAGAGACGAGGAAGAAAAAGGGTTAGGAGATGTAGGATCTTCATCCAACCGCCTAAAATGGTCGAGAGACAGCTGGGAGTTGCATTCTTAATGCTCTCTGGTTCATCATGTGTGGGCACTGCGCAACCAACATTTTATTATCCAAAATCTGCTTGCTCTTCTTTACCATTTTCCTCTCCCGTTCTTCTTTAATATGTACTCTCTCCGTTCCTAAATACAAGTCTTTGTATAGATTCCACCATGGACTACATATGGAGCAAAATGAGTGAATCTACACTCTAAGGGTGTGTTTGGTTCCGGAATGTAGTGGAATGGAATGTCATGGTTCCATTCCACTAGAATGGGTCGGTTCCGTCTTTGTGTTTGGTAGAGGCAATTCTTGGGAATGGAATGGTTACGTTTTAGCGTTTGGTTTCAAAGATGGAATGGAATAGATTTATTCATCTCCCCATTTGTTTTCTTGTGATTATGTATAACATATAAACATCAAACACAAACAACAGCAGTTGCAACAAGTGCAGGCCACGACCATCAAGGGCTGGCCCAAATACATCAAAACTTCATCGCACTTCTGTTATCCGCACACAATACATCAAGTTCAGCTAGAGCATTGCAAGCAACAGCGGTAGCAGCAAGTACAGGTCACAAGCAGCAAGGGCTAGCAAGAAGCGCGAGGCAGGAAAGAGCATGACACATGCGGAGTCGCCGCCGGCAAAAGAAAGTAGCAGCTGTAACCCTAGGTCGCCGGCCCTTGCTGCTCTTGGGGGAGAGAGAGAGAGAGGACCTAACGGCTACCGGAGATGGCCGTCGCCGGCGCTGGACCTTGACGGATCCGATGGGAATGGGAGGGGATGGCCACGATCTGATTGTCGCGGCCAACGTCAGCGGCAAGTATGCCGGCGGTGAGGCTTGGAGCACCCTTGGGATCGAACTTCTGCGGCCTGTTGTTGCCTGCCGCCGATCGCAACCTTCCGGCGCCGCCTCCCGATGCCTGCCGGATGTGAGGGAGAGACGAGAGAGGGAGATAAGCGCGGTGCTGGGAGGGAGACACGAGGCGAGAGCGAGCGGTTCCGTGTCGTCCGGTCGATTTGGAGGAATGACTTGGTTATGGATCTGGGCCGAATATTCCATTTGAGGGAACGGGTGGGTTCTCGTTCTGCCTCTGTACCAAACACGAGAATGCGGCCCAGGCACGGGTTGGACCCATTCCATTCCATTTGGTGACATATACCAAACACACCCTAAAATGTATCTGGATACATCTGTATGTGATCCATAGTGGAAATCTCTACCAAGACCTATATTTTGGAATGGAGGGAGTATGATAGTAGTACAGTATGTTCCTTGTACTGAAGATTAGCAGGGACATTTGTAGTGTAGAGGTCTATACAGTCGGTTGTGATTGACACTTTGATCCTCTTTGATTTGTAGGATTTTGTAAACATAGGAATAGGATTTGTAGTGACCTACCCACTTGAATCCTATAAGAATAGCAAGGAAATGCAGGGAGCTGCGTCGCCTTTAAGAGTTACACTGATATTAATAGTACCGCGCCTTCAGTTGAAGAGAACTCCTATCCGAAGCCTTTCTAGCCATACCGGCAGTACTAGCACATATATTCCAGCAAGTTCCACTTTGCTGATTTTACTCTGATGCTTACGGTTTTCCCCGTTATATCTACACTATGATCTGTGTAGCTGCTTTGTGTCGCACTAGCAGCAGTCCACTCTTGAAGCTAAACACTGCAATGACTTACAAAATTGGCACCAAGGCATTGAGTGCCATTCTGGATGCAATGAAACTCATATGCTCCCCACCTGTTGATTCTTGTTTAGAATATGATCCTAATGACTATTCTAACCTCGAGGAGTCAAAGGTAGATGGCCTGTCCTGTTCACCCATCAAGGTGCCTGTTCTAATTTGGCAAGGTTTTATTGATTGCGTGTATCCTGCATATGTTGTCTTGCATTTCTTCTACTTTGGTTCACCGCCATCTGCTTAGTTTACTCATCATATATGTCGAGATTCCATGCCCATCCATTATCAATACATATTCCATCTGTCATCATACCATGTTTTTCACTCAAATGTTGTTCTTGTGCATCGACATCAAAAGGAAGAGGGTGATTGCGAACTCAAGGAGCACCAGCAAAGTCCTTGAAAAACGTGGTGGTGCCAGAGAAATCATACAGCACCCCACTTATATTGGTTGTACAACCAGTGACACAAAACGTAGGACCGACTCCAGCAGACTGTACCCATACTTCACTGTCCACACCACTAGCCCCACAAAACAGGACCTGCACTCCAGCAAAAGGTATACCGATTCATTTGCCATAGCACCAGCCGTACCACAGAAAAATCCCACTCCAGCAAAAAGTACAACAAGTCCACCGCCCGAAGACCTATCCCAACTGCAGAGACGGCCAATTCCTGATGATTGGAAGCCCATTCCATTTATTCCCAGTTTAAAAGACAATGCTTTGAATGTTGTTAGGGACTACGTGCATATATTCCCATCATGGGAAGATTATAGTGAAGATAAACACCATTTTCACATCTACCTATCCAACTTACGTGTAAGTGCTATTATTCATGGTTATTATTTTCCTGTTTTCTGCTGATTGAACACATCAATGATTTACATTACATTGTTGTAACTAGGCGAGGGTCAATCTGGATAGTCATGACGAGCAAAGCTTGCTTGTACTTTTCATGGAAGCATTGCAGCAGTATCGGTGTTACCTGAGGAAATCACACTTTGATGGCAAGTCTATAAACGAATTTCTGGTGAAGTCTCCTCTGCTAAATTTAGAAGATATTGTCAGGACCCCAATTCCAAGTCACATCGACCTAGCCGGTAACACCTCATATCACTTTGCGGCCTCACGCACGGTATTCCCACGGGTGTCGCCTTACCATGGCCCGGGACCGTTTGCGCCTTTTGGCTCACGTATATGATAGTGTCGCTAGCATCCATATGACAGAGAACCCGGGCCGACATGGCTAGTCGTGAACCCAAAGCGGCACTAACCCATGGGGACAGGCATACATGAATCACATCGAGCATGTCGGTCATCAACGTGTGAATCCGGGCTGTAGCACTGGCTAACAGCCTCCGGTATCCCAGCTGTAGCAGGCTAGGCGGGACTCGGATGTCACGCGTGACATTTCCCGAAGGGATGTATACGTGAACGAAGTGAAACACATGCCGGCGAGTCAAGTGTCCGAGCAATAGTCTTTGGGCTAGCAGGACTCCGTGAACCGGGCTGTAGCGGACTACTATCGCTCAGGAAGCACTAGACTACATTTCCCCATATGAGAGGCTGCCAAGGATAAACAACTAGATTGTCGGATCCACACATACCAAGCATTTCAAACATACACACAATATGCTCAATATGTGTAAATACAACATGGCATCACAACATAACTCTACGACTCAAATATTTATTCATTAGGCTCCGAGGAGCGAGATATTACAAACATGGGTCTCATGACCCAACACTCAGAGCATACAAGTCAAAGCACAAGCGGAAGCTTAACATGTCTGAGTACAAACATCTACAAATGAAAAAGAGGCTGAGAAGCCTGACTATCTACCAGATCCTGCCGAGGCACAAGATCGTAGCTGAGGTAACAAGCTAAACGTCGAAGTCCACACGGAACTACTAGCGAGACTGACGTCTCTCTGCAAAACATAAAATAAGCAAACGTGAGTACAAACGTACTCAGCAAGACTTACATCAGAACTAACTACATATGCATCATTATCAACAAAGGGGGGTGGTGGAGTTTGACTGCAGCAAGCCAGCTTTGACTCAGTGGCTATCCTAAACTACGAATGCAAGTAACTCTTTTGAGGTGGCGCACACGAGTCCACATATTCACCATATCAATACACCACTATGGATCCGCTCCCGTCTCCCTACGAGAACACCATCCATAGCACTCACGCTTATCTTGCACATTTTAGAGTATCCACTTTCACTTGTCTATGAACTGTTATAGGCAACCCAGAAGTCCTTTACCACGGACACGGCTATTCGAATAGATCATTTATAACCTGCAGGGTGTACTTCTTCACACGCCTCGCCACTTACCGCCATATACACGTCATGTATCTCGGCAACCTTCAAGTGGAAGCCTGGCGAGGGTGTCGGCCACGGCCTACCTAAACACTCAAGTCCCTAGTCCAGGTTTATCGCCTATTTGGGTTCCATCTGCAGGGAGTCCGGCCGAGGTTTCCACTAACGGCCCCGAACGATGTGTGCAGGGTTCCCGAGACACCAAACGGGCGAATCGGTACACCGGGCCACGGTGTATCTACCACATCATAGCCCACCCCTAGGGTCAGCGCTATGCACGACCTCCAACACATATCCTACAAACACCAGAAACTAGTTGCAACTCCTGGACAGAGGACAAGGATGGTTAAGTAGCCGAGAGAGTCAATTAAGGATCCCAATGTGTGGTAGTAACTGTTTCATGGATCACAAACACAGAACTCAGTTCCTGAGGACGGCTTCAATGAGACAACCCACCATGTACTCCTACATGGCCTCTCACCGCTACCTTTACCAAATCGTGTTCACGCACTTAGCTTACACACAGTAGGACATGTTCACACACCTCCGATTCATCCCCGATGAATCAGACCTGACTCAACTCTAAGCAGTAGTAGGCATGACAAACAAGCATGAATGAGTAGGCACAACAGGGCTCAAACAACTCCTACTCATGCTAGTGTGTTTCATCTAATTACTGTGGAATGACAGTCATGCAGAGGATAAAGGGTTCAGCTACCACAGCAAATGTGAGATGAATCGTTTTTGTCCTAATGCAGTAAAAGAGAGCAGGAGCGAGAGAGTGGGATTGTATCAGAATGAACAAGGGGGTTTTGCTTGCCTGGCACTTCTGAAGATAATATAGTTCTTCATCGGTGTCATCGAACTCATCCTCGGTACGTCGTCTATTGAGAGGGGACAGTCACCAGCAAGAGAGGAAGAACACAATCAATGCAATGCGACAATATGATGCATGATCATGACATGGCAATATGAATGGGTTTTGGGCTAATGCAAGCTAGAACATGTTAAATGGAGTTGGTTTGAATCCAAGATTCAAATTCAAACTCCATATATGACATTTCAAATGCCATTAATTCAAATTGTCTTATACAGCAACTTAAGTTGTTCAAACATGCATGAAAAAGGTACATATGGATAGATTGGATTTTTCTGATCATTTTTCATATATAATTTATCTTATTTGGAGTTACGGTTGAATTTCTATGAATTTTTGAAGTTTAGGCACATTTCTGGATTTTCTAATTATCTAGAATTAAACTAATTCCAGAAAATGAATAATTGCGTCAGCACTGCATCAACATGACATAAGAGAGTCAACGGGGCGGCCCAGGTCAAACTGACATGTGGGCCCTGCGTGTCAGTAGTTAGTTTAACTAACTAATATTAGTTAGTGTTAACCCAGTTTAGTTAGTGGCCGGGGCCCACACGTCAGTGAGTCAGGGGGGAAGTCAAACCCCGGTCAAGCGAGGTCAAACCCTGGTCAGAGGGTCAATCCCTTGGCGTCGAGTCGCCGGCGAGGCCGAGACGGCGGAGGGGCTCGGAAACGCTGCTCCGGCCACGGTTCGAGGCGCGGATGGCACCGTTGGAACCCGAAGCCTCGTGCGCATCGGCTGGTGCTAGTGGGGCCGCCGGAGACGACCTAGATCGACGGTGGTGTCCGCTTCCGGCGGCCGAGTCCGGTGACGACACGGATTAAATCGCCACGATGGACGAAAGGAGGAGCGGTTGGTCGAGTTAGGATCCTAGGGTCGCCCTGAGCATGTTAGGGTGCTCGGCTGCGAGCTTGCGTGGCCGTGGTCACGGTGGCGGCATGGCCGGCGGAGCCAAGATCTCGGGCTCGACGGGAACGGCGGCTAGAGATGGAAGTAGAGCACGGATAGAAGGGGAGAAGGCGGCGGAGCTCACATGGATTCCAATGGAGGGCTCAGCAGGCTCGGGGAGGCACCGTGGACGACGGATGGCGCCGGCGATCTCGGTTGCCCGACATAGAAGACGACCGCGGTGACGACATTCGGGGGCATCCGGTGCCGCGTGGCTCGGCGGAGAGGTCCAGGGCGGCGAGGCGGAGCTCTTGAGCTGGTCGGGGAAGCGAGGGGGAGGCGGTGGCCGCGGTGGTGCTCGGCGGCGCGCTGCGGTGCGCTCGGGAGAGAGGAACAGAGGAGGGGGAGGAGCACAAGGAGAGTGAGAGGGGTCGAGCGGTTCGGGACGACGCCGAGCGTTCACCCACGCGTCCAGGGGCTCGGCGGCAAGCAGGAGGAGGCGTGGCGCCTCAGGCGCTGCTGTCCGCCTCGCCTCTTGGCAGAGGTTGAAGACGACAGCACTTGCTGTGTGGGCTGGGCGGCTCGAGGCTGGGCAGGTGTGGGCGCCAGTAAGTTTGGGCGGTAGGTTTCCCTCTCTTCTGTCTTCTAATTTTGTTTTTGTTTTCTAATTCTTCTGTAATGTCAGGGCTTTATTAAAAATACTTAGGCACACTCAAAAATCATGAAACTTGCTCAAGACCACTGTTTGGAATATATCCAACAGTAAACATTTAAGTTTATGATTATTTGGACATTTTAAATATTTTATAGCATTTAAATGTCCAAATGCAAATAGAGTATGATTTAATTTAGAGCCCAAATATGTCATGGAAAAATGTGCAACACCTCTGGTTATTGCTTCTAGCATTTCCCATAAATGATGAACATTTTTGAAGGCCATTTGGAAACACTGGAAATATTTTAGTTAAACCTAGTGAATTCCTTTTGATGCCAGGGTTTGAACATCCCCATTTCAAATTTCTTAGGAATTTAAACATGATGACATGATGAGCGAGGCAAAGTCAAGCAAGGGCTGATCAGGGCTGTGATAGCTCACCCCCACTAAACAAGAATCTCGTCCCGAGATTCAAGACGTGAGGTAAGAAGTCAAAGGGGTCACAAGCTAACACGATCTTCACGATCCAACTGTCCTTCTCAAGATCTTGATTCATTGCTTCATATTGATCTTGACGTCTTTGCTTTCGAGATCTTCATCCAACATGATGGCGACGGAAAGAAACTCTATAGGAAACGATCTCCTCAAAGATCGAGCACTCAAGATCAACTCGTGGAATGAGATGTTGAAACATCTCGAGTTGAGACACAAAACACATCGAGAGGGATGGAAGAACAAACGACGGGGTTTGATTGGTGGGCAACAATTCCACGCTTAGAAAGATGGTGGATGGTGTCAAGGTGGCGAGGAAATATTTGCCAGGATTCCGTAACGGGGCACCTTGGGAAAAGTGACTCATTGAGCTGTTCCCTTAAGTGGCAAAAAGAATTACTTTTGATCCATAGATCATTGAAACTCTTTATACCGGCATAAGGCAATCACAACCGATCATTTGAAGGAGTTCGAAAGAATGACATACTCGGACTAGAAGGGATGATGTGGACTACCTTGTTGAAGACAACCCAATGGATGATTTTGCTTATCATCAGAAATGGATGGGACCCATGGTAAGTCCACTTTTGAGGATGATCCTAGACATCAATTACTGAGAGGGGCAGCCCATGGATATTGGCACAATGGGGTGCAAGCTGGGAACAAAATGCAACTGTTGGGAATGTTCCAACCATCATATCTGCCTGAGATTCAGATCCGATTGGTAATAGGATACTCGGACTCAAAGATGTCCGAAAAGGAAAGGGTGCAACACAAATCGACGAGATGATGTTGCGAGATTCTCGGGAGATGGACTATGGTAGTGAGCTCCAAAACATGAGCGGGTTCTGCTACAAACATGTGAACATGTTGTTCGAGACAAGCATGACCACATAGTAGTCTTATAATAAAACACTACTGAGTTCAGGTGGGGAACCATCAACGAGGATATCAAAGTCCCTACGTAAGTCCGGATTAGCTCTTATGAAGGAACTCCTTCTCCTTGAACAAATCAATCAGTGGCTTGGTGTGGTAGGAACACATGTAGAGCGAAGGTTGCAAGTCTCCGAACCACAGAATACTTCGCACGTATGCATGACCGATTTGGGATGATTCCAAAGAAGCAACATTGACTTTCTCGAATCCATGGCGGCAACTTGCATCATATGCACATGAATTAGAGGAAGTCACTACTTTCATCCAAACATATGCTTCATGAACGAAACACGAAGAAATGCTTACACAAGTTTCCAATACTAGGTTGATGTTCAACATGACTCATGGGGGAGACGAAATACTGCTGATGGGCTCAACAACAACTCATCGGAATTTCAATATCACTGGACTTCCACCATCATGTGAACACGATGATAGCATTGGTCAGACCAAAAGATGTAATGGTATATGCTCGAGGGATCAACCACGAGTAAGACAACATTACGAGCATCGTTGGTACTGATTTGATTTGACGATAGCCCACACTCAAATCAAAGGATTGATAAGACAATAGGTCCAGCAACTGATCACAGGAGCCAATCGATGAAGATATCATCTTTCTTCAACACACACTACACAAGAATATCCCTTTGGATCGAACTAAGTTAGGCAAGCTTTTATCTTCCAACTCTCCAAGTTGTTGTCTAGCTTAACCAACTAGCTCAGGGATATCCAACGCAGATTCTTGGAGAAAGGGTGGTTCACAAGAAACCAACTTGATCATGAGCTCAACATAACAGTCAGGAAACAACCCGGTAACACTTCCAAGAAGATATTTGGAAAGTCACGAACCACCGTTATGTTACTAAGCTTGAGAACAATCTTGCTTTTGAGGCAAGACGATATGATCAAATGAGTGAGGACTTGACAAGATCCTAACTCATCAATCGAAGTGTGCACCAGAAATAAGGACTAGGTAGCATGATCAATCTTAGGATGATGATTTAATAACCAACACGCTAAGAATGAGGATATTGTCCATTAGCTACCAAGCAACGAGTTGCCCGGAGTATTGATTTCACACATCACAATTCACTTGTCGGCATTCCGGTTACAACAACTCGGGACCGAGGAATGAATAATGATGGCGAGAAGTATCACTGCGTCAAGAATTCATAAGAGAAGGTACAATTCTCATGACGTTCCTGACATAAAGTGGGTAATACTTCAGGATAGAACAGAATCAAAAGCTGGATGGGCACTTTGATCTGCGGAATACAACTGCTTTGACCCAATCCTAGAAATGGACAAGGTATCGAGTTTGTTTCTCCTAGTCATTCCGAGCAGAATGGCTTGACGGACCGCAAGAAAAATGGGCATCGATGAGGACGAGAGCACGACTACTCCCGACTATCAAGCGATAGACGGGATCGAATACAACTAAGGAGGGACAACTCGAGGAACATATAACTTTTCGAGTTGTGGAGGCATGGATTAGTATATCGAGCAAAGCTCAACATTTCTCCAGGATAACCCATGCAGAGAAGGTAGAACTGGCAGAGTCACAATATGAATGGAGTACTCCTCAAGAGCACTCTGGTTGTGATCTTTTGGTTCAAAAGAACTTCTGCCATAACTAGTTCATGGTATTTGGAAGAAGGAAATACCGCGGACCTCGAGGACTATCGCAAAGTTACTAGTATCCTAAAGGAACTAGCAAATACTAACAACATGAAGTAGGGTGAATCTTGGGTTCAAGAACCCAGGAATAGAATGCCTACTAACTAATAACATCACGGGATGCTTTCGAGAATGACGGCCAGAATCATCACACTGGAAACACAAAGCATGGCTGGATTACTAGGTGACTCCCTAAAACACCTAGGGTCATAATAATAGCTCCAACATATATGTCGAGGCGATAGAGTACCTCAACTCGCCGATTAGTGTGCTTATTCTGACCAAAAGAACATCGGGAACGGAAAGAAAGGGTTTGCAATGCATCAGACTATTTAGAGACCTGGGATGACTCGGACAGCATAACGGCTGTAAATGCTCAAAATGATTTGAGACATCCTGCAAAAATGGTGGCATAACCACTCAACAACATCATATCAAGGTTTCGAGATCAACAGCTAACATACGGAAGTAGTAGAAACTGAACTGGCTTAAAACCAACAATCTTAAAGGTCTATGGATTAGTAACATGTCATCCTGATAGATAGATGAGAAGGCCTAGTTCTTAACCCCGTAGAAGAGAAGAGGATGACTCAGATCAGAAGTCCATGAGGTATAAGGAGTAAAAAGAGCCTTACGTTCCCTTCCACAATCAATTCCCTTACATAACTAAAGCATTTCTAGACTCAACTCCGACCAGTTTGGCTTGGTAAACCTACAGGTAGTCAGGCTCTGATACCAACGCTGTCAGGACCCCGATTCCAAGTCACATCGACCTAGCCGGTAACACCTCATATCACTTTGCGGCCTCACGCACGGTATTCCCACGGGTGTCGCCTTACCATGGCCCGTGACCGTTTGCGCCTTTTGGCTCACGTATATGATAGTGTCGCTAGCATCCATATGATAGAGAACCCGGGCCGACATGGCTAGTCGTGAACCCAAAGCGTCACTAACCCATGGGGACAGGCATACATGAATCACATCGAGCATGTCGGTCATCAACGTGTGAATCCGGGCTGTAGCACTGGGCTAACAGGACTCCGATATCCCGGGCTATAGCAGGCTAGGCAGGACTCTAGATGTCACCGCGTGGCATTTCCCCGAAGGGACAGACACAGGAACGAAGTGAAACACATGCCGGCCAGTCAAGTGTCCAGAGCAGTAGTGTTGGGCTAGCAGGACTCCGGTGAACCGGGCTGTAGCGGACTACTATCACTCAGGAAGCACTAGACTACATTTCCCCATATGAGAGGCTGCCAAGGATAAACAACTAGATTGTCGGATCCCACACATACCAAGCATTTCAAACATACACACAATATGCTCAATATGTGTAAATACAACATGGCATCACAACATAACTCTACGACTCAAATATTTATTCATTAGGCTCCGAGGAGCGAGATATTACAAACATGGGTCTCATGACCCAACACTCAGAGCATACAAGTCAAAGCACAAGCGGAAGCTTAACATGTCTGAGTACAGACATCTACAAATGAAAAAGAGGCTGAGAAGCCTGACTATCTACCAGATCCTGCCGAGGCACAAGATCGTAGCTGAGGTAACAAGCTAAACGTCGAAGTCCACATGGAACTACTAGCGAGACTGACGTCTCTCTGCAAAACATAAAATAAGCAAACGTGAGTACAAACGTACTCAGCAAGACTTACATCAGAACTAACTACATATGCATCATTATCAACAAAGGGGGTGGTGGAGTTTGACTGCAGCAAGCCAGCTTTGACTCAGTGGCTATCCTAAACTACGAATGCAAGGAACTCTTTTGAGGGGGCGCACACGAGTCCACATATTCACCATATCAATACACCACTATGGATCCGCTCCCGTCTCCCTACGAGAACACCATCCATAGCACTCACGCTTATCTTGCGCATTTTAGAGTATCCACTTTCACTTGTCTATGAACTGTTATAGGCAACCCGAAGTCCTTTACGCGGACACGGCTATTCAATAGATCATTTATAACCTGCAGGGTGTACTTCTTCACACACGCCTTGCCACTTACCGCCATATACACGTCATGTATCTCGGCAACCTTCAAGCGAAGCTTTGGCGAGGGTGTCGGCCACGGCCTACCTAAACACTCAAGTCCCTAGTCTAGGTTTATCGCCTATTCGGGTTCCATCCGCAGGGAGTCCGGCCGAGGTTTCCACTAACGGCCCCGAACGATGTGTGCAGGGTTCCCGAGACACCAAACGGGCGAATCGGTACACCGGGCCACGGTGTATCTACCGCATCATAGCCCACCCCTAGGGTCAGCGCTACGCACGGCCTCCAACACATATCCTACAAACACCAGAAACTAGTTGCAACTCCTGGACAGAGGACAAGGGTGGTTAAGAAGCCGAGAGAGTCAATTAAGGATCCCAATGTGTGGTAGTAACTGTTTCATGGATCACAAACACAGAACTCAGTTCCTGAGGACGGCTTCAATGAGACAACCCACCATGTACTCCTACATGGCCTCTCACCGCTACCTTTACCAAATCGTGTTCACACACTTAGCTTACACACAGTAGGACATGTTCACACACCTCCGATTCATCCCGATGAATCGGACTGACTCAACTCTAAGCAAAGCAGGCATGACAAACAAGCATGAATGAGTAGGCACAACAGCTCTCAAACAACTCCTACTCATGCTAGTGGGTTTCATCTAATTACTGTGGAATGACAGGTCATGCAGAGGATAAAGGGGTTCAGCTACCGCAGCAAGTAACAGATGAATCGTTGTTGTCCTAATGCAGTAAAAGAGAGCAGGAGCGAGAGAGTGGGATTGTATCAGAATGAACAAGGGGGTTTTGCTTGCCTGGCACTTCTGAAGATAATATAGTTCTTCATCGGTGTCATCGAACTCATCCTCGGTGACGTCGTCTCTCGAGAGGGACAGTCACCAGAAGAGAGGAAGAACACAATCAATGCAATGCGACAATATGATGCATGATCATGACATGGCAATATGAATGTGTTTTGGGCTAATGCAAGCTAGAACATGTTAGATGGAATTGGTTTGAATCCAAGATTCAAATTCAAACTCCATATATGACATTTCAAATGCCATTAATTCAAATTTTCTTATACAGCAACTTAAGTTGTTCAAACATGCATGAAAATGGTACATATGGATAGATTGGATTTTTCTGATTATTTTTCATATATAATTTATCTTATTTGGAATTACGGTTGAATTTCTATGAATTTTTGAAGTTTAGGCACATTTCTGGATTTTCTAATTATCTAGAATTAAACTAATTCGAGAAAATGAATAAGTGCGTCGACCTTTGCATCAACATGACATAAGCGAGTCAGCAGGCGGCCCAGTCAAACCGACACATGGGCCTGCGTGTCGAAGAGTTAGTTTAATTAACTAATATTAGTTAGTGTTAACCCAGTTTAGTTAGTGGCCGGGGCCCACACGTCAGTGAGTCAGGGGGGAAGTCAAACCCCGGTCAAGCGGGGTCAAACCCCTGGTTAGCAAGGTCGATCCCACCGGTGAGGCTGAGACGACGGAGGGGCTCGGAAACGCTGCTCCGGCCACGGTTCGAGGCGCGGATGGCACCGTTGGAACCCGAAGCCTCGTGCGCGTCGGCTGGTGCTAGTGGGGCCGCCGGAGACGACCTAGATCGACGGCGATGTCCGCTTCCGCGGCGGCCGGAGTTCGGGTGACGACGGATTCGTCGCTACGATGGACGAAAGGAGCAGCGGTTGGTCGAGTTAGGATCCTAGGGTCGCCCTGAGCATGTTAGGGTGCTCGGCTGCGAGCTTGCGTGGCCGTGGTCACGGTGGCGGCATGGCCGGCGGAGCCAAGCTCTCGGGCTCGACGGGAACGGCGGCTAGAGATGGAAGTAGAGCACGGGGAGAAGGGGAGAAGGCGGCGGAGCTCACATGGATTCCAATGGAGGGCTCAGCAGGCTCGGGGAGGCACCGTGGACGATGGATGGCGCCGGCGATCTCGGTTGCCCGAGGTAGAAGACGACCGCGGTGACGACATTCGAGGGCATCCGGTGCCGCGTGGCTTGGCGGAGAGGTCTAGGGCGGCGAGGCGGAGCTCTTGAGTTGGTCGGGGAAGCGAGGGGGAGGCGGTGGCCGCGGTGGTGCTCCAAGGGAGGCTGCAGTGCGCTTCGGAGAGAGGAACACAGGAGGGGGAGGAGCACAGGGAGAGTGAGAGGGGTCGAGCGGTTCGAGACGACGCTGGGCGTTCACCCATGCGCCCGAGGGCTCGGCAAGCAGGAGGAGGCGTGGCGCCTCGGCAGCATCTGCTGTCCCGCCTCGCCCTCTTGGCAGAGGTTGAAGACGACAGCACTTGCTGTGTGGGCTGGGCCGGCTGGAGGAGCTGGGCAGGTGGGCGCTGTAAGTTTGGGCTGTAGGTTTCCCTCTCTTACATCTTCTAATTTTGTTTTTGTTTTCTAATTCTTACGTAATGTCGTGGCTTTATTAAAAATACTTAGGCACACCCAAAAATCATGAAACTTGCTCAAGCCCACTGTTTGGAATATATCCAACAGTAAACATTTAAGTTTATGATTATTTGGACATTTTAAATATTTTATAGCATTTAAATGTCCAAATGCAAATAGAGTATGATTTAATTGAGCCCAAATATGTCATGGAAAATCGCATAACACCTCGGTTATTGCTTCTAGCATTTCCCAGAAATGATGAACATTTTTGAAAGCCATTTGGAAACACTGGAAATATTTTAGTTAAACCTAGTGAATTCCTTTTGATGCCAGGGTTTGAACATCCCCATTTCAAATTTCTTAGGAATTTAAACATGATGACATGATGAGCAGGCAAAGTCAAGCAAGGGCTGATCTGGGGCTGTGACAGATATTGAATGGAAAAACCTTGTTATGCACTAGTCTCGTTCCCAGGATGAGATACTGTCTATGAAATAACATGACAATTTGAACTTCTACTTTTCCGCATGTGCCTTACGGATCTTTTTTGCAGGAAATCTACTTGAAGAAGAAGTACGGTTTGAAAAGAACGACAGTATATCACAAATATGATGCCCGCTGCTTTGCTCTTGTTAGTACCTGTTGTCCCGTATCACTGTACTTGCATACATACCTGGTTCATTATGTGATAGCAGTATGCATGATAGCTTTCTTATGAATTGTTCGCTCCAAATTATCTTATTTGTATGAATGGTTACATTAGTGTAGAATATATCCAATGCCAATGAATTTTTTTAGCTCTGCATTGTTCTTGTAAGTACATGTTGTCCTTTATGAGTGTACTTATATTGACAGTAGTTGTTCATGTACCATCACTCTGCAGCTTATTTTCCTTTGCCTTCCATTTTCTATACATCAGATCTATATTTACTCTTACCATAAGGTTGGTACTGAAGAAGTTTAGTTGTGCATTGCGCTTGGCTGTACCTTTTGCCTGTATCGTTGCACTTAAATTTATAGCTACTTGGTTATGTAGCATCACTCTTCATCTTATCTTAAATATTCTCCATTTTTTCGTATATTATCACATCTATATTTACTCTTAACAAAATGTAGAATAAAGGCAATGCTTATGAAGAAGATTTTGTGGTAAACTTCTTGAATTGCCCCCCCATCAGCATGGACAAGGGCTTTATAGAGCCTGTCTTCACCAATAATGTAAGTTTGTCCTTCTCAAGCCTTCAAACTTTGTTGTGTATATTTGGTTAGGCATGACTGCAACAGTTGTTTATTTTTGGTGTTTGCATCAAATTGCATGTTTAAAGTTTATTATGTAGTTCATAAACAAAAGTTTGTCCTTCTCAATTTAAGTTTTCAGTTGTACAACCAAGTTCCTTCTTCATATCATGTAAATTAAACTATACAGAGCAAGTGATCTTCTTTTGCACTACATGTATGCTTTTGTTCTTCATCCGTAATCCAGTGGTGTGGTGAACCTACCCACTACAGCACAATGTCATATTCTGCAATGTCTTAAGTCTTAACTATGAACAATGTCTGTAACATCCCAAAATTCTAAATTTTGGAATGTCATATTAGATAAATAACTATGCTTGTTGTCTGATTGTTTGTTTGAGTGATTGAGTGAAATTGAGTGGAATTTGAAATTTTTGAAATTTGGATGAGAGGGAATAAAATGACTTTCCCAAAACTATCCCCTTTGCCCTTTTTGGATCTCAATGAATTCAAGTTCATTCCAACACCAAACCCTAGAGTGAAGATGACATGACTTTTTCCATTTGGAATGAAAAGGGTTTTGGAAAAAAATTTGAATTACAACTGAAAATATTTCAAATTCAAAGCTTTATGCAACTCTATGATTTTCATGAGAGAAGATAAAATGACTTCTTCAATTATATGAAATATGAGTTGGTGGTTAGAAAGAATCAAATTGAGAGTCATTTGAAAGTATCTTGAAAACCCTTTTAAATTTGAGTTTCATTTGAATTTGGAAAAAAATGAATTTTTATAAAGTTTGGATTTTGCCTCGAAAATGTTCAAATGATAGGAATATTCCCTGATCATTTTGATATATATATGTCCTATATAAAATATTTATATTTTATATTTTATAACTCTGTTTTATTTTCAAAAAAATTGGAAAAAGAAAATGCTCAGCACCAGCCAGCCGACCGCCCAGCCAAGACTGGCAGCCCCTCACCAGCGCGGCGGCCAAAGGGCCCACCAGCGGCCGAGCCAGCCGAGGCAGGCCACTGACGGCCCATGCCCAATGAGCCAGCGCCCCCCCGCGCCGAAACCGTTCGGGTCGGTCGACCGACCGAGCCCCGCTCCTCTCTCCCACCGCAGGCGGGCCACCACCTCCTCAACCTCGCCCGCCACAGGCGCCGCTGGCCACGGAGATCCCGAGATCTCGGGATCTCACCCGATCTCCCCGATTCACCCCTCGCCCAAGCCGAGGCGCCCCTATATAAACCCCCTCCCCCCCACCCCATTCTCCCCTCACGGACCCCTCTCCCTCGCCCAGACGAGCTCGCCGGAGCCCGAGCACGCCACCGCCGCCATTGCCACCGTCCCGACCCACCCCGGCCACCCAGAGCTCGCCCGACCCCACCCGGACTCCCTCGCCGCTGCACCCGCCGGAGACCTCCGCCGACACCCCCGACCACCGGCGACGCCGGAACACTCGCCGCCCGAGCCTCCGCCGCCGTCGCCGACCGGTAAGTCGTCGGACCCCCTCGTCACCGTTAGATCCAAAGCGAACGGCTAGGATTAGATCCCCCGAAGGGGTAGGTTAGTTCTAATAAACCGGCCCGGTTTATTTTGCTTAGTTAGGGTTTAATTGAACCGGCCCGATTCGGTTTTAACCCTAGGGCCCGTTTAGTAAAGTTACGCCCAGGGCGTTAGTTAGGCCCATTTAGCCGTTTTTCTGTTTTAACAGAATAGTTTCAAATTTGAAAAATTCATATCTTTTAATCTGCTTAATATTTTTAAGTGATTCTTTTTTTGTTGGTTTGAAAATTTCTTATAGTTTCTGTAGAAAATATAATTTGCTATGTTAAAATTATTTAGAATTGCTTTATTTTAATTTTAGTCAGAATAGTAAATCTGCTATAAAAGGAGTTAGGAAAATTATTTTTAATGATTCTTTTGTCCCAACTTTGTTTTGACATTGCCTAACCATAGGAATTTATTTGGGCATTTTAGGATTAATAAAAAATAGTTTTAATCAGAATCTTGTTATTCTCAATTAATTAACTAGCTACTGTTTTCCTATTGTTTTAGTTAGCAAATAAATTTATTTTTCTTATGTGATAGATTATTCTAGGTTAGTTTCTGTCACTTTAGAGCATGAACTTTTATTTATAATAAATAAAACTTTTATTTTATTTTTCTTATTAGAATTTGCTTTAGGCCTAATAGGAGTTTTATAATAGCTTTTAAAAGTGAATCTTTTGCTCCTAGTTGCTTAATGCATTCTTTTTCGTTAAGTTAACATAAACTCATGCTTAGGTTATGTTAAGAAAATTTTTGTTATGTAAAACTATTTTTAGTTGTTGCTTGAAGTAGGAAAACTTTGAGTTGGATTTCTTCGAGTTTTTCCTTTGGGTTTTGATTCGTTTGTTTTGGTGTGTTATGTTACTATGCTATTGTGTTAAGTGATCATATGCTATGTGCTTATTATGGTTATTGTCTGCCTCGGTAGAATTTCCGGAGTGCGAAGTTTGCTACCACGAGTCCCTAGTTTTCGAAGATCGTCAGCAAGGCAAGTTTACTTTGACCATGTTTTCATACCTATGTGTTTTATTGCATCTAGTGTCATCTTCACAACAATCCCTTCAGTAGTGTTATTGAATCCTTGTAGTTGAGTAGTATGCATGAGGTAGGAACCCATCATCCTGTTACCAAGCCCGGGACGTCATTTATTTTTATGCTACGCTGTAGTAGACGGGGTTGGTATGAGTGCTCGAGAGTGGTGTGAAGAAGGAGGACTCTACGTCAATGACGACAACTCCATGATGGCATCTGCAAGGACTGCATTTTCAAGGCCTCAAGACTTCAAGACTCGAGACAAGAATTCAATACACACTCTTTGGGTGAAGGGCGGTTGTGGGCACCTGGAGAAACCAGTGGTTAGCGGGATGCATAGAGAAGCGCCATGACATCTTGCGGAAAGCTTCACCCAGACTCAAATAGACGGAAGAATACTTCATGCCCGAAGCTTACTGTGCAACCGCAAGTCATTATGGGCTCGGCTTGGTTGACCTTAGTGGTGACTCTGGCTGGGGACGGTACTAGCAGATGTAGAACTACGGTAGGATTGGATGAGTACGGACGGTGGTCGAGGAACTCTTGGAAGACCATGTTTGGTCATCTTGTTCTCAAACACCTGAAGTGCGAGAACGTAAAGAGAGGGATCGAATCTTGCGGGTAAAGTGTAAAACCTCTGCAGAGGGTTTAAACCTAATCGATTAGCCTTGTCCCGATTACGGACAATTTGAGCATCTGGACTTGGATCTATCTCGAACTCTCAACACCGGATGATAACTTAATTGTGGGCAACTTATGATGAATTTGGGCTATGAGACATCGGTTGGCGGAGCCATGTCATGATAGAAAACTCCATAGTACAGGCTCCATTATTCCTTTGATGTAGGAAAATAAAACCAGCTTTTACGCAAACAAAATTCAGATCTGAGCCACAAAGCCAAATTGCATATAGTATAGTTTTACCATCTGTTTATTCATGTTGTGATCTTGCGGTACATTCAATGTCTTGACCTACACGGCTGCAATGTATCATGTTGCAGGATTTTCTTCAACGAGTAAGAGTTACGATCTGAGGTTACGGTCTACACTCAACCGCCGATGGCGTTGATGGGACTCCACACCCGTTTGATTGTTTCCGCTGAGTATTAAGAGGTATATATCATTTTACGTTATTTATACATGTGATTGCACTTTGATATATACATGGATGTACTGTGTGTGCCAAAGATACCGATCCGAGGATGGCATGATATACACGAGGCTTGACCGTCGAGGTCGGGTCGCCATGTAAATGGTATCGAGCACATGTTGATGTGAGGACGTGACCCTAGAAATCGAAAGCCCTTGGACAGGATATATCAAAACTTTATTTTCAAAAAGACTCTTACTTATCATCTTTTCTGATTTTATCAAATAGACCCTCTCACCTCAAATAGTTAGAATATACCCCTTATCCTTGATCACCCGGAGGATCAATCAAGACGCCCAAGAAGGATTAGATATCGGAGAACCGATGACCACTTCTGAGTAAAGAGGATTTCACCATGCGTTGGAAGAATTGCAGCGGCAACAATTGAAGACTCTGAAGACTTGAAGAATTTGAAGTTCCTGAAGAATCTGTTACACACTTACGTTAGATGCGGCGATTTGTGAGTTGTCATTTGTTTGATGTTTTCCGACAGCCACAAAGTAAAACCCGTTTCTTCAAAAACTATTGTTTGTATTGTGTGTATATCCCTCCCCACCTCTCTCATATCTCATCCCAAAACTTTTGGACCCCATAGATGATGAATGAAGTTGGATCTGATATTCTCTCGAATCAAGGCTCAGCCAGAGGCGAGCTACGGATTCGAACATGGAGAATCACTTGGGAGCAATTTGGTTTCAAGGAAGAATGAAGTATCGACGCTCTTCAAGATTTTGAAGGAAGTGCTGCAACATGGTGGCAGATGCATCAAGCTATACAGGATGGAATGGAGCAAAGACTTGGGAAGAATTCAAGAAGACTCGACAAGATCTCGTCTTACCGGAAGCACCATGATACACCAAGAAATAAACCTTGTTCCTGCAAGATTTATGGAGAAATAGGACACACCTGGAGGAACACAAGGATGGATGCCCTCATTGTGAGGAGAAACACCCGGTGAGGAATGCCCAACTAGTCGGTGACTTGTTTCTTGTGTGAAGCAACCACCCACTACCCGACTCCAAAGGTCACATTTACCCCATGGTGCAACAAACTATTCAGGAGCAGGAAGAAGGAATGAAAGAAGCCCTCCGAGAAGTTATGAAAGAACCAGTGATAAATGAATGTGTTGAAGACCTTGATGGAGAAGGCCTCAACAGATTTTACCCCAATGCCTGCTATTCATGTGGAGAAGAAGGACATTTTTCGCAATATTGCACCAAGGAAAGAAAAGAGTATCTGGGGTATTTCCCGACAATAGAAGTGAAGTTTGACCCTCGGGAAATAGAAGCTCTGATCATTACAGATAAATCCAGGAAGAGAAAAAGAAGGCAACCCGAGAACAACGCAATTTTGCAGAGAAGGACCTAAGTCATATCACTTGTTACAGGTGCAAGGATTTAGGTCATTACGCTAGTAAATGTCCAGAAAAGAAGCCAAGAATCCAAGGAGCCTACATAATCACAAAGAAGCCCCGAGACATGTCAGAAGTCATCTGGTTTCACTGCAAGGAAGCAGGACATTATGCTACTAAATGTCACAACAAGATGAAAGCTGGAGTTGAGTAGTTGGAATTTTAATATTGGAAACAAGAGTAGTAGAAAGCAATTTCATTTTCATGAGTCCAATGAGTTGAGTTATGTAATGGGTGCTCAGAGTTTGTAATGGATTCATGAAATCAATAAAGTTAAGGTGACGTGTTTTCATATGTTTAATTGTATGAGTTGTTACTCTGTGAACAAAGATTTTGACCATTTTCGAGGATATGAGAAATATGGTCTATGGATGGATTTGTGAATTTCATTTTAAGGGTGAAAGTACCCTATGAAGAACACTAGACCAATGGAAATGGAAATGTGTCCCACAGGTTGGAGTTTGGAAAAAAATGAGTTGAAGTTTTATCTTTGATATGATGGTATTAAGAAATGAGATGTTATTGGATTTAAAGTGGTGTAATGTTGGAAAATGGAGCAATTGTAACTCCAAGGATGAGTGAAATTGGTACAAGTGTTGAAGTGGGCTCATAACCCACAGGCCCAGGATTTTGAAAAGGAACAGATGTAACCTTGATAAAGGAATAAATTTGGAAGAATCAGTGATCCAATCAGCATACGTTCCTTAGGAGGTTACGCAAAAACCTGAGAGTGGTGAAGTAACGATAGATGTTTTGTTTGGCTTGCTGAACCAAAGGATTTACTCGAACCCAGTTCGAGAACAAGAGAAATTCTGCAATGCTTGTGAGTATGCCCAAGTGTTAGAATACGTGATTCACTGTTTACGTATGTGGTAATGATTCAAGCACGGAATGGATTGGCCCCATACCGAGACTTCTATCATGAACTATCATATGTTGATGGAAAATCGAGAGCCTCGAAAACCTTAGAAGAGTGTCGACGCGATAAGCCATAAAACCATAGAATGGTAGGACGATGGAACCCCTTTACAGAAACCGCTGCCAATCGTAGGTTATACGGTGAGGTTCAACCTGCACCCGTTTTCTGCAGGAGAAACCATAAATTGTAGACCACCATGAGTATTTCGATAGTTGTCTAGAATGGACACAGACCTATCAGCTAAGCAGATCCGGTCTCGGATTTAACTTCAACTTTGACGAACCGACCCACGATTTTGAGGAAAACTCTATGCTTCTGACAGAAGAGCGTTAATGAAGGAGCTATTGTAAGATATGTGAAGAGACATACATTGTCGGCACTCCAGAGGAAGTATCTGAGTTTATTGGAACCGTAACCTTGTTTTTAAGTGTGGTAGCACCTCTGACCTTTCCGACCAAAATATTTACTAGAAGACCCCAACCCCTAACCTTTTCTTGCTAGCCTCTTCGAATCTCGAGGACGAGATTCATTTTAAGTGTGGTAGGTTTGTAACATCCCAAAATTCTAAATTTTGGAATGTCATATTAGATAAATAACTATGCTTCTTGTCTGATTGTTTGTTTGAGTGATTGAGTGAAATTGAGTGGAATTTGAAATTTTTGAAATTTGGATGAGAGGGAATAAAATGACTTTCCCAAAACTATCCCCTTTGCCCTTTTTGGATCTCACTGAATTCAAGTTCATTCCAACACCAAACCCTAGAGTGAAGATGACATGACTTCTTCCATTTGGAATGAAAAGGGTTTTGGAAAAAAAAATTGAATTTCAACTGAAAATATTTCAAATTCAAAGCTTTATGCAACTCTATGATTTTCATGAGAGAAGATAAAATGACTTCTTCAATTATATGAAATATGAGTTGGTGGTTAGAAAGAATCAAATTGAGAGTCATTTGAAAGTATCTTGAAAACCCTTTTTAAATTTGAGTTTCATTTGAATTTGGAAAAAAAATGAATTTTTATAAAGTTTGGATTTTGCCTCTGGAAAAATGTTCAAATGATAGGGAATATTCCCCTGATCATTTTGATATATATATATGTCCTATATAAAATATTTATATTTTATATTTTATAACTCTGTTTTTATTTTCAAAAAATGGAAAAAGAAAAATGCCCAGGCACCAGCCGACTGCCCAGCAAAGACTGGCAGCCCCTCACCACACGGCCAAAGCGGCCGAGCCAGCCCACCAGGCCACTGACGGCCCAATGAGCCAGCCAGCGCCCACAAGGCCGAAACTGCTCGGGTCGGTCGACCGACCGAGCCCCCGCCTCTCTCCCACCGCCAGCGGGCCCCACCTCCTCAACCTCGCCCACGCCACATGCGCCGCTTCACGGAGATCCCGAGATCTCCGGATCTCACCCGATCTCCCCGATTCACCTCGCCCAAGCCGAGGCGCCCCTATAAACCCTCCCGCCCCCGCACCCCATTCTCGCCTCACGGACCCCTCTCCCCTCACAGACGAGCTCACGGAGCCCGAGCACCCCACCGCCGCCATTGCCACCGTCCCGACCCACCCTGCCACCCTGAGCTCGCCTGACCCCACCTCGACTCCCTCTCGCCGCTGCACCCGCCGGAGACCTCCGCCGACACCCCCGACCACCGGCGACGCCGGAACACTCGCCGCCCGAGCCTCCGCCGCCGTCGCCGACCGGTAAGTCGCCGGACCCCCTCGTCACCGTTAGATCCAAAGCGAACGGCTAGGATTAGATCCACCGAAGGGGTAGGTTAGTTCTAATAAACCGGCCCGGTTTATTTTGCTTAGTTAGGGTTTAATTGAACCGGCCCGATTCGGTTTTAACCCTAGGGCCCGTTTAGTTAAATTACACCCAGGGCGTTAGTTAGGCCCATTTAGCCGTTTTTCTTTATTTTCGTTTTTCTATTTTAACAGAATAGTTTCAAATTTGAAAAATTCATATCTTTTAATCTGCTTAATATTTTTAAGTGATTCTTTTTTTGTTGGTTTGAAAATTTCTTATAGTTTCTGTAGAAAATATAATTTGCTATGTTAAAATTATTTAGAATTGCTTTATTTTAATTTTAGTCAGAATAGTAAATCTGCTATAAAAGGAGTTAGGAAAATTATTTTTAATGATTATTTTTGTCCCAACTTTGTTTTGACATTGCCTAACCATAGGAATTTATTTGGGCATTTTAGGATTAATAAAAAATAGTTTTAATCAGAATCTTGTTATTCTCAATTAATTAACTAGCTATTGTTTTCCTATTGTTTTAGTTAGCAAATAAATTTATTTTTCTTATGTGATAGATTATTCTAGGTTAGTTTCTGTCACTTTAGAGCATGAACTTTTATTTATAATAAATAAAACTTTTATTTTATTTTTCTTATTAGAATTTGCTTTAGGCCTAATAGGAGTTTTATAATAGCTTTTAAAAGTGAATCTTTTTGCTCCTAGTTGCTTAATGCATTATTTTCTGTTAAGTTAACATAAACTCATGCTTAGGTTATGTTAAGAAAATTTTTGTTATGTAAAACTATTTTTAGTTGTTGCTTGAAGTAGGAAAACTTTGAGTTGGATTTCTTCGAGTTTTTCCTTTGGGTTTTGATTCGTTTGTTTTGGTGTGTTATGTTACTATGCTATTGTGTTAAGTGATCATATGCTATGTGCTTATTATGGTTATTGTCTGCCTCGGTAGAATTTCCGGAGTGCGAAGTTTGCTACCACGAGTCCCTAGTTTTCGAAGATCGTCAGCAAGGCAAGTTCACTTTGACCATGTTTTCATACCTATGTGTTTTATTGCATCTAGTGTCATCTTCACAACAATCCCTTCAGTAGTGTTATTGAATCCTTGTAGTTGAGTAGTATGCATGAGGTAGGAACCCATCATCCTGTTACCAAGCCCGGACGCTATTTATTTTATGCTACGCTATAGTAGACGGGTTGGTATGAGTGCTCGAGAGTGGTGTGAAGAAGGAGGACTCTACGCCAATGACGATAACTCCATGATGGCATCTGCAAGGACTGCATTTTCAAGGCCTCAAGACTTCAAGACTCGAGACAAGAATTCAATACACACTCATTGGGTGAAGGACGGTTGACGGCACCTGGAGAAACCAGTGGTTGGCGGGATGCATGGAGAAGCGCCATGACATCTTGGAAAGCTTCACCCTGACTCAAGCAGACGGAAGAATACTTCATGCCCGGAAGCTTACCCGTGCAACCGCAAGTCATTATGGGCTCGCTTGGTTGACCTTAGTGGTGACTCGGCTGGGACGGTACTAGCAGATGTAGAACTACGGTAGGATTGGATGAGTACGGACAAAGGGTCGAGGAACTCTTGGAAGACCATGTTTGGTCATCTTGTTCTCAAACACCTCAAGTGCGAGAACGTAAAGAGAGGGATCGAATCTTGCGGGTAAAGTGTAAAACCTCTCGCAGAGGGTTTAAACCTAATCGATTAGCCTTGTCCCGATTACGGACAATTTGAGCATCCGACTTGGATCTATCTCGGAACTCTCAACACCGGACTGATAACTTAATTGTGGGCAACTTATGATGAATTTGGGCTATGAGACATCGGTTGGCGGAGCCATGTCATGATAGAAAACTCCATAGTACAGGCTCCAGTTATTCCTTTGATGTAGGGAAAATAAAACCAGCTTTTACGCAAACAAAACTCAGATACAGAGCCACAAAGCCAAATTGCATATAGTATAGTTTTACCATCTGTTTATTCATGTTGTGATCTTGTCGGTACATTCAATGTACTGACCTACACGGCTGCAATGTATCATGTTGCAGGATTTTCTTCAACGAGTAAGAGTTACGATACAGGGTTACGGTCTACACTCAACCTGCCGATGGCGTTGATGGGACTCCACACCCGTTTGATTGTTTCCGCTGAGTATTAAGAGGTATATATCATTTTACGTTATTTATACATGTGATTGCACTTTGATATATACATGGATGTACTGTGTGTGCCAGCATACTGATCCAGGGATGGCACAGATACATAGAGGCTTGACCGTCTGAGGTCGGGTCGCTACAATGTCATATCATTCTACTATTATTTAAACCGTCTCTTTATTTGCCTATCTGAAATGGGATAAATTGACAGCACACTAACCATTGATACTTATGATTTCTTGATCTGTAATCCAGTGGTGTCGTGAAGCTGCCAAATCCTTCACAATGTCATTTCCTGCCATGTCTTGACCTGAACAATACCATATTGTGTTAATGCAATTTTAAACTGTGTCACTTTATTTGTCAAGAAGAAATGTGATGAATTGTCAAGACTGATACTTTTATGTGCAAAATCTGTCATTTGTCCGCTTGTTTATCTTTCGAGTGAGGAAGATATAAGTGTTGAACAAGCGCAGTCTCATCAGCTTGCTCAATCGCTATGCTGCAGCTCCCAAAGAGGCTAACCTTTCTTGAACACTATTGAAGTGATGTCGGTTTTGTATATTATTTTGTCGGCGTGTTTATTTGCAATCGGTGGCGATCTTTGATGCCCAAAGGTATGTAATCATTGTCTCGCTTGTGCTTTATTATCATAGTGGCGTACTTTGATGCCTAGTGGATGTAATATGCCATAATTTCTTTATTGTATAGTCTAGGTTTTTTCTTATTCACGATGCTGTAGTTATTTTACTGTATATATATCCTGTCTTCGCAGTAAACCGGCCAAACCATAAAATTACGGTACATAATTGGGTCGTCATGCAATCATGATGTATGATCCGCATCATGGGCCCCATCATCTTGGTCCGTTAAAAGGCCAAAACTAAACCTGGCCACTAGTAGATTCGGGTCTTTAATAGGCCGAGTAACCCCCGGCCCTCTTTTCGCAAGAAAACTCAATGGGCATTTAAGAGGCCGAGAAGTAGGTTGGGCCTGAAACATGCCGAACAGCTCACGGGCCGGCAGCAGCCCGAAATGGACCCCGGCCCATGATTGTGCGAATCAAATCAATGGCTTTTAACAGGCCAAAATTGTCTCGGTCCTTGTTTGGCCCAATCAGATATCGGCTGCGAGCAGGCCGGATGCAAACCGGGCCGTAGTTAGGCCCAACTATATGACGGTCTTTTAATAGGCCGAAATTAATATAGGGCCGAAATGTTAAACGGGCCCTTAACAGGCCGAAACTAATATCAGGCCAAATTACTAAATGGGCCTTTAGCAAGTGGGCCCAAAAGCATAGCATACAGTTGATGGGCCAAATCTGATATGGGCCATAATTTAGCCCAAAGCCTCTTAAAGGGCCGGACCTGATTTGGGCTGTAATTTGGCCCAGAACGTGGTAGGCTTTTAATGGGCCGGATCTCATATGAGCCATTATTAGGCCCGGAACATGGCAGGATATTAATGGACCGGATCAAATATGGGTCGGCATTTGGCCCAAAACATGGCAGCCAGTTAATGGGCTGGCCTACTAGGGTCCTCAAAATCTTGTGGGTTTACAAATGGGCCGCCCATTAATGTCGGCAAAATCTCGTGGGTTTTTAGTGGGCGGCCCATTATGATCCGCAAGAATCTTGTGGGTTTTTACCGGCCGCCCATTATGGCACACAAAATCTTGTGGGTTTTACAGGTCGGCCCATTATGGCCCACAAAATCTTGTGGGCCTTTAGTGGGCCAGCCATTATGGTCCGCAAAATCTCATGGGCTTTTAGCTAGGCCGACCCATTATGGTCCGCAAAATCTTGTGGGCCTTTAGTTGGGCCGGCCCATTTAAACTTGATGGGCCGGTCCACGTGTCAACATATCATTGGCGTGTCTCGCCCATTGGATGAGTGACACCTGTGCCAACGCGGAGCTGCACGTGTCTCCTCCTGCCAATGATGATTTTACACGTGGAAAATCCCCATTGGTCGGGGCTGTTAACGGGTTATCGGATCCAAAACCCGACCCGATAGCTTAACGACGTTCGCTACGGTGGATGCCACGGTCGGTCACCCTTGACGAAAGCACTTCGTGACGCGATTTATCGTCATGGAAGTGGACACTTCCGTGATGATAATTTTGGTAATGTCATGGAACACTTCTACGACAGCACAAGTATGATTATCTTGATTCAGTCATAAAATCGTCATGGATGTACATGCATGACAAAAACGCAACCTACTGTGACAAACACGTATCATCACGGAAGTGTATTTTTTTGTAGTGTCTTGTGTATTAGTTACATGAACATACCTTTATTTCTTTGTCCATGGCTTGCATACAACGTTGTACAGGTCTTCGATGGCTTTATTGATGGCATCACTATGTTTGCCCCCTTTCTCCTTTGTGCCTGGGATGATTTTGAATTTAATGTAAATAATTTCAAGTCGCAAGATAGCAATTAAGTTTCTATTGTCTTGCCTGCTTTGATGCTAGAAGATATGCCTTGTCCAGTGTTGTTCCTTTCTTGGTCTCATTCTGCTTCTGGCGGCATGTGATGTTGTCCTTTTTGCGTTGTACATTTGAAGCTCTGTTCATTCGTACCCTTTTGTCTAGTTTCTGATCCATCCTCATTTGAGTCGTCTGTGCTTTTCTTAGCGTCATGTTTTTGCTTGTCAACCGTCATGTCTTGCTGGTGGTCTTTCCGTCTTGTTTTTCAGTCTCGATCTGGTTGGCAGTAACCTCTTTGTCAGGAGAATCACCGTTGTACAACGGTGTAGGGTTTTCTTCGATAGTGCCTGGTTCTTTCTCTGAAATATCATAACCAAGTTTCTATAGAACAATCAGAGTGTTTGCTTCATTGATTGTATCTGTGTGGTTTCCTTCTTCGTGGTTCTGCGTTATCATGGAAAAAGCATTAAATAATTTAATTTGCTGATTTATTTTAATTATAGCAGCTGTGATAGGAAAATAGCGAAGCGTTCAATGCGTGTTTTGAGCTATTTGATTGTGAATAGGCATTATTTTATTGAGATTAACATATTATTTTGAAGAAACATTTTGTGCAACTTCACCTGTTTAGCTGTCGTTGCTGCTGCTGACTGTTCCACCCTTTCTTCATTGAGTGGAGTTTTTTGGGGATCCTCTTGTTCCGTCTTTTGGTGTTCATCGTCACTGTCCTCGTTTTTGTCTTGCAGCTGTTCAAACATAGAGGTGGCTAAGTGGTAGTGCATTTTAATTTTCATGGAGCTACTTTATATTTTTGTAGAATCAGCTTACGTAACTTTACCTCCTCGCTTGTTGCCGCTTACGTGGGTCTGCCATCGCTGTCGCTCGTTCGTCGCCGATTTTTCTCGCCTGCTCTTCGTTGAGTGGATATTTTTAGGCATCTTCTTGTTCTTTCTTTTGGAGCTATTTTATACTTTCATAGGATCGGCTTATGTAACTTTACCTTTTCAGTCATTGTCGCTGCTACCGTCTCTGCTACCTGTTGTTCGGTGAGTGAAATTTCGGGGCTTGGTCTTCTTTGGCATTGATATCTACCGTTTGAAGACCATGTTTCCCTTCTTTAGTGGCCTCCTCTTGCTCATTGGCCTCCTCTGGCTGTGACAAGAAAATAGTGAAATGTCAAGTGCATATTTTTGAACTATAAGATCATGAAGAGGTATTATTTGACTTCACCTCTCTATTTGTTGTTGTGGCTGAAGATTGTTCTACCTGTTCTTCATTGAGTGGGTTTTTTGGGCCTTCTCTTGTTGTTCATTTTTCTGTTCATCGTCAATGTCCTTGTTTTTTCTTGCAGTTGTTCAAACATAGAGCTGGCAAAGTGGGAATGCATTTGAGTGAACATAGAGGTGGTAAGTGGGATTTTATTTGAGTGTGCACGTAGCTATTTTATAATTTCATAGTTGTAGGTTATGTAACTTTACCTTTTCAATCGTTGACGTTGCTGCCGTCTCTACTACCTATTGTTCGGTGAATGAATATTTCATGGCTTGGTCTTCAATGGCATTGCTGTCTACCATTTGAAGAACGTGTTCCCCTTGTTCATTGGCCTCCCTTGGTTGTTTTTGATGGTCTTGATTTTTGGTGCTCTCTTGAGCTTCTTATGCCTGTTCCAACGCAAAAAGTAATCAAAAAATGGGTGCATTTCTGACTGTGCAGTTGCAGTTATTTTTTTATAAGACCTCTTTCTCTGCAGTGGCAAGACTGTCTACTGCTGGAAATACGTCTTCTCCTTGTTTTGTGTTGTCCTCTTGTTTTTCATGTTGAATATCTACGCCAGTGCTTTCGTTTGCTTCCTTTTCCTGTTTAATAAAAAATGAAATTATTGATTGAAGTTCATTTGTGTCTGAGCTACATCGTACATGTGAACTTCATCATTGCAATAATATTTTTTGTCACAGAAACATGCTTTGTAACCTCACCTCTTCAGCCATTGTTGTTTGAAGTACTCTGTGTTTTTAACTTTCCTTTGGTTGTGCTGCTTGTTGATCTTCGAGATTAACCTACTCGTTTGTTTCCTGCATTTGTTTAGAGAAAAGGGTGAGTCATCCCTTATAATCCTTGTATTGCGGTGGCAGGGTGTATTAGGTAGTTCAGACATCATAAATGTTTTGAAAAGGGTTGTTGTTGTTGAATTTTACCTCTGTGTTGATGATTGGGTTATTCGTGTCTGCGTCGACTGTTTCTTTGTCAGGTATAACAGTCTCGAGTTTCTCATCGGCTCGGATGTCTTGGGCTTTCTCCTTTGTATTTGTGATGGTCATCTGCATTGTTGTGGCACTGGAAATCTCTTGTACACAAACTTCCCATTCAGTGATGCTTTCGTCTGTTTGAGGTTCATGATGGGGTTCAAGTTCAACACGGGTCGCCTCTTGCTCTTGCAGTGCTTGTGATACTTGGAGATCAAACAATACGAGTTTGCGGTGCATTTTCTTCCTGCCATTATGAGTTTTCCAGTGTGGGGTGTAGTGGGCTATGGAAGTTTACCACCTCTTCGTTGTTTTCTTCTTCTTTGTTATGTTTGATGCTAATGGTTGATTATGGGCCAGCTTCTTGTGTTTGGTTGGCGGGACTGCTTATTTGATGGTTGTCCAGCTGAGCCTATACTTTGTTCGAGGTTTGTCAGATAACTTATAACTCTATCCAGTTTTGAAAGGAAAAATGGATGTTCATACTGACCTGTTCACTGGTTCTGACGTCGATCGTATCTTGTGCTTGTGTTGGGGTAGTTGTTGTTGTAGCATTGTCTGTTGTGAGGTTGCTTGGTTTGTTGCGTTCATTCTTGTTTTGGGGGTTGTTGACATCATCCTTCTATTGGAGTACATCTTGGCCTGGCATGCTATTGGCACGTTCGTAAAAGTATTCAGACAGTTCTTTTCAGTTCAGGTATAAAAATAGGGCTTTGCTTTAGGGGCAGATGGCATCATGCATTACTATTATTTACCTGTATCTGCCGCTTTATCTTTTTCTCGTCAATTCCCATGTGCCTTGATTTTGTTATTCTCTTCCTTTCTTCGTCTTCTTCTTCCTTCTTTCTTTTTCTCCTTTCTCTTGGTTCTGTTCTTGCTACGACTTCTTTCGTGCGGTTGCCATCGACTAGTGTACTTGTGGCTGCTGCATCTGTTTGCTCTAGCATCTGGAGGTGTGACAGCCTGGATTTTGCCTTCTCTCCTTTTCTTGACTTCATTTGCTCTTGCTTTGAATTTGGGTTTTTGAATCAATTCAAATGGACTTCAGCACTTGGCCATGTCATGCTTTCTCTGAAAAATCCCAAAATAACCCAAGGAATATTTTTCATAAAAGAAAAATATTCAATTTCCTCTATGAAATTCAATTCAGAGACTTGTGCTCCAAAGCAACCCTCATTTTTCTTGCTTCTAAAAATCTGAGAAAATTCTCAAATATTCCTTGAACCTTGGCCCACCTCCCTGTGCAAAAATATTTTATACTTACTTGGAATATTTTTGCTACAGAAAATTATTTCTATTCTGGTCTCAAAATGCACTTTCTACAACAAGTGTATTTTTCCTTGCTCTAATGAAGCTGAATTTTCTTGAGCTTGTTTACCCTCCTAACTAAACCTTAACCCCGGAGAATCAGCCGTAATCACCTTCTAGAAGCCCTCCAAACTTGGCGACCAAGTTTCTGACCAGAAACTTGCCAACAAGCTCAAGTCTCATCCGGTCGGCCTGGCAGTGTGCCATCACCCTTCCTAGACCTAACACTGCACGAACAACACCCCATACATGGTTTGGCAACGAGTGGGCGTCGTCTTGACCATGCCAGTGTGGTGACCGCGTGTGGACACGGCTCTGGCAATGCGCCCGACGCGCTCTGCGCTGCGCTCTCATCTCTGTGTCGCGTGTGATCGATCCAGAGCTCGCCGACGACTGTCGCACCGTGCCACCACCTCCGTCTCTTCGCCCTTGACCTCTCCCTGGCGCTCGCTGACGCTGAAGACGCCGCAGTGGGCACGGGCACGACGCGGCCAAAGCCATAATGCGCCCCGTGCTTCTGTCTTCTTCCTCCACCGCCTCCTGTACTCATCTGCACGCTGCACAGCTTCCGTGTGAATGTTGAGCCTCTCCACCCCTCGCTGACACCGCTCGTCGTTGCTCGCCGGCTTCCAGAGAGCTCCAGCGGAGCCACGTACCTCTCTCCCCCTTCGGCTATAAATTTGAGCCCCTCCCACCGCTCCGAGCACTCCAAACCTACCACCCAACCTCCACAAGACCGTAGCATAGCCGCAGCCCGGCCGGGCAGGCCTCTGGCCGCCGTCCCCGACCCGAGCTCGTCGGCGATCCCCACCACCCCTCCTCCTCACTCTCGTACTCCTCGAGCTCGATCCACTCCTCAAGCGACTCCTTGGAGGTCCACTGGTGCCGTATGGACATGTTGGAGCCCCTGGAACCGCCCCTCTCTGTCATCTTCTTCCATTCCGTCGAGACCCAATCGCAACCGCCACTTACGAGCTTGGTTGCGAGCTGCTCCAGCCATCTCTCGTCGAGCCACGGGTACACGCAGGTGCGCCTCGACCCCCTCTCTCTTTCTATCCCTTTGGATTCGGCCAAGAACCCCTCCTCGCCAGTGTGAGCTCCGACGAAGCACCGCCGCCGCTCTGTTTCTCTCCCCCTCCCTCCACACCTGACCAGCAGGGCCCACTGTCAGCCTCTCCACTCACGCCCGAAGCGGCACGAGTGGAGGCGTATTCTGAAAATACGCCATCGACGTCACCCCCTGGTTTTCTGTTTAATTCAAATATTAATTCAAATATTTGACCAGGAACTTTGACCAGCCATAACTCTTAAACTAAAGTCCAAATGGGTTGATTCTTTATGCATTTTGTTTGTTTTGAATAGTTCTAGCAGCACACCAAAATTGAGACTTTTCCTTGTTGTCTAGAATTTCTGGTGATTTTCAGAGTGGTTCTTGATATTTTGTTTTGCTGTTTTTAAATATTTCCAGAGGGAGAAGCTTGTCTTGAAGATAACCAGGAGGAGTGTGAACCTCCTCTGCACTAAGGCAAGCCACACCAATATTTGGATGGTGTCATTTCAATATCTATGATTTTTCCAACTTGAATATGAGTTATTTTCATGCATTTAATTATTGAAATAAATATTGCTTAATGCTAGTTATTTTGTCATGCTTGAATTACTTTGTTATCGTACTGGTTGAATGAATGAGCTAGTTTAAGTCAGTAGAAGAAATTTTTATTGAAGTGATTATGCTTTTATGAATAAGGGTAGTTTCTTTATGTGATTAATTGATTTTAATATATTATGGGATAATAAAAATGATGAATGTTAAGAACCAGTAAAGTAGAACCAGTAAAGTTTAATTGATGAGTAGTGCAAGTAGGAAATTTTGATGATGTTGATCTGTTCAATTCGAGTGGTATGTTTTTGCATGTCGAGTAGTTGCATGATCATGGCATGTGATGACTCGAGTTAATTTATTTACAAGTTAAACCTGATGTTAATCCAACTTGAACATAACGTTGATCGAGCCATGGTGCCACTGAATCAAGTTTTTCCCAGTGCGACCACATTTGCCTTTATGGGAAGTTTTTGATTCGGTCCGTTGTCATGCCTCTGGTCGATACCTCCAACGAGGGAAGGTTATGGGCATGCAGTACCCTGGCCAGGTAAGCAGACATAACCTTGTGTGCCCGTTTGTTGTTATGGTACCTTGTCCCCGTTTGGGACCGTTTTTGCCACGACAGTGGTTGTTGATGCCTTTGGTAGGCATGGGGCCACCCATGACTTAGCCGAGTGGGGAGTTGGTCGGAGTGGCCGGTAGAGTGTCATGACAATGGGAGGGTTTCATCGGAATGCCGTTGGTCCACCCGAATGTGATGACGAGGCCATGGATTATGTGGTGTGGGTAAAGTGTGCTACCTCTGCAGAGTGTATTTAATCTATCGATATCCGCGTCCTCGGTTACGGACATAGCTCGTGAGTAAGTCACACCAAGGATCAACATTAATAAGTAATCTTGCACACTAAAAGTTTATTGTTGGCACTGGTTATGTGATGATTTGTGGGATCATGAGATGATCGTGGTTGGAACCAAAGTGTTGTTTTCCTTTGTGATCTGGGTATGATCACCGTTCGGTTACGAGGTAACCCGTCTGGTAAGAGAGTCCAAGTGACTCGGTGCACAAGTTGATTTCACCGCATCATTAGTACGATTTTCATTGCATTAACCTGGATTATTGTCTGTGACACCCCAAAATTTTAACCTTGTTTTATTAATTAAAATTTTGCCAGGAGATTAAATTTTTGTTTTTCTGGATTTATTCTTGATCTCAGAGCCTCTATTTTCCCCTTAGTTGTGGAGTTTTCACCCCTAGTAAAAGCTTTCCAATTATTATTGGACTTGTTTACCCTCTCAAATAAAACAATTCTTTTATCAGTGGGATTATCTATATAATTATTTTCCCCTGAGCTTTATTTCTCTAAATTGGTTTTTCTTAAGTTTAGGATCCCTTTTGCACTGCAACCCTTTTATAAATTCTTTTAAAAATCCCACAAAAATTTGGGGATGTCATGTGATGTTTTTAAATCACATTTGTGCAAAAAGATATTTCATTCTTTGTATATTTTGAGCTCTTCATCATATTTTCAAATCCGGTCCAATGGGCAATTTTACACTACAACTAAATATTTCTTTAAAACTTCTACCAAAATTTTCGGATGTCAGTAGGAGCATATTATTCAACTTTATGCAAAAATCCAGGGATGTTCTTTGAAAGTTTTGAGTGAATCATCCTCATCTTCATTCTGGTGCAACTTGGTGTTTTGTACTGCAACCATCTTCTAACTTTCTCCTCTACCCATGAGCCTTCTCCTGCTTGTAGTACACCTTACCAAACCCTTAAGTCCAGGAGATTGGACCCATTGGGAGATTTTTGGTCCATGCTATGATACCATTTACCTTCTGTCCAGAACTGAAGATTTGCAAAACTTGCACTAGCAAGTTTCTTCTTTTGCCCAAATGACCTTACCACCCTCTTTTTCAATTAAAGAGACACTAGCCTGGAGAATTTGGCCACCCCAAGAAATGCCTAGGTGCGTGTGGCAATTTGTCAAACACCTTATGGGCATGATCAATTTTGGCATGATCTTTGTTTTGCACTGAGACCTTGCACCTCTGGGAAAACTAGCTTGTCCACTAAGCCTCTAGAAGATTTTAACCTAGGTCTGTTAAACCCCAACCTCACCCGACACCTCTAGCATGCCCTGGCATTTTGTCGAGCACGTCTCGTGCATGCTCTGGGCGCGCCCAGAGCACGCGTTTTGCACGTGCCGCGATCGAGCCGCCGCGTCTCGCCCCGCACCCGTTCTGGCCCTTGGTCAACCGCAGCCAGCACGCCGCGTCTCCTTCTACACCCCAAAGCCCCCCGACCAACCCTGGCACCCCACAGCGCCACCGTCAGGTCGGCCGTGGCGGCTAGCTGACGGCCGCATGCAGGCCCGCCGTGTCGGCGCCGCCCGAGCCACTCCCGCTCGCCACCTGCCCCTGGAGCGGCTCAGACTCATCTACAAGCGCGTCCTCTAGCTCTCGTCGCCGCCACGCCGCCTCGATCACTCTGAGCGGCGGTTCGCCGGCGACCTTATCCTCGGCCGCGGAACCGCCATGGATGCGCTATAAATAGGACCCCCGAGCTCGTCCAGGACTCAAGCTACCTCTCTCACTCCCTCATCGATCCGCCCGTAGCAGTAGGAAGACCAGAGAGGTCGTCATCTTCATCTCCGGCAATCACAGCCGCCGCCACTGTCTCGATCACTCCGGCGCTACCAGGGCCTCCCCCTCTCCACCCTATTCACCAAGAAATCCCTCTCCCTCTCGTGAGTCCATCCCCCTACTCAATTTTGATCAGGACTTGCCACAGGAGAAAACCCACTCTGCCCGACGGCCACCGTCCGCTGCGAAGCTCACCGCCGGCAGCTCCATCCACCCCGGGGACCGTAACAACCACCGGAGGGACCGCCTCGACCCCCTGAGCCTGCGGGTGACCTCTGTTTCTCGAACAGTGCCGCCGTTCGTCGGCGAGCATCGCCGGAGTTCCGCCCCCTCTCGGGCAGAGGAAGAGGAGGGAGGGTCGACTGGTCAAACCTGACCAGTGGGCCCCCTGGACCCACTGTCAGTGACCAGCACCGGTCCACGGAGGCATAAGTGGAAACGTATTTCCAGAGTACGTCTTCGACGTGTATCGTTCCCTTCTCTTTTTCTGTTTTTTTAACCAGAATATTGACTAAACTTTGACTGGCTATAACTTTTTAAATATAACTCCAAATGAATTTATTCTTTTTCTTACCTCTCTCAAATTTAATCTAGTTTATTTTAAGATTTATTTGAAAAAATTTCAAACAATTTTTTTGTGCTGTTTTGAAAATGTGTGTTAATTCCAATTTATTTAAAATAGGATTTTGGAGAGAGAGAGAAGCAAACTTTCAAAGGTTTTGGAATACACCCTGCCTCTCCACAACTTGAAGGCAATCATCCTGAACCCTGGCATAATATTTTTGATGTGTTGGTTGACACGATTATAACACCCCCTTATTTTGAAGAACTTGTTATTTTATGTGGTGACACGATCATTTGCATGAATGCATATTGGAGATTTCCTTGCTGTTGGAAACAGATATACTTGTGATGATATTCACCCTCGAATGCCTTGCATGCATGCCGGAAAGAAACCCGGGAAAGCCTCTGCCTTGGGTAGGCGTGAGCTTGTCTCCGGTCTCCGTCGGACGGTTATGTCCGGTGTGGCATGGTGAGGTATAATGGGTGGTGATTTTGTTAGTCAGAATATATATTGGTTACACGTATCATGCAGGGAATTTATAAACCTCCTGAGTCGGCCGAGATCGAGTCTTGTTCCAAAGAACCCCATACTTGTTTTCAGATTACCACTTGTCCCCGCCGCAGTAGGGTACGGTTCAAGAAGTTGTCTACCCTTTCTTGGCACACACCGTACAGAGGGGCCATGGTGGAAGATACCGGATGCATCTGGTAGGTCCGGGGGCATGGGTGTTTCCGGTTGGGACCGAGAGGGGGCAACCCTTAGAGCGCACGATATAAATTTGATCCCATGCTACGCGAGGTTGTAGCCTCCCCACTTAGAGTTTTGCTTGACAGGTGTCGTGGGTGATTCCAGACACCGGTAAGTTAGGCTGGTGTGTGCAAGTCAGGTGTGTTTTCAATTAAAAGACCGTAGACAGAATTAGTCCAATGGACTAAAGGAATCCGTTACTCGTGGGTAAAGAGTACACCCTCTGCAAATATTAAATCTATTCGAATAGTTGTGTCCATGGTTAAGGACTACAGTCTGGGATGGGTCGAGTGTCGGTCTTCGGAGGAGAAACTACTAAACCAGAACATGGATCATGACGTGTGACATATGATGATTATGATTGTTATTATGGACTATCCCCTTTATATTATTTGAAGTATTGAGTATCCCTAGGAAGATTCTACATCCTGGATATTCTCAATGACTGTAATTGCTTTATAAGCCCTTTATGTGGTGTCGCATAGACGCCCGACTGTGGCATGCTTGTTATTTATTTACTTTATAAGCCCTTTATGTGGTGTCACTTAGACGCCCGACTGTGGCATGCTTATTGCTTACATTATAAGCCCTTTATGTGGTGTCGCTCAGACGCCCGACTGAGGCACGCTCGTTATTTACTATCCTTTCGAGGCGTCGCTTCAGACACCCGATCGGTGCATTTTATTACTACCCTGTTATTGCATATTCATGTTCCATATAAATAACCTGCTTGCATGCATCAGAGATTTTATTTTATGATTGTCATTGTGAGCATAGAATATTTCAGTGCATGATTATCATTTATATTATACCCGTGTTCATAATGTTTGTGAGTACATTCAAAGTACTCACTGGCTTGTCCCTGGCTATTGTCTTGGCCAGATTTCTTGCATGGAGAGGAGCGTTGCGACGACCGCCCCGGAACCTAAGCAACGGTGACAGCAGCCTCGCAAAGATAGGAGTTATCCTGGTCAGCTGTTCCTGTGGAAAATGGAGTCCCATAGACACTGAGGATCCACAAACCGCTTCCGCCATCAACCACTAGAAACCATTTGTCGACTCATGGGCCGAATGGTCTTGTACTACATATTTTGTATTTTGCTTGGAATTTCAGATCAAGTTGGTGCCTCATCACCTAACAGAATCCCGGGCTGGTGAGCACAATGGCCATTTTCTGGAAATTACTACCCGGAAAACCGGTCGTGGCAAACTTGGTATCAGAGCCAGGCTGACCATTGGCTAATCCTATATTATCCAGGTCGAAAAACTTAGGCAAACCAACCCACCAGACCTTAACCAAAACCCCAGCCAAGCTTCTCGTGCAAGATAGCCACACAATGACCCTGACACTTTTGGCAGTCGGTGCACAACCTTTCAGCCTAGCCTGTCAATCACACGCCAGTAACCGAACCCCTAAATTGTCCCATTCGCAAGCGTGCGAAGGAAGACTCTGTCCCCTTCTTCTATAAAAAGGGCACGCTAGCCTCAACCCAGCACAGCACAGCCTCTACCCCAAACCAAGCTAGAATGCCTGGCCCCGTCGTGCACAATGAGACCACAGCAAACAACCTTGGAGGTTTTGTGACCGTGCTCGCGAACCTCACCCGCCGTGCCTTTGCATTAGAAGAGCCTCCAGAATACGCTGTGTACCAAGGACCCATGGGCGGTGAAAGCCGTCAATTCTGGGCCACAGTGCACATCTATGGTAGGGGTCTGTCGCCAGAACGCCCCTACAGGTTCACCGGAAGGACAACTTCCTTTGATCCACAAGCCATCCAACGAGCCGCGCGAGAGGCTATAGTTCAAATCTGGCACTTGTCGCCCAGAGTTAACTGTCGCTCGTTCTACTACTACCCCAGCCGTGAAGGGTATGGTAGACCACCCCAAGTTGCCAATAGAGATCACGAGACGGATCCTGCATTGTTGCATCTGGTGCGCTATGTAAGTGCACTAGAGGATATGTTCGATCAAATCACCCTTGATTTGATCGCCGCTCGTCGAGAGCTGATTCGCCGAGCCCCGGCAAGAAGAGGAGATGAGCCCAACACCGACAACCCAGTCGTGTTGTTCGGACAACCGATCGAGTCCTTGAGGTCTGCCCCACCATTGATCAAATACCTTGATGACCCCGTAGTGCTTTCCGCTTTTGGGAACACACTCCAATGGATGTGGCCAACAATCCCGAGATGGTCATCATCGCTACCCGACCCTGCAGCCCCTCAACCCCCTCCAACTAATCCCGACGGTGAAAATCGTGGAGAAACTTCGACGTCCACAAGGCAAGCCCACTTAGATATTAACGAGGTAGACTGAGTCACCCAAGCAGTACCGAGTCTTTGTATGTCCTTACCTTGTAACTGTGTGATCCTGTATCACCGTAATAAAATGATGTTTGCTTGTGCACCCCTATTTTTGTTATAGCCATGCATGAGTATGTTGATGTGCGATTGCATTTTAATCCCAAGCGTAGCTGCCAAAGACCAACCTCGATGACGCGAAGTTTGTGCTTTGAATAAACCTTTTTGGTTTCAGCTAACAGGAATGTTATTTTCAAAACAACTCTTAACAAATCTCGAGGATGAGATTTTATTTTAAGGGGGGTAGTGTTGTGACACCCCAAAATTTTAACCTTGTTTTATTAATTAAAATTTTGCCAGGAGATTAAATTTTTTTTTTCTGGATTTATTCTTGATCTCAGAGCCTCTCTTTTCCCCTAAGTTGTGGAGTTTCCACCCCTAGTAAAAGATTTCCAATTATTATTGGACTTGTTTACCCTCTCAAATAAAACAATTCTTTTATCAGTGGGATTATCTATATAATTATTTTCCCCTGAGCTTTATTTCTCTAAATTTGTTTTTCTTAAGTTTAGGATCCCTTTTGCACTGTGACCCTTTTATAAATTCTTTTCAAAATCCCACCAAAATTTGGGGATGTCATGTGATGTTTTTAAATCACTTTTATGCAAAAAGATATTTGATTCTTTGGATATTTTGAGCTCTACATCATATTTTCAAATCTGGTCCAGTGGGCAATTTTACACTTCAACCTATATAATATTTATTTAAAACTTCTACCCAAATTTTGGGATGTCAGTAGGAGCATATTATTCAACTTTATGCAAAAATCCAGGGATGTTCTTTGAAAGTTTTGAGTGAATCATCCTCATCTTCATTCTTGTGCAACTTGGTGTTTTGTACTGCAACCATCTTCTAACTTTCTCCTCTACCCATGAGCCTTCTCCTGCTTGTAGTACACCTTACCAAACCCTTAAGTCCAGGAGATTGGACCATTGGGAGATTTTTGGTCCATGCTATGATGCCATTTACCTTCTGTCCAGAACTGAAGATTTGCAAAACTTGCACTAGCAAGTTTCTTCTTTTGCCCAAATGACCTTACCACCCTCTTTTTCAATTAAAGAGACACTAGCCTGGAGAATTTGGCCACCCCAAGAAATGGCTAGGTGCCTGTGGCATTTTGTCAAACACCTTATGGGCATGATCAATTTTGGCATGATCTTTGTTTTGCACTGAGACCTTGCACCTCTGGGAAAACTAACTTGTCCACTATGCCTCTAGATGATTTTAACCTAGGTATGTTAAACCCCAACCTCACCCGAGACCTCTAGCATGCCCTGGCATTTTGTCGAGCATGTCTTGTGCGTGCTCTGGGCGCGCCCAGAGCACGCGTTTTGCACGTGTCGCGACCGAGCCGCCGCGTCTCGCCCCGCATATGTTCTGGCCCTTGGCCAACCGCAGCCAGCACGCCACGTCTCCTTCTGCACCCCAAAGCCACCCCGACCAACCATGGCACCCCACAGCGCCACCGTCAGGTCGGCCGTGGCGGCTAGCTGACGGCCTCATGCAGGCCCCGGCCGTGTCGACACCGCCCGAGCCACTCCCGCTCGCCACCTGCCCCTGGAGCAGCTCAGACTCATCCACAAGCGCGTCCTCTACCTCTCGTCGCCGCCACGCCGCCTCGATCACATAGAGCGGCGGTTCTCCGCGACCTTATCTCGGCCGCGGAACCGCCATGGATGCGCTTATAAATAGGACCCCGAGCTCGCCCAGACTCAAGCTACCTCTCACTCCCTCACAGATCCGCCCAGAAAGAGGGAAGACCAGAGAGGTCGTCACCTTCATCTCCGCAATCACAGCCGCCGCATCGTCTCGATCACTCCGCGCCACTGGGCCTCCCCTCTCCACCCTCTTCACCAAGAACTCCTCTCCCTCTCGTGAGTCCATCCCCTACTCAATTTTGATCAGACTCGCCGCAGGAGAAAACCCACTCGCCTGACGGCCACCGTCCGTCATGGAGCTCGGGCTGCAGCTCCGGCCCACCCCGGGGACCGTAATGACCACCGGAGGGACCGCCTCGACCCCCTGAGCCCGCGGGTGACCTCTATTTCTGTGGGGACCCCGACTCATAAGTCGTGATCACCGAATGCACTGTACAGTGATCCCAGAGATCAATGCTCACTGAACACACAAAAGATGAATAACAAGAGTCTTACATCCATACATGTCGTTTTACACAAGTAGGACCATTATGTTCAAGTCTTGAGTATATCATCGCAGCGGAAATCTTCAATAACAACTTGGACCCATGCTATCTCGCCTTAACCCTACAGCATTACATTGGAAGCGTCCTAGCTCGCATGTTCGTCACCGAAGTACTCTCCTTCATATCATCCTGTTCTTTCATGCCTGGCCAATAAAATAACCAGTGGCAAGCCAATGAGTACTTTGAATGTACTCGCAAGCAACCCATGTTTTGGTTCAAGATTCAACAATGCATGATATAGGTAAATTTTTGCAGAAAGCTAGTTTTGAGTGCAATGACATGTTCAACAACTTGCATAGCATGCATCAAGAGGATTCATGTAATCCCAGAGGACAAGTGATAGATATCAACATAAATGGAGCGGGCACCAACCCAACTCAAACATGTCAAGTCCTTGGACTTGACCCATGTAGTTCTCTCCACTCATCCATACATACTCACCAGGTTTCAGTAAACATATGGACGAGCCCAAGAGCGGTTACCTAACTGTCCTTGACCGTGGACACGGCTATTCAATAGTTTTACACTCTGCAGAGGTTGCACACTTTACCCACAAGATCCGGGGAACTTCCGTGTCATCCACGACCCGTGATACCTCAAGTACCCGGGGTAAGCACCCGATCACTATCTTTCCCTAGACGACACTAACATGGAGTCCACTCGATTGGTAGTAACCCCGTGCCCAACATTTCACAACTTAAAATTGTGGAGCCTCGCCCCATATTCATCACATACCACCGCACGGGTACCAACGGTGTGTCCGGTGCCCCATAAAATGTTCTTGGTCGCCCTACAGCACGACCCGCCTCGAGAGAGAGCACCAACTCTCCCCGCCACTAGTAATGGGCTCCAAGCTAGTATCGGCCTAGGTAATCAAGAATGCCCTTTCCCATACAAGGGCAGAGTGGTTGCGCATGTAAGGTTGGAATAACGGTTGCAACTTAAACCAATCCGTTTTTGAAACCACACTCACATATCCTTCTCCGGTACACCACTTCTTTGTCAAGTGGTTACCTAGCTCAACATCTCCCTCGGGCATTAGTGGCACCCGACGGGGTTTTTAAAAAGTCTTTGGGAACATATTTGCCTCCATCACCATGCATATCCCTCCCTTTTTATGTAGCAACTATTTTAGCATCCTATCTACTCCCACCGCATAACCTCATAAGGAGGTAGGGTCATGCACAATGCAAGTATCAATGAGGAAGTAACAGAGGCAACCAACCAACGTGGTTTACCATCTCATCATGATTCCGATGCAACAATAATAAGTGATATATGACATGCATAAAAAAAGGGTTTCATGGACATGGTCAAAGGGCTGCTTGCTCGGTTCATCCGAGTCTTGAAATCTTCGGTCCTTCTCCATGTAATCCGCCTACTTCACAACTAACGCCGGAACAATCACAATAAGCAACACAACAAGACAGAAAACATAAGTGCTCTAAAATATTAATTTGACTTTTCTAGGACACCTCTAGTTATATGAAAATAACCAGAGTGGTTTCATTGGAATTGGATTAGTGGATACCTCTGAACATTTTGATATGATGGAATCAAGGGGTTTATGGAATTGCAAGAAGTGTACAGAATTATATTTTTGAAAAATGAGCAAAGGTACCCATTTAACAAACCATGACTTTAGAAGCATCTAGGAGTTGGTTTCACTGGATTTGGAGTTCAAATGAATATTCTATGGATTTGCAAAGTTGACAAATATGAAGAAATGGCTCATTATTTTGTGGGGTACAGAAAGTATTAATAAAAATGTTCATAAACTAAGTTATGACCTTATAAGCATCTAGGAATTTAAATCATGGCATTTGGATCAAGTTTGAGCTCTCTGTGATTTTCTAAAGTTCATCACAGGAATAGGAGAAATAGGATTTGATAAATTTTTGTGAAGAAAAGGTCTCTGGAAAAATGTGCATGTTGCACCACTAGGTAGATCATGATTTATAGAGTCACTAGAAATTTGAATCATCAAATTTGGAGTCCATTTGAATTGTTTATGGATTTTACAAGTCTACAGAAAAAGGAAAAGGAGAGGGATTTACCTAAATGGGCTGGATCTAGGGAGGCAGCAACGTGCACTCGGCGAGATTTAGCGGGGTAGTGCACTGGGCCTGGCCCAGCCTCTCGCGCGCGCTCGCTGGGAGGCCACGTCGAAGGCAGCCTCACGGAATACGCCTCCACTTAAACGGAGGGGCTGCACTGACGGGTCACCGACCTGCTGGGTCCACCAGGGTCGTCTCCTCCTCCCTTGCTGACGAAGGAGGCAGAGGAGGCGGGCCGAAGGCTGCCGGCGCCTGTTCTGGGCGGCTCCGGTCACCTCGCGACGCCCAAGACATCAAGGGCTCGGGAGAGCGGCGATCCGACGAGGTGCGCCACGATCATGGGGTGGCGGACGCGAGCACATCATCGGCCCAGCGGGCGAGGCCGGGCGGGGTGATGGAACTCGACAAAGACGGCCATGGGAAGGAGAGGGAGAAGCACGGGAGAGGCTCATGGTGGTGGTGGAGGTGCTCTAGCGCGGTCTAGAGGGGAGGAGGAGGGATGGTGGGCGAGAATTTAGGCGGAGGCCGACGGCAAGGCTCCGGCCATGGTGGTGGATGGAGGGCACGGGAGGAAGAATGAGTTGGCCCAGACGGTTGCTAGGAGGGAGAGAGGGCCAAAGGAGTAGAGAGGGGGCTCGGGGGTGGCCTTAAATAGCCGACCCGTAGCTCACCGTGGACGCGGCGCACGGGTGGCCGCGGCAACGGATCGGGAGGCTAGGAGGGAGGGAGAGGAGCTGTCTACGGCGTTAGTAGGGTGCCAGGAAGAGAGAGAGGGAGCGGGCGAGGCCACGGTGCTCAGCAGGCGAGGCTGTGCATTGGCCGAGCCGGGCGGCTCTGGGCACGCGCCGCAGGGGTGAGAGAGAGGGAAAGAGGAGGGGCCAGGATGGTGGCGTGTTGCGGACGTCGAGACACCTCGACTGGCGCGAGGGGAGGCTCGAGGCGGTCGGGGGACGCGGCGTCAACGGTCGAACGCCATGCCAGGCGCTCCAGGGCGCGCCTTTGGCCGGCATCTGCTTTTTTTTGGCAGACTCAAGGCCCACTTGTGTCTAGCAGCTGCAGGGGGTATGGGCAAAAGCTGAGGAGAGCCTTGGATGCTCTGGAATGCCAAGGAGTGAGAGAGAGATGAGAAAGGGAGGGAAAGTGGCTATCCAGAGAAGAAAATGGGTCCCTGCCCCCTTCATCATTGCCTCTCGGGCAGGGAAGCACATCGAGGTAGAGGGGACTAGGAGGGTTGTGGTAAAAGCAGGCTCAAGGAGATTAGTGGAAGTGGACAAAACATGCATTTTAAATTTCTGCGGAAGGTGTTTGATGGTGGTTTGGGCAAGAAGATGAACTCCTCTTGTCATGAGGCTTGACAGGGTCAAATGGCACATGTAATTAGGGCCTTCCTCCCATTTTGAGCTCATTTGGGCAAAGTTGCCAATGCAACTTTTGTAAACCCTATAAATTAGCAGAAATGGACTTGTGTAGATTTAGTTGATCAAATCACTTCTCCTTGATGCACCATTTGGTGTGGTGGCCTTATTTGGTCATGTGAACATGATCACCAAAGTTGGGGTCAAGGAGAGAAAGTTGGTAGTACAAAGTTATTCAAATTTGATTCTGGTCAGAGAGGGTTTTAGGGCGCTTTGATCAAGTTAACTTGTTCTCCAACTTGTGCCATTTGGTCCAGATGAATGATTAGACCATTTGAGCATGTTCACCAGGTTTGAGAACATTTGGACATGTTTGGCAATGTAAAGTTGCTCAAACTTGAAAAAGGGCAGAAATGGTTTTGAGAGGGTTTCATGGGGTTATACTATCCTCCATGACATGAGACTTGTCAAGATCATCAAAAATGTCATATGTGACATGATAGAATTTTCTTGGAATTTTTGGAGAATATTTCCTTTGTAAATATTTCAAAATCTTGAAATATCCAGGAAGGGTTTTTGAGGCATTTGACCAATATTTTTAACATGACCATGTGTTGAAACTCTTATATATGGGAAATATATGCCCACTGAGTTTCCCTGATTTTTGTCAAATATTTTTAAAACACTAAAATAATTTTTCCCTATTAAAGACCATTTCTGGCCTTAAGAAAAAGCTTTTAAATAAAATAGGAAAATAACTTTTAAAATTATATTTTTGTGCTTTCTGGGTATCCTATATCTAATAGGAGTCAAATTTATTTTTGGAAAGATTTTTACTGCCCTTAATTAAGTACTTGCAGTGCAAACCTCAATTCAAGGGTTTTTGGAAAACTAAATTTAGAAAATACTTTTTGGCCAAAATATTTTTACAAGAATTTATTTTTATGACCTATACACATGGCATGATCATTGGGAAAGGTTTTTGCATCAAGGAGAAGGAGTATAAGGGTTGGAGGATTTATTTTATTTTTAGAGCACTTGCAAACAACAGACTAAATCCAATCAAGACAAAGTCCAAGCACTCAAAAGTTTTTGTCAGACCATATTTTAGCATGATTGTTAGCTTAAGTGTAGTGGCATGAAAATCAGGGTGTGACGGACCTACCCCCTTACAAGAATCTCGTCCCCGAGATTCCCAAACTAGGCGCGGAAACAGATACAAGAACTTTGATGTGGGGTGGTCTTCACGTCCTCATACTGTTCCTGCTTCCGAGCGGAGCTCCTTTGATCCTTGAAGTACTTGATGGTGTGGCTTCGTATATAATGTTCTATTTGGTCCAGTTGCTAATGGGTAGCTCATGTAGGTTAGATTGGGCTAGGGTCGACGCCTCGGTGGTCATTGCCTTCTTAGAGGTCGGGCAAGTTAGGAAGTTGGAAACACTTCCGGGTTGTGATGCATGGAAAGCGCCAGCACACCTGTAACTCGGTGGCAACTCCAAATTGGTATCTGTCTTCTCTTCGCCTTGTAGTGATCTCAGAGGGGTTGTTAAATCTTGGAGTGATCTCAAGAGGGCCGATGAATCTTGGTGTGGGTTCCTTGTCATGGAAATGCTTGGTTCCTTAGAGAGGAGTGGCTTGCAGATACACATGGTCTTTGACGCGGAAGTATACTTCTTGAAGAAGGTGGTTGGTGTAGTTCTTCCTCTTAGACATGACGGTCTTCAGATCTTCCTTGACCAGCTCAATGATTCTTCTTCCGTCTTCGGGTAGACGAGTATGTCATCAAAGAAGGATGACAACTAACTTGTCCAAGCACTCCATGAAGTCTATGGGGTGCGTAAAGTGGGATGAGGCATTGGTGATAGTCACGGCTGAGTATTGGCCAAGGTCTTATTGATCTAGAGCCAAAGCCCAAGGTCAGGATCCGGCCATGTTGTGGCTTGGTAGGGCGTAAGGGTTTCAAGGATTCCAGTGTGCGAGTGAATGTTTATCATCCCATCCTTGAGCACAGCTTCTGAGATGTCAATAGTTCTACCTAGTCTTCACCTCATATTACCAAAGGAATCATCTCGTATAGGTCAAATCCAATCATCACTCATGTTATTCATATCCTCATGGCTCCCGAGGGGAGGTCTAACAAAATCATTCATGACAACTATTCCCAAACTCATATCTATGCAAAAGTCCAGGGGTAGAACATACAAGCTGCTAAGCTTGAATTTAATCACCACAATCCAAGTGCTCAGTCTATTGATCCAAGGTCTATGTTAGTGCATCTCTATCCTAAGGAAACACGTCGTATGCCACTCCAAGATCTAGTTTCCTTTCCTATGAATCAACTCCAAAAACCCATTAGCTACATAATTCATTAATCCTACCAGTCCAATGTCTATGGTGTCCCACATGATCTTCTAATCTCCTATAATCACCAAATACTTGAAAGGGCTACCTTGCTATAGTCAGTCCACCAATTTCCATTATCATGGTCATGTAAACTCCAAGGTCAAGCATATATAGATCCCTAAATCAACCCCGACAATTAATCCAATCTCTTAGTTTATTGTCTACCGAGAAATATGGCATCATGATCAAGATCATCAGTCTAAATCCAATTTACTCCAAACCATGTAAAATTACTCTGCATCCATACTCCACTAGAGTAACCTATTTAATCCAAATCTCATGTCCAACGAGGAATCCTACATGCCTCCCTCAAGTTATTTACGTGATATCAACCATCTCCTATCAATATCATCTGATCAAGTCAAATCCTTGCACTCCCAGGAGTTTCAGCTTGCGATCATAATTGTCCTATAAATCCAATTTACTCAGGGATAATGGAAGCTATGCTAATCTATAATCATGATCCCACCAAGTTCATCTACCAACATGAAAGCCCCGTGATCTACCAAAGTCTCAGTCAATTCCTCAGGGTCTCTGATATAAACTCATCAAGTCATTTGTCCTCCGTTCCTATATCCCCAAATTGGTCTCTCCTATGGCATCATCAGTTTTTGTGCTACCTTAGGATGATAATGTGCTCGTTCGCTATGTCCACCAGTTCCATAATGAACCCAATGCCATGTGAGGTTACAGAGGCTTAACTGGTCCACTTGTAATTATGTGGGTTAAGCACTTGGCTAAGGATTTGAGCTGGGGTATCTCGTGAAGTCTCGAAGGGTATAGCGATGGGTTTACAGTCTTGAGAGGTAAACATAACTCTACGGGGTTGCACTTGGTCGAGGAGGTTGTAGCAAAAGTCTTCAGTGCTGGTTGGTTGCCAACGTAGAATCTTTGGTGTATCTTGTCTTGCTAGCCTTCAGTTGAGGAGAGAGATGAGAGGGATAGGTAGCATAAAGGAGGGGGATGCCTAAAAGGGAGTTCTATAGTGCAGGTGCAAACAACAAGTGCCGAAAGGGCCAAACACAGGCATTAAGATAAGTAAGGTGATATAGTCACGTACTTGTTGCCTAGGGCAAAAAGGGCGACTAATATCAAAACACAAACAAATAAAAACAAGCAACACACAATCATGGTTCTATTCGAACCATCATACGGACTCGATTGCGCATAGGGGTACACGACTCATCCTACCCTAGGGGTTCTTGACTCGAAGAGTCGTGCCTTGTGCCTCATGCGATCTTTCGAGTTTCCTCAGGTATTGCTACGTCTCTTGTAGTTGTCGATGAAACGATCCGGGTTGGCCTGAAGAATCTTCAACACTTCTCGCCCGATAAGATGATGGGGTGATGGTGGCTCCTCATGGCTGTCTTTGACTTAGTCTTCTCTTGTCTTCTTAATCATGATGATCGCTTTTGCTTTCTAAGCCGTCGATGGTACCAGGTAGGCAATCCTTTATGCAATGACATCATCAAGGCATGATAGAGGTCCATCATGTCAGTTACGTTGATGACAACATCGACACAAAGAGCGGGGGATGAGGAGAACCGTTTTCCTGCTCACTATAGTGAGGCGGACCAAATGGCTAGGTTCTCATCCACCAGTGGTTGCCGATACAACAACGGTAGTGACAGGGTTACCCTATTAGCGATGTATATCATGATCTTGCGTATCCTATGCCCTGATCATCGTACGCTAAGGTTGCACCATCTTGGGGCAGTGTCAAGGGTGTCACCATCTCCTGGGTCTTCATGTCCTCATTCCTCGAGGATGTATCTTCTGTTGGTGTCGTCTTGTTGTGGTGTCACCAATCTTGAGTTCAGGAGATGTGGGTGAATGTCTGGCAAGGCATGTTCCTTCTAGATTATCCACGAGGATTACAAGGAATCCAGTGGTCAGGGGCATAAGGATTATAACGACCAAAGGTTTTTGAAGGGGAAGAGGTTGATGGGGAAAGTATACCTTAATTTTCGAAAAACTGAGAAGGGAAGGGAAGTATAGACCGTTTATGAAAACTAGCGATAGTTTTGAAAATAGTTTTACCCTAACTAACGACCATGCTAACTAAGGCTTCCTACAGTCGGGATGGCTCTGATACCAGCTCTGTGGGGACCCCGACTCATAAGTCGTGATCATCGAATGCACGTGTACAGTGATCCCAGAGATCAATGCTCACTGAACACACAGAAGCTGAATAACAAGAGTCTTACATCCATACATGCCGTTTTACACAAGTAGGACCATTATGGTCAAGTCTTGAGTATATCATCGCAGCGGAAATCTTCAATAACAACTTGGACCCATGCTATCTGCCTTAACCCTACAGGCATTCTGACTGGGAAGCGTCCTAGCTCGCATGTTCGTCACCGAAGTACTCTCCTTCATATCATCCTGTTCTTTCATGCCTGGCCAATAAAATAACCAGTGGCAAGCCAATGAGTACTTTGAATGTACTCGCAAGCAACCCATGTTTTGGTTCAAGATTCAACAATGCATGATATAGGTAAATTTTGCGTAAAGCTAGTTTTGAGTGCAATGACATGTTCAACAACTTGCATAGCATGCATCAAGAGGATTCATGTAATCCCAGAGGACAAGTTATAGATATCAACATAAATGGAGCGGGCACCAACCCAACTCAAACATGTCAAGTCCTTGGACTTGACCCATGTAGTTCTCTCCACTCATCCATACATACTCACCAGGTTTCGTAAACATATGGACGTAGCCCAAGAGCGGTTACCCAACTGTCCTTGACCGTGGACACGGCTATTCGAATAGTTTTACACTCTGCAGAGGTTGCACACTTTACCCACAAGATCCGGGGAACTTCCGTGTCATCCACGACCCGTGATACCTCAAGTACCCGGGGTAAGCACCCGATCACTATCTTTCCCTAGACGACACTAACATGGAGTCCACTCGATTGGTAGTAACCCCCGTGCCCAACATTTCACAACTTAAAATTGTGGAGCCTCGCTCCCATATTCATCACATACCACCGCACGGGTACCAACGTGTGTCCGGTGCCCCATAAAATGTTCTTGGTCGCCCTACCGGCACGACCGCCCCGAGAGAGAGCACCAACTCTCCCCATCACTAGTAATGCGGGCTCCAAGCTAGTATCGCCTAGGTAATCAATAATGCCCTTTCCCATACAAGGGTAGAGTGGTTGCGCATGTAAGGTTGGAATAACGGTCGCAACTTAAACCAATCCGCTTTTGAAACCACACTCACATATCCTTCTCCGTACACCACTTCTTTGTCAAGTGGTTACCTAGCTCAACATCTCCTCGGCATTAGTGGCACCCGACGGGTTTTTAAAAGTCTTTGGGAACATATTTGCCTCCATCACCATGCATATCCCGCCTTTTTATGTAGCAACTATTTTAGCATCCTATCTACTCCCACCGCATAACCCTCATAAGGAGGTAGGGTCATGCACAATGCAAGTATCAATGAGGAAGTGTGAGGCAACCAACCAACGTGGTTTACCATCTCATCATGATTCCGATGCAACAATAATAAGTGATATATGACATGCATAAAAAAAGGGTTTCATGGACATGGTCAAAGGGCTGCTTGCCTGGTTCATCTGAGTCTTGAAATCTTCTGGTCCTTCTCCATGTACTCCGTCTACTTCGTCAACTAACGTCGGAACAATCACAATAAGCAACACAACAAGGCAGAAAACATAAGTGCTCTAAAAATATTAATTTGACTTTTCTAGGACACCTCTAGTTATATGAAAAATAACCAGAGTGGTTTCATTGGAATTGGATTAGTGGATATCTCTGAACATTTTGATATGATGGAATCAAGGGGTTTATGGAATTGCAAGAAGTGTACAGAATTATATTTTTGAAAAATGAGCAAAAGTACCCATTTAACAAACCATGACTTTAGAAGCATCTAGGAGTTGGTTTCACTGGATTTGGAGTTCAAATGAATATTCTATGGATTTGCAAAGTTGACAAATATGAAGAAATGGCTCATTATTTTGTGGGGTACAGAAAGTATTAATAAAAATGTTCATAAACTAAGTTATGACCTTAGAAGCATCTAGGAATTTGAATCATGGCATTTGGATCAAGTTTGAGCTCTCTCTGATTTTCTAAAGTTCATCACAGGAATAGGAGAAATAGGATTTGATAAATATTTGTGCAGAAAAGGTCTCTGGAAAAATGTGCATGTTGCACCACCAGGTAGATCATGATTTATAGAGTCACTAGAAATTTGAATCATCAAATTTGGAGTCCATTTGAATTGTTTATGGATTTTACAAGTCTACAGAAAAAGGAAAAGGAGAGGGATTTACCTAAATGGGCTGGATCTAGGGAGGCAGCAGCGTGCACTGGGCGAGATTTAGCGGGCAGCACTGGCCTGCCCAGCCCTCTCAAGGCCTCACTGGGAGGCCACGTCGAAGGCGGCCTCATGGAATACGCCTCCACTTAAACGGAGGGGCCGCCTGATGGGGTCACTGACCTGCAGGGTCCACCGCAGGGGTCGTCTCCCTCCTCCTCTGCTTGGAAGAAGGAGGCAGAGGAGGCGGGCCGAGCGCTTGCGGCGCCTGCCCGTGGCTCGGTCACCTCCGGCGACGCCCAGACTGGCGGGCTCGGCGGAGAGCGGTGCATCCGACGAGGTGCGCCACGATCATGGGGTGGCGGACGCGAGCACATCATCGCAGCAGCGGGCGCAGGCCGGGTGGTGATGGAACTCGACAAGACGGCCATGGGAAGGAGAGGGAGAAGCACGGAGAGGCTCGCGGTGGTGGTGGAGGTGCTCTAGCGGTCTAGAGGGGAGGAGGAGGGATGGTGGGCGAGAATTTAGGCGGAGGCCGACGGCAAGGCTCCGCCATGGTGGTGGATGGAGGCACGAGAGGAAGAATGAGTTGGCCTGCACGATTGCTTTGGGAGGAGAGAGGGCCAAAGGAGTAGAGAGGGGCTCGGGGTGGCCTTAAATAGCCGACCCGTAGCTCACCGTGGACGCGGCGCATGGGTGGCCGCGGCAACGGATCGGGAGGCCAGGAGGGAGGGAGAGGAGCTGTCTACGGCGTTCGTGGGAGTCGCGTAGGGTGCCAGGAAGAGAGAGAGGGAGCGAGTCAAGGCCCTGGTGCTCGCGCGTGCGAGGCCGGGCATTGGCCGAGCCGGGCGGCTCTGGGCACGCGCCGCAGGGGTGAGAGAGAGGGAAAGAGGAGGGGGCCAGGATGGTGGCGTGTTGCGGACGTTGAGACACCTCGACTGGCGTGAGGGGGAGGCTCGAGGCGGTCGGGGGACGCGGCGTCAACGGTCGAACGCCCTGCCAGGCGCTCCAGAGCGCGCCTTTGGCCGGCATCCGCAGCTTTTCATGGCAAGACTCAAGGCCCACTTGTGTCTAGCAGCTGCAGGGGGTATGGGCAAAAGCTGAGGAGAGCCTTGGATGCTCTGGAATGCCAAGGAGTGAGAGAGAGGTGAGAAAGGGAGGGGAAAGTGGCTGCCCAGAGAAGAAAAATGGGTCCCTGCCCCCCTTCATCATTGCCTCTCGGGCAGGGAAGCACAGCAGAGGAAGACGGGGACTAGGAGGGGTTGTGGTAAAAAGCAGGGCTCAAGGAGATTAGTGGAAGTGGACAAAACATGCATTTTAAATTTCTGCCAGAAGGTGTTTGATGGTGGTTTGGGCAAGAAGATGAACTCCTCTTGTCATGAGGCTTGACAGGGTCAAATGGCACATGTAATTAGGGCCTTCCTCCCATTTTGAGCTCATTTGGGCAAAGTTGCCAATGCAACTTTTGTAAACCCTAGAAATTAGCAGAAATGGACTTGTGTAGATTTAGTTGATCAAATCACTTCTACTTGATGCACCACTTGGTGTGGTGGCCTTATTTGGTCATGTGAACATGATCACCAAAGTTGGAGTCAAGGAGAGAAAGTTGGTAGTACAAAGTTGTTCAAATTTGATTCTGGTCAGAGAGGGTTTTGGGGCTCTTTGATCAAGTTAACTTGTTCTCCAACTTGTGCCATTTGGTCCAGATGAATGATTAGACCATTTGAGCATGTTCACCAGGTTTGAGAATATTTGGACATGTTTGGCAATGTAAAGTTGCTCAAACTTGAAAAAGGGCAGAAATGGTTTTGAGAGGGTTTCATGGGGTTATACTATCCTCCATGACATGAGACTTGTCAAGATCATCAAAAATGTCATATGCGACATGATAGAATTTTCTTGGAATTTTTGGAGAATATTTCCTTTGTAAATATTTCAAAATCATGAAATATCCAGGAAAGGTTTTTGAGGCATTTTACCAATATTTTGAACATGACCACGTGTTGAAACTCTTATATATGGGAAATATATGCCCACTGAGTTTCCCTGATTTTTGTCAAATATTTTTAAAACAATAAAATAATTTTTCCCTATTAAAGACAATTTCTGGCCTTAAGAAAAAGCTTTTAAATAAAATAGGAAAATAAATTTTAAAATTATATTTTTGTGCTTTCGGGTATCCTATATCTAATAGGAGTCAAATATATTTTGAAAGATTTTACTGCCCTTAATTAAGTACTTGCAAGTGCAAACCTCAATTCAGGGTTTTGAAAACTAAATTTAGAAAATACTTTTTGGCCAAAATATTTTTTACAAGAATTTATTTTTATGACCTATACACATGGCATGATCATTGGGAAAGGTTTTTGGATCAAGGAGAAGGAGTATAAGGGTTGGAGGATTTATTTTATTTTTAGAGCACTTGCAAACAACAGACTAAATCCAATCAAGACAAAGTCCAAGCACTCAAAAGTTTTTGTCAGACCATATTTTAGCATGATTGTTCGCTTAAGTGTAGTGGCATGAAAATCTGGGTGTGACAGTTTCTCGAACGGTGCCGCCGTTCGCCCGCGAGCATCGCCGGAGTTTCGCCCCCTCTCGGGCAGAGGAAGAGGAGGGAGGGTCGACTGGTCAAACCTGACCAGTGGGCCCCCTGGACCCACTGTCAGTGACCAGCGCCGGTCCACGGAGGCGTAAGTGGAAACGTATTTCCAGAGTACGTCTTCGACGTGTATCGTTCCCTTCTCTTTTTCTGTTTTTTAAACCAGAATATTGACTAAACTTTGACTGGCTATAACTTTTTAAATATAACTCCAAATGAATTGATTCTTTTTCCTACCTCTCTCAAATTTAATCTAGTTTATTTTAAGATTTATTTTAAAAAAATTCAAACAATTGTTTTGTGCTGTTTTGAAAATGTGTGTTAATTCCAATTTATTTAAAATAGGATTTTGGAGAGAGAGAAGCAAACTTTCAAAGGTTTTGGAATACACCCTGCCTCTCCACAACTTGAAGGCAAGCGTCCTGAACCCTGGCATAATATTTTTGATGTGTTGGTTGACACGATTATAACACCCCCATATTTCGTAGAACTTGTTATTTTATGTGGTGACACGATCATTTGCATGAATGCATATTGGAGATTTCATTGATGTTGGAAACAGATATACTTGTGATGATATTCACCCTCGAATGCCTTGCATGCATGCCGGAAAGAAACCCGGGAAAGCCTCTGCCTTGGGTAGGCGTGAGCTTGTCTCCGGTCTCCGTCGGGACGGTTATGTCCGGTATGGCAAGGTGAGGTATAATGGGTGGTGATTTTGTTAGTCGGAATATATATTGGTTACACGTATCATGCAGGAAATTTATAAACCTCCGGAGTCGATCGTAGATCGAGTCTTGTTCCAGTAACCCCCATACTTGTTTTCGTACTACCACTTGTCCTTGCCGCAGGTAGGGTACGGTTCAGTAAGTTGTCTACCCCTTTCTTGGCACACACCGTACAGAGGGGCCATGGTGGAAGATACCGGATGCAACCGGTAGGCATGCCACCTGGTCCGGGGGCATGGGTGTTTCCAGTTGGGACCGAGAAGGGGGCACCCCTTAGAGCGCGCGATATAAATTTGATCCCATGCTACGCGAGGTTGTAGCCTCCCCACTTAGAGTTTTGCTTGACAGGTGTCGTGGGTGATTCCAGACACCGGTAAGTTAGGCTGGTGTGTGGAAGTCAGGTGTGTTTTCAATTAAAAGACCATAGACGGAATTAGTCCGATGGACTAAAGGAATCCATTACTCGTGGGTAAAGAGTACACCCTCTGCAGAGATTAAATCTATTCGAATAGCCGTGTCCATGGTTAAGGACTACAGTCTGGGATGGGTCGAGTGTCGGTCTTAGTGTCGGTCTTCGAAGGAGAAACTACTAAACCAGAACATGGATCATGACGTGTGACATATGATGATTATGATTGTTATTATGGACTAACCCCTTTATATTATTTGAAGTATTGAGTATCCCTAGGAAGATTCTACCTCCTGGATATTCTCAATGATTGTAATTGCTTTATAATCCCTTTATGTGGTGTCGCACAGACGCCCGACTGTGGCATGCTTGTTATTTATTTACTTTATAAGCCCTTTATGTGGTGTCACTTAGACGCCCGACTGTGGCATGCTTATTGCTTACATTATAAGCCCTTTATGTGGTGTCGCTTAGACGCCCAACTGAGGCACGCTCGTTATTTACTATCCTTTCGAGGCGTCGCTTCAGACACCCGATCGGTGCATTTTATTACTACCCTGTTATTGCATATTCATGTTGCACATAAATAACCTCTTGCATGCATCAGAGATTTTATTTTATGACTGACGTTGTGAGCATAGAATATTTCAGTGCATGATTATCAATTATATTATACCCGTGTTCATAATGTTTGTGAGTACATTCAAAGTACTCACTGGCTTGTCCCTGGCTATTGTCTTGGCCAGATTTCTTGCATGGAGAGGAGCGTTGCGACGACCGCCCCGGAACCTAAGCAACGGTGACAAGAGCCTCGCGAAGATAGGAGTTATCCCGGTCACTGTTCTGTGGGAAATGGAGTCCCATAGACACTAAGGATCCACAAACCGCTCCGCCATCAACCACTAGAAACCATTTGTCGTACTCATGGGCCGAATGGTCTTGTACTACATATTTTGTATTTCGCTTGAATTTCAGATCAAGGTGGTGCCTCATCGCCTAACAAGAATCCTGGGCTGGTGAGCACAACGGCCATTTTCTGGAAATTACTACCCAGAAAACCGGTCGTGACAAACTTGGTATCAGAGCCAGGCTGACCATTGGCTAATCCTATCTTAGCCAGGTCAAGAAACTTAGTCAAATCAACCCACCAGACCTTAACCAAAACCCCAGCCAAGCTTCTCGTGCAAGATAGCCACACAGTGACCCTGACACTTTTGGCAGTCGGTGCACAACCTTTTAGCCTAGCCTGTCAATCACGCGCCAGTAACCGACCCCCTAAATTGTCCCATTCGCAAGCGTGCGAAGGAACACTCCATCCCCTTCTTCTATAAAAAGGGCACGCTAGCCTCAACCCAGCACAGCACAGCCTCTACCCCAAACCAAGCTAGAATGCCTGGCCCCGTCGTGCACAATGAGACCACAGCAAACAACCTTGGAGGTTTTGTGACCGTGCTCGCGAACCTCACCCGCCGTGCCTTTGCATTAGAAGAGCCTCCAGAATACGTTGTGTACCAAGGACCCATGGGCGGTGAAAGCCGTCAATTCTGGGCCACAGTGCACATCTATGGTAGGGGTCTGTCGCCAGAACGCCCCTATAGGTTCACCGGAAGGACAACTTCCTTTGAGCCACAAGCCATCCAACTAGCCGCGCGAGAGGCTATAGTTCAACTCCGCACTTGTCGCCAGAGTTAATCGTCGCCGCTCTACTACTCCCCCAGCCATGAAGGGTATGGTAGACCACCCCAAGTTGCCAACGGAGATCACGAGACTGATCCTGCATTGTTGCATCTGGTGCGCTATGTAAGTGCACTAGAGGATATGTTCGATCAAATCACCCTTGATTTGATCACCGCTCGTGGAGAGCTGATTCGCCGAGCCCCGGCAAGAAGAGGAGATGAGCCCAACACCGACAACCCAGTCGTGCTGTTCGGACAACCGATCGAGTCCTTGAGGTCTGCCCCAGTCATTGACCAAAATACCTTGATGACCCCAGAAGTGTTTCGTCGCCTTTTGGGAACACACTCCAGCGGGACTGTGGCCAACAATCCCCGAGATGGTCATCATCGCTACTCCGACCCTGCAGCCCCTCAATCCCCTCCAGCTAATCCCGACAGTGAAAATCATGGAGAAACTTCGACGTCCACAAGGCAAGCCCGCTTAGATATTAACGAGGTAGACTGAGTCACCCAAGCAGTACCGAGTCTTAGTATGTCCTCACCTTGTTACTGTGTGATCCTGTATCACCGTAATAAAATGTTGTTTGCTTGTGCACCCCTATTTTTGTTATAGCCATGCATGAGTATGTTGATGTGCGATTGCATTTTAATCCCAAGCGTAGCTGCCAAAGACCAACCTCGACAATGCGAAGTTTGTGCATTGAATAAACCTTTTTGGTTTCAGCTAACAGGAATGTTATTCTTAAAACAACTCTTAACAAATCTCGAGGACGAGATTTTCTTTTAAGGGGGGTAGTGTTGTGACACCCCAAAATTTTAACCATGTTTTATTAATTAAAATTTTGCCAGGAGATTAAATTTTTGTTTTTCTGGATTTATTCTTGATCTCAGAGCCTCTCTTCTCCCCTAAGTTGTGGAGTTTTCACCCCTAGTAAAAGCTTTCCAATTATTATTGGACTTGTTTACCCTCTCAAATAAAACAATTCTTTTATCAGTGGGATTATCTATATAATTATTTTCCGCTGAGCTTTATTTCTCTAAATTGGTTTTTCTTAAGTTTAGGATCCCTTTTGCACTTCAACCCTTTTATAAATTCTTTTAAAAATCCCACCAAAATTTGGGGATGTCATGTGATGTTTTTAAATCACTTTTATGCAAAAAGATATTTTCATTCTTTGGATTTTTTGAGCTCTACATCATATTTTCAAATCTGGTCCAGTGGGCAATTTTACACTGCAACCTATTTAAATATTTCTTTAAAACTTCTACCAAAATTTTGGGATGTCAGTAGGAGCATATTATTCAACTTTATGCAAAAATCCATGGATGTTCTTTGAAAGTTTTGAGTGAATCATCCTCATCTTCATTCTGGTGCAACTTGGTGTTTTGTACTACAACCATCTTCTAACTTTCTCCTCTACCCATGAGCCTTCTCCTGCTTGTAGTACACCTTACCAAACCCTTAAGTCCAGGAAATTGGACCCATTGGGAGATTTTTGGTCCATGCTATGATGCCATTTACCTTCTGTCCAGAACTGAAGATTTGCAAAACTTGCACTAGCAAGTTTCTTCTTTTGCCCAAATGACCTTACCACCCTCTTTTTCAATTAAAGAGACACTAGCCTGAAGAATTTGGCCACCCCAAGAAATGCCTAGGTGCCTGTGGCATTTTGTCAAACACCTTATGGGCATGATCAATTTTGGCATGATCTTTGTTTTGCACTGAGACCTTGCACCTCTGGGAAAACTAACTTGTCCACTAAGCCTCTAGATGATTTTAACCTAGGTCTGTTAAACCCCAACCTCACCCGAGACATCTAGCATGCCCTGGCATTTTGTCGAGCACGTCCCGTGCGTGCTCTGGGCGCGCCAGAGCGCTGCTTTGCACGCGTGTTGCGACCGAGCCGCCTGCGTCTCGCCTCAAGACCTGTTTCGCCCTTGGCCAACCGCAGCCAAGACACCACGCCTCCTTCGCACCCCAAAGCCACCCGACCAACCTGGCACCCACAGCGCCACCGTCAGTTGGTAGTGGCGGCTAGCCGACGGCCGCATGCAGCCCGGCCGTGTCGGCGCCGCCGAGCCACTCCCGCCGCCACCTGCCTCGGAGCAGCTCAGACTCATCCACAAGCGCGTCCTCTAGCTCTCGTCGCCGCCATGTCGCCTCGATCACACAGAGCGGCGTTCACGGCGACCTTATCTCGGCCATGAACCGCCACGGATGCGCTTATAAATAGGACCCCGAGCTCGTCCCAGCCTCAAGCTACCTCTCTCACTCCCTTACCGATCCGCCAGAGCAAGAGGGAAGACCAGAGAGGTCGCCATCTTCATCTCCGCAATCACAGCCGCCGCCACTGTCTCGATCACTCCCGCGCCACCTGTGGCCTCCCCTCTCCACCCTCTTCACCAGAACTCCTCTCCTCTCGTGAGTCCATCCCCTACTCAATTTTGATCAGACTCGCCGCAGAGAAAACCCACTCGCCCGACGGCCGGCGTCCGCTGCGGAGCTCGCCCACGGCAGCTCCGGCCCACTGGGACCCAGAACGACCACCAGAGGGACCGCCTCGACCCCCTGAGCCCGCGGGTGACCTCTGTTTCTCGAACGGTGCCGCCGTTCGCCGGCAAGCATCGCCGGAGTTCCGCCCCCTCTCGGGCAGAGGAAGAGGAGGAGGGTCGATGGTCAAACCTGACCAGTGGGCCCCTGGACCCACTGTCGATGACCAGCGCCGTCCACGGAGGCATAAGTGGAAACGATTTTGAGTACGCCTTCGACGTGTATCGCTCCCTTCTTTTTCTGTTTTTTTTTAAACCAGAATATTAACTAAACTTTGACTGGCTATAACTTTTTAAATATAACTCCAAATGAATTGATTCTTTTTCCTACCTCTCTCAAATTTAATCTAGTTTATTTTAAGATTTATTTGAAAAAATTTCAAACAATTGTTTTGTGCTGTTTTGAAAATGTGTGTTAATTCCAATTTATTTAAAATAGGATTTTGGAGAGAGAGAAGAAAACTTTCAAAGGTTTTGGAATACACCCTGCCTCTCCACAACTTGAAGGCAAGCATCCTGAACCCTGGCATAATATTTTTTATGTGTCGGTTGACACGATTATAACACCCCTTATTTCGAAGAACTTGTTATTTTATGTGGTGACACGATCATTTGCATGAATGCATATTGGAGATTTCCTTGCTGTTGGAAACAGATATACTTGTGATGATATTCACCCTCGAATGCCTTGCATGCATGCCGGAAAGAAACCCTGGAAAGCCTCTGCCTTGGGTAGGCGTGAGCTTGTCTCCGGTCTCCGTCGGGACGGTTATGTCCGGTATGGCATGGTGAGGTATAATGGGTGGTGATTTTGTTAGTAGGAATATATATTGGTTACACGTATCATGCAGGGAATTTATAAACCTCCTGAGTCGACCGTAGATCGAGTCTTGTTCCAGTAACCCCCATACTTGTTTTCGTACTACCACTTGTCCCTGCCGCAGGTAGGGTACGGTTTAGTAAGTTGTCTACCCCTTTCTTGGCACACACCATACAGAGGGGCCATGGTGGAAGATACCGGATGCAACCGGTAGGCATGCCACCTGGTCCGGGGACATGGGTGTTTCCGGTTGGGACCGAGAGGGGGGCACCCCTTAGAGCGCGCGATATAAATTTGATCCCATGCTACGCGAGGTTGTAGCCTCCCCACTTAGAGTTTTGCTTGACAGGTGTCGTGGGTGATTCCAGACACCGGTAAGTTAGGCTGGTGTGTGCAAGTCAGGTGTGTTTTCAATTAAAAAACCGTAGACGGAATTAGTCCGATGGACTAAAGGAATCCGTTACTCGTGGGTAAAGAGTACACCCTCTGCAGAGATTAAATCTATTCGAATAGCCATGTCTCTGGTTAAGGACTACAATCTGGGATGGGTCGACTGTCGGTCTTAGTGTGGGTCTTCGAAGGAGAAACTACTAAACCAGAACATGGATCATGACGTGTGACATATGATGATTATGATTGTTATTATGGACTAACCCCTTTATATTATTTGAAGTATTGAGTATCCCTAGGAAGATTCTACCTCCTGGATATTCTCAATGACTGTAATTGCTTTATAATCCCTTTATGTGGTGTCGCACAGACGCCCGACTGTGGCATGCTTGTTATTTATTTACTTTATAAGCCCTTTATGTGGTGTTGCTTAGACGCCCGACTGTGGCATGCTTATTGCTTACATTATAAGCCCTTTATGTGGTGTTGCTCGACGCTCGATCGAGGCACGCCGTTATTTACTATCCTTTCGAGGCGCCGCCGCATAACCGATCGGTGCATTTTATTACTACCCTGTTATTGCATATTCATGTTGCATATAAATAACATGCTTGCATGCATCAGAGATTTTATTTTATGACTGACGTTGTGAGCATATAATATTTCAGTGCGTGATTATCATTTATATTATACCCGTGTTCATAATGTTTGCGAGTACATTCAAAGTACTCACTGGCTTGTCCCTGGCTATTGTCTTGGCCAGATTTCTTGCATGGAGAGGAGCGTTGCGACGACCGCCCAGGAACCTAAGCAACGGTGACAGCAGCCTCGCGAAGATAGGAGTTATCCTGGTCAGTTGTTCCTGTGGGAAATGGATTCCCATAGACACTGAGGATCCACAAACCACTTCCGCCAACAACCACTAGAAACCATTTGTCGTACTCATGGGCCAGAATGGTCTTGTACTACATATTTTGTATTTTGCTTGGAATTTCTGTATCAAGTTGGTGCCTCATCAGCTAACAGTAATCCTGGGGCTGGTGAGCACAACGGCCATTTTCTGGAAATTACTACCCGGAAAAGCGGTCGTGACATTGTCATGATATTGTTTGCCATTATGCTTATGTTTGTTGTGAGCTTGCAAGTACATTCAATGTACTGACCTGGCGTGTCATGCCAGATTTCAGGCAAGTCGTATCGGATCGGAGAGCTTCCCGCGTCTAGATCGTGTCCACATTGGTGTCCCTGTGCTATGGAGTTCCACTTCGTCGTCGTTCCGCTGTCGCGTAGTTATCGTGATCGAGGCCCCTTCATGTTCATTAAATAATGTAAATACTGTTCAGCCGCACCGTGTGTGCCGCTTGGACTCACTACTATATGTGTTTCCGCTAGCATCAATAAAGCGGTTGTTTTCTTTATCAAGTTGTTGTGTGTTGCCAGAAGACTAGATCTTTGGGCTGGCAATGCAAGGTAAACCGGTTGCTCTGAGCCGGGGTGCCACAGGAGGATCGCCTTGTCTGTTAAGTTCTTTCTGCAAATCATGTTCTGAAATTCTCTGTGTTGTTTGACAGCTTCGATCAGGGACATTGTTTGTTGCACCACTAACTTCTTGGATTTTTGATCCAATCTCTCCTCTTGTTCGGTGCATTGGTGTTCAGCCTTGGTGGTTACTCTGGGTAACTGTTTTGCTTCGTCGAGCACTTTTTCCAACAATTCCTTTATCGTTTCGTATCTTTCTTCTGATCCTGTGTTGGTGCTTGTGTCGGGTTCTCTGCTTCCACTAGTGTTGTCACATGGTTCGTGCTGGCGCTTGGTTGGAGGTGGTAGCAGGTCGTGTGCTGGTGCTTCTGTTGTTGTGCTGGTATCTATTGAATTGAAGAAGAAGGTGATGTTGTGCTAGCATAGAAGATCCTCTCTGTTGTTCCTTTCCATGTCTGCATTGTTACGGTAGAATGGAGTTGGTTAGAATGGAAACTGCTTTTAAAAGGAAGGATGGATATGTGTACAACAGAGTTATACATGTATCTTGCCAAATTCATAGCCATCCGGACGTGCTTTTCTGTCCCTTTTCATGCCTGCTCTAGCTATTTTCTCTAGGTCACTCTCTTTGAGATGGTTTTCTCGTGGTAATGAGGTCTGGTCCATTGTCTTGGCAATCTTCCGCATTTCTTTGGTGTCAGTTGGCAGCAGCAGGGAGTCGAGGTACATGATTACTGGTCCCTGTGCTAAACATATGATGTGCTTTGTGTTCTTTTTTTTCTTGATGCAACATCATGTGCTCCTGCCATTTCATGGATCATGCGTTAATTCTTTCTACAATTACCTCGCAGAAATCCATCTATGCCATTTTTTCATACTTCATGTCCTTGACCATTATCGCTTGTTGGCTGAAGATAGCGGTGCTTGTCCCGCAGACAAGGTTGTGGAAAAAATAAGGAAAAATATTTTAACTGATTTGCTGTTTGATTCTTTATCATCTACTTCCACCAAATTTTCTAGCTTCTCAAACAGTTTTTTTGGCGGGAAATCTAGATGTTTCAAGCCAAGGTCTGACATCAGTTCTTTCATTGAAGTTTGGCAAGTCTGCGGCCTTGGTGCTGACTTTTGCATGCCGTTTGGGTATCCAAAGACCTTGTGGATAGCTTCCTTGGTAATCTTGTTTTTTTGTCTTTGGTAGCATCATCGAAGGTTATTGTCATGCTTTATGTGTCCAGATTGTCGTAGATGTGTGTTGCAAGCGGTCTGCAGATGGAGCCCGTTATTTGGCAGTTCTCTATGCTACCAAATCCTGCCCTCCTAACATCTTGCTTGTGACGTTCTTTAAGTAATTTCCATGCTTTCTTGACATGAGCGAATGCTACCCCTACCTTGATTAGGCATTTGTCTTCATTTGTTGCATCCGCGTGTTCATCAACTGTTGGTGCTGCCAATTCTTTTCCACTTGTCTTTCTCCTATTCACGTCCTTCTGGCTTGATTTGGGTTGTTTCGGAAAAAGGGTTTTGTTAGGAAGGAACGTTTGATTTTGAGTGCTGAATAGTGATGTCTACTACGCAACTTTATTCTTGTAGACTCGTTTTGGGCCTCCAAGCGCAGAGTTTTGTAGGACAGTAGCAACTTTCCCTCAAGTGGATGACCTAAGGTTTATCAATCTGTGGGAGGTGTAGGATGAAGATGGTCTCTCTCAAACAACCCTGCAACCAAATACAAGAAATCTCTTGTGTCCCCAACACACCCAATACAATGGCAAATCGTATAGGTGCACTAATTCGGTGAAGAGATGGTGATAAAAGTGTAATATTGATGGTAGAAATATATTTTTATAATCTAAATAAATAAAAATGGCAAGGTAGCAAATAGTAAACAGGCACAAAAAGGTATTGTAATGCTTGAAAACAAGGCCTAGGGTCCGTACTTTTGCTAGTGCAATCTCTCAACAGTGCTAATATAATTGGATCATATAACAATCCCTCAAAGTGCAATGAAGAATCATTCCAAAGTTCCTATCTATCGGAGAACATAAGAATAAATTGTTTGTAGGGTACGAAACCACCTCAAAGCTATTCTTTCCGTTCGATCTATTCAAGAGTTCATACTAAAATAGCATAAAGCTATTCTTTCCGTTCAATCTATCCTAGAGTTCTTACTAAAATAACACCAAAGCAAATTCATATTCATAATACTCAAACCAACACAAAGAACTTCAAAGAGTGCCTCGAGATTTCTACCGGAGAAACTAAAGACAAGAGAACGTGCATCAACCCCTATGCATAGATTACCCCAATGTCACCTTGGGAATCCGCGAGTTGAGTGCCAAAACATATATCAAGTGAATCAATACGATACCCCGTTGTCACCATGAGTATTCAATTGCAAGACATAGATCAAGTGTTCTCAAGTCCATTAAAGTATTCAGTCCGATAACAATGAAATCTCAAAGGGAAAACTCAATTCATCACAACAAGATAGAGAGGGGAAAACACCATATGATCTGACTATATTAACAAAGCCCGCGATACATCAAGATCATGACATCTCAAGAACACGAGAGAGAGAAATAGAGAGAGAGAGAGAGATTAAACACATAGCTACTGGTACAAACCCTCAGCCCCGAGGGTGGACTACTCCCTCCTCATCGTGGTGGCCTCCGGGATGATGAAGATGGCCACCGGAGATGATTTCCCCCTCCGACAGGGTGCCGGAATGGGGTCTAGATTGGTTTTCTGTGGCTATAGAGCCTTGCAGTGGCGGAACTTCTATTCTAGGTTAACCCCCAAGGGTTTTGGACTATTTGTGAATTTATAGGGCAAAGAGGGGTGCGGGAGGCCACCGAGGTGGGCACAACCCACCTGGGTGCGCCTGGGGGCCCAGGCGCGCCCTGATGGGTTGTGCCCCCCTCGGGGCACCCCACAAGTGCTGCTCTGACCCATCTTGGGTGTTCTGTTCCATAAAAATTCACCAAAAAGTTTCGCTGCATTTGGACTCCGTTAGATATTGATTTTCTGCGATGTAAAAAAACATGCAAAAAACAGCAACTGGCACTTGGCACTGGGTCAATAAGTTAGTCCCAAAAATGATATAAAGTTGCTATAAAATGATTGTAAAACATCCAAGAATGATAATATATTAGCATGAATTATAGATACGTTGGAGACGTATCAGCATCCCCAAGCTTAATTCCTACTCGTCCTCGAGTAGGTAAATGATAAAAGAAATAATTTATGAAGTGTGAATGCTAGCAAAGTGCATAAGTTTGATCAATCATAATTTCAGTCACTTTTCCTAGCATCATAACAGCAATTATTTCTGATAAAACTCATCATGACAAAGTAGCAACCAATTCACATGTTAAGGTTCAAACAATGAATTCTCTTGAAACTCAACAACCTATGTTCTCAGTCACCAAGCAATTGTAATTCAACTTATTCAACGGAGTTTAAGTAAGAGCTCCACATACTCAACCATCATATAGTCTTCTATGATTGCTAATATATTATGCAGTCTGTCGCTTCTATTCTTTACCATCACAAGTTCGTACAACGCTCAATTTTCTCTTACACTAAATGATCTCACACTTTTCGAAACAATTTTTATTGCCTTATTGCACCGATGACAACTTACTTGAAGGATCTGACTCAATCCTTAGAGAGGTATGGTGGACACTTGAAAATAAGATTTGGGTTTAAGGGTTTTTGGATGCACAAATAGTATCTCTACTTGGTGCGGAATTTTTGGCTAGCAAAGATGGGGGGGCAAGCACCACATGTTGAAGGATCTATGACAATATAACTTCTATGTGAATATGAACAAACATAAATCATTACGTTGACTTACTTGTCCAACGTCAACAATTTTGGCATATAATATGGGGGCTCACAATCACAAAAGATTTCCAAGATAGTGTATTTGCATGTGAAAGTTCTCTTCCTTCTACTAATGATTCGTGAATTGCTTGTATGACCAATATTGTGATTGTCAAGCCTCAAAAGATTTCACTTTCTAAACCCAATGTGAAGCTACCACTAGGCATGATATGAACATGTAATTTCAACTTCATTACATTCAATTTATTCAACAATTTACTCATAGGATATAACTGAAGCACAAGAGTAAATGACAAACTACTCCAAAAAGATATAAGTGAAGATCATGCGAGTAGTTAAGTAAATAAATAGCTATGTGAGGACTCTTTCTTATTTAAAAGTTTCAAATCTAAGTATTTTACTAAAACAGCAAGCAAAAGCAAAATAAAATGACATTCCAAGAATAGCACACATTATGTGAAGAAGCAAAAACTTAGGTTCAACCGATACTAACCGATAATTGTTGAAGAAGAAACGTGGGATGCCTACCGGGGCATCCCCAAGCTTAGATGCTTAAGACTTCTTGAAATATTATCTTGGGATGCCTTGGGCTTCCCCAAGCTTGAGCTTTTGTATCTCCTTAATTCCTTTTATATCACGGTTTCCCTAAATCTTAAAAACTTCATCCACATAAAACTCAACAAGAACTCGTGAGATAAGTTAGTATAAACCAATGCACAAACTTTATCATTCTCTACTGTAGCAAATCACTAAAATTATTATTCAACATTGCATACTAAATGCTCTGCATATTAAATACTCATGTCCTCAAATAGAATCAGTAAACAAGCAAACATATGCAAACAATGCATACATAACAGCAGTCTGCCAAAATAGTACAGTCTGTAAAGAATGCAAGAGTATCAATACTTATTCAACTCAAAAAATTCTGATAATTTAACACACTGTAGAAAATTTATCAGAGCTTATTTTGCAAAAAAAAGTTTCAACCTTTTATCACATTCTGAATTTTCTGGGGAATTTTTCCAACAACGATAAACTTTCTGTTTTGAAACAGTAACATGTAGACTTGCAAAATAAGCATGGCAAAGGCTATCCTTGACATTTTTATTGAAAATAAAGATGAAAAACATTATTATAAATAACAGCAAGAAAATCCTAACAAAATAAAATGACGCTCCAAGTAAAACTCATATCATGTGACTAATGAAAACATAGCTCCAAGTGAGGTTACCGATAATGTTGGAGACGAAAGAGGGGATGCTTCCGGGGGATCCCCAAGCTTAGTTGCTTGGATCTTCCTTGAATATTACCTTGGGTGCCTTGGGAATCCCCAAGCTTAGGGTCTTGTCACTCCTTATTCTCCTCATATTGACATCTCACCCAAAACTTGAAAACTTCAATCACACAAAACTTAACGGAACTTCATGAGTAGGTTAGTATGATAAAGAGCAAACCATTTCACTTTGGTACTGTCAAAGACAAGATTCATAATTGTTTCCACACAATGCCTATTGTAGCATATCATTTCCAAAATTTATATTGAGCAATATAAGCCATAGAAACTAGAAAACAAGCAAACTATGTATTGAAAACAGAATTTGTCAAAAACAGAACAGTCTGTAGTAATCTGTACTCCAACCATACTTCTAATACTCCAAAAATTCTGAAAAATGAGGAAAACCTAGGGAATTTGTATATCTATGACCTGTAAAAAATTCAGATCAAAAGCACGTTCCAGTGAATTTTCAAATTTCCTGGACTGAGCGTAAAAGTTTCTGTTTACACACAGATTCAAGTCAACTATCATCCACACTATCCCAAAGGCTTTACTTGGCACTTTACTGAAACAAAATCAATAAAACATGATTACTACAGTAGCTTAATCATGTTAACACATAAAAAGAGTAGGGGTAAATGTTGGGTTGTCTCCCAATAAGCGCTTTTCTTTGGTGCCTTTTAGCTAGACATGATGATTTCAATGATGCTCGCATAAAAGATAAGAATTGAAACATAACAAGAGCATCATGAATCACATGGAAAGCATATTTAAATCTAACCCACTTCCTATGCATAGGGATTTTGTGAGCAAATAACTTTTGGGAGCAAGAATCAACTAGCATAGGAAGGCAAAACATGCATAACTTCAAAACTTTCAACACATAGAGAGGAAACTTGGTATTATTGAGATATGTAAAAGCATATGTTCCTCTCTCATAGTAATTTTCAGTAGCATCATGAATGAATTCAACAATATAACCATCACATAAAGCATTCTTTTCATGATTCACAAGCATGGAAATTTTATTGCTCTCCACATAAGCAAATTTATTCTCATCAATAGTGGTGGGAGCAAACTCAACAAAATAACTATCATGTGATTGAAAATTAAAATCATGATGACAAGTTTTATGGTTATTATTATTCAATATAGCATACATGTCATCACCATAATCATCATAGTCAATTGAAGCCTCATCCAAAATTGTGGATTCATCACTAAATAAAGTCATGACCTCTCCAAATCCACTTTCATCAATATAATCATCATAAATAGGAGGAATGCTTTCATCATAATAATTTTCTCATGAAAACTTGGGGCAGTAAAAATATCATCTTCATCAAGCATAGCATCCCCAAGCTTGTAGCTTTGCATATCATTAGCATCATGGATATTCAAAGAATTCATACTAGCAACATTGCAATCATGCTCATCATTCAAATATTTTGTGACAAACATTTTATTGACTTCTTCTAACAATTGAGCACAATTTTCTGAACCATCATTTTCAAGAAAGATATTATAAAGATGATCAATAATATGATGCAACCTCAATTCCATTTTTTATGTAGTTCTATTTTTATAAACCAAACTAGTGATAAAACAAGAAACTAAAAGATTCAATTGCAAGATCTAAATATATACCTTCATGCACTCACCTCCCCGGCAACGGCGCCAGAAAAGAGCTTGATGTCTACTACGTAACTTTATTCTTGTAGACTCGTGTTGGGCCTCCAAGCGCAAAGTTTTGTAGGACAGTAGCAATTTTCCCTCAAGTGGATGACCTAAGGTTTATCAATCCATGGGAGGTGTAGGATGAAGATGGTCTCTCTCAAACAACCCTGCAACCAAATACAAGAAATATCTTATGTCCCCAACACACCCAATACAATGGCAAATTGTATAGGTGCACTAGTTCGGCGAAGAGATGGTGATAAAAGTGTAATATTGATGGTAGAAATATATTTTTATAATCTGAATAAATAAAAACAACAAGGTAGCAAATATTAAACGGGCACAAAAACAATATTGTAATGCTTGAAAACAAGGCCTAGGGTCCATCCTTTCGCTAGTGCAATCTCTCAACAGTGCTAATATAATTGGATCATATAACCATCCCTCAAAGTGCAATGAAGAATCACTCCAAAGTTCCTATCTAGCGGAGAACATAAGAATAAATTGTTTGTAGGGTACGAAACCACCTCAAAGCTATTCTTTCCGTTCGATCTATTCAAGAGTTCGTACTAAAATAACATAAAGTTGTTCTTTCCGTTCAATCTATCCTAGAGTTTGTACTAAAATAACACCAAAGAAAATTCATATTCATAATACTCAATCCAACATAAAGAACTTCAAAGAGTGCCCCAAGATTTCTACTGAAGAAACTGAAGACAAGAACGTGCATCAACCCCTATGCATAGATTACCCCAATGTCACCTCGAGAATCCACGAGTTGAGTGCCAAAACATATATCAAGTGAATCAATACGATACCCCATTGTCACCACGAGTATTCAACAGCAAGACATATATCGAGTGTTGTCAAATCCATTAAAGTATTCAATCCGATAACAACGAAATCTCAAAGGGAAAACTCAATTCATCACAACAAGATAGAGAGGGGAAAACACCATATGATCCGACTATATTAACAAAGCCCGCGATACATCAAGATTGTGACATCTCAAGAACACGAGAGAGAGAGAGAGATTAAACACATAGCTACTAGTACAAACCCTTAGCCCCGAGGGTGGACTACTCCCTCCTCATCGTGGTGGCCGCCGGGATGATGAAGATGGCCACCGGAGATGATTCCCCCACGGTGGTGCCTAACAGGTTTAGATTGGTTTTCGGTGGCTACAGAGCCTTGCGGCGGCGGAACTTCTGATCTAGGTTAACCCCCAAGGGTTTTGGAATATTTGTGAATTTATAGGGCGGAGAGGGGTTGTGGGAGCCCGCAGGTGCTGCTTTGGGCCATCCTGGGTGTTCTGGTCCATAAAAATTCTCCAAAAAGTTTCGCGACATTTGGAATATTGATTTTCTGCGATATAAAAAAAATATGCAAAAAACAATGATACGTCTCCAACGTATCTATAATTTTTTATTGTTCCATGCTATTATATTATATGTTTTGGATGTTTAATGGGCTTTATTATACATTTTTATATTATTTTTGGGACTAACCTATTAACCCAAGGCCCAGTGCAAATTGTTGTTGTTTTGCCTATTTTAGTGTTTCGCAGAAAAGGAATATCAAACGGAGTCCAAACGGAATGAAACCTTCGGGAGAGTTATTTTTGGAACAAACGCAATCCAGGAGACTTGGAGTGGACGTGAAGAAAGAAACGAGGAGGCCACGAGGCAGGAGGGCGCGCCCAGGGGGGTAGGCGCGCCCCCCAGCCTCGTGGGCCCCTCGTAGCTCCACTGACCTACTTCCTTTGCCTATATATACTCATATACCTTGAAAACATCCGAGAGCACCACGAAACCCTATTTCCACCGCCGCAACCTTCTGTACCCATGAGCTCCCATCTTGGAGCCTTTTCTAGCACTCCGTCGGAGGGCGAATCGATCACGGAGGGCTTCTACATCAACACCATAGCCTCCCCGATGATGTGTGAGTAGTTTACCACAGACCTTCGGGTCCATAGATATTAGCTAGATGGCTTCTTCTCTCTCTTTGGATCTCAATACAAAGTTCTCCTCGATTCTCTTGGAGATCTATTCGATGTAATTGTTTTTGCGGTGTGTTTGTCGAGATCCAATGAGTTGTGGGTTTATGATCAAGATTATCTATGAACAATATTTGGTTCTTCTCTGGATTCTTATATGTATGATTTAATTATCTTTGCAAGTCTCTTTGAATTATCAGTTTGGTTTGGCCTACTAGATTGATCTTTCTTGCAATGGGAGAAGTGCTTAGCTTTGGGTTCAATCTTATGTGTCCTTTCCGGTGATAGGGCAGCAAGGCACGATTGTATTGTTGCCATCGAGGATAAAAAGATGGGGTTTATATCATATTGCTTGAGTTTATCCCTCTACATCATGTCATCTTGCCTAAAGCGTTACTCTGTTCTTATGAACTTAATACTCTAGATGCATGCTGGATAGCGGTCGATGTGTGGAGTAATAGTAGTAGATGCAAAATCGTTTCGGTCTACTTGTTGCGGACGTGATGCCTATATACATGATCATGCCTAGATATTCTCATAATTATTCGCTTTTCTATCAATTGCTCGATAGTAATTTGTGCACCCACCGTAAATTATGCTATCTTGAAGAAGCCACTAGTGAAACCTATGGCCCCCGGGTCAATCTTCCATCATATTACTTTCCTATCAATTTACTATATTTGCTTCCGTTTATTTTGCAATCTTTACTTTCCAATCTATATCATAAAAATACCAAAAATATTTATCTTATTATCTCTATCGGATCTCACTTTTGCAAGTGGCCGTGAAGGGATTGACAACCTCTTTATCGCGTTGGTTGCAAGGTTCTTATTTGTTTGTGTAGGTAAGAGGCGATTTGCGTGTAACCTCCTACTGGATTGATACCTTGGTTCTCAAAACCTGAGGGAAATACTTACGCTACTTTTCTGCATCACCCTTTCCTCTTCAAGGGAAAACCAACGCATGCTCAAGAGGTAGCAAGAAGGATTTCTGGCGCCGTTGCCAGGGAGGCTTATGCACAAGTCAAGACATACCAAGTACCCATCACAAACTCTTATCCCTCGCATTACATTATTTGCCATTTGCCTCTCGTTTTCCTCTCCCCCACTTCACCTTTGTCGTTTTATTCGCCTCTTTCCCGTTTGTTTTTCTTTCGCCATGGCCGAATCAAAAAGGGCTAAGGGTTCTCTCCCGGGTTTTAATACTTTGGATAGTCCCTCTGTCCTCTCTAGGCTCATAAATAATGATGCTATGGAAAGACCTACCGGGGTTATCAATGAGGGTTTGAATAATTTCGATGAAGATGATCCCGGAATTTTTCATTATTTACTTGATGAGTCTTTAAAAGATGCTTGGGATAGGTTATTAAGGATCCGAGCTATCTATGTGCCTCAATATCAAATTGAGATATACCTAAAAAGCTTTTATGTTGGCTTACCCTCTTCGTTCAAGCAAGTTTTAGATTCTGTTTTTGAAGAAGGTTTTCTTGAGGGGGATCCCATAGATACCTATGAAAAGATGAAAACTATATTTGGGCACCCCATGAGTGAGAAGGTTGAATCCACCTCTCTTTTGTGCTTTTATCAAAATGAAATTATCAAAGAAATGAAGGCTAGCTTAGATGCAAATTTCTGTAGCGTGCTTAATCTTTCTTCCACCATTAATGGCCACGTGCTTTCTCAAAATAGAAAGATAAATGCTATAGATAAGAAATTTTCTCTCTTTTTTCCCAACAGCAAACATGACGTCGTCAAGGTGGCCACTGCCGTGAGAGTACTCACGGCCTCGGACAAAGGGGCTGCCTCATCCGTCAAGTTGACACTCGGCCAGGAGGGCCGAGATCGGGGGCTCATGGCGCCCGCTCCGGCTAGCACATCACTTGGTCGGGAGGACCAGGCAGGCGCGCCGGCTATTTCTGGCGAGCGGGACGGGCGGGACAAAGTGCCTCTAGTGGACCTGCACCATGGAAGATCACACGACCATGAGGGTCAGGTGCGCCACACTACTGGCCTGGACCAGTCTCTCCTGGGGGGTCCGACGCCCAAGTTCTCTCGGGTGCTGGGAATGCCCAGTCTAGTCCCAACTCATGGGGCTGATGCTGATGGATTGGTTTTCCAAACGGGTGTGCTGGAGACATTAACAAACGTTGTTGCTGCAAGAATGGGTACGACAGGTGGCGACCCAGAGAATAATGTTGTATGTTTTAAATTTAGTGCAGGAAAAAACCGTACGAAGGGCAGCTCAAAAGAGAGAGATAAAAAGAAAGAGGGAGCAAACAGAGTTGAGGATGCCCGCAAGAAAGTATTAGGGAAAAAAGGGGACATTCTTTTGGGGTTCATCCGACGGGTAGTAACTTAGAGTTCTCTTTTGAGAAAGATATGGACAGCTATGAGCATATGTTATATGGCAATGTAACCGCCTCATCCAAACGGGTGTGTACTGGTAGAGTTGAGGTAATCCAGGACAAGAAGGGGGGTGTTACACACATAGCAAAGGAGATAGACGAGGAGGAAGAATATACTCCGCAAGAGTAGGTGGGCGAAGAGAAAGATGAGAATGGCACATCCGCGCCTCCAAGGAGGAGGACTGCTGAGCCAAATGAAAATCCTAGGATGGAACTGTCGTGGTATGCTCTCCAACACGGCAGTTTGTGAGCTTCTGGACCTACAGGAGCGTACAAGGGCAGAGTTAATTTTCCTTTTTGAATCTCATTTGAATAAGTGTAAAGCCGATGAGCTTCGTCGTGTCCTAGGTTTTGATTCTATGTTTGTAGTGGAAAGTGATGGTAAGGCCGGTCGCCCAATTTTATTGATATTGTTTCCATGCATGAGGATATGGTCCAGTGGCGTTTCACCGGTTTTTATGGTCATCTGCAATGGAATGAACGCCATCTATCTTGGGAGGATATTCGCAATCTTCATAGTAAAGGAAACCATCCGTGGGTGGTTTTGGGAGATTTTAATGAAATTCTTTACCCTTCAGAGAAGGAGGGTGGCATGGCAAGACCTATTGGTATGATGAGAGAGTTTCGTGAATGCCTAATGGATTGCTCGACGACATGGGCTATACCGATGACATCTTCACTTGGAGGAGAGGAGAAATACGTTAACGTCTTGACCGGGAAGTCTGCAATATAGCATGGGCAAATAAATTCCCTAGAACGGCGGTGATCAACAAAGAACATGTCCACTCTGACCATCGCCCAATCATTCTGGACACGAAATATTTGGGTGGAAAAATGTTTAAACGTCCGGAGGGGCGTGTTAAACAATTTGAGGCGAGGTGGTTGAAGGAAGAGACGGTGACTGAAATTGTTACGGAATCGTGGGAGAAAGCAAAGCTCGCAGGTATTGGACCTTCACTTGCGGACCGTACGAGAGCAGTGCACATCGATCTACATACTTGGGATCAGGAAACTCTAAAGGGACCAAAGGTGAGAATAGGAAACTAAAAAAAGAACTGGAGAGACTTAGGCGGGGCCCTTTGAATATGGAATCTCAATGTCGTTAGAAGGAAATTATTGTGTTAATTGAAAATATCTTGGATCAAGAGGAATTTTTCTGGCTACAAAGAGGACGGGCAAACTGGTTGATGCACAGGGATCGAAATACATCGTTCTTCCATAACGCTGCCACAGCCAAGAAAAAAACAAATAATATAAAGAAACTCTTAGACGAGTCCGGAAAATGGATAAGAGAAAAAGAATTGACGGATCATATTACTGAATATTTTTCAAAGCTTTTCACGTCGGAAGTTCAGCATCCGAATCAGGAAGTGTTATCACATGTCCCTAGGAAAGTGTCAAATGAAATGAACAAGGCTCTACTCGCCCCTTATACCGCGGAAGATATTCGTAAGGCTTTATTCGATATTGGGGACTTGAAAGCTCCAGGGCCAGACGGACTCCATGCTATTTTCTACAAAAGGTTTTGGCCCATGCTGGGGGAAGACCTAATTGCGGAGGTTCTGAAAGCAATCAACACTTGTACTATACCGAATGGCTGGAATGAGACGGCGATCGTGAGGATTCCTAAAATTAATACACCAGAAAAGGCAAATCAATTTAGGTCGATCAGCTTATGTAATGTGGTCTATAAGATAATTGCCAAAATGGTGGCTTCCCGATTGAAGGTTCTCCTACCAGAAATGATTAGTGACACGGAGTACCAGGAAGAATGATAACGAATAATATTTTAGTGGCCTATGAATGCTTTCACACCATCAAGAACAAAAAAGTGGGTAGAGAGGGCTTGTGTGCTATAAAACTTGACATGCACAAAGCGTATGATAGAGTCGAATGGCCTTTCTTGAAGGAGATCATGTTGAAATTGGGCTTTCGCCAAGAGTCGGTTAATTTAATTATGCAATGCGTCTCAACTGTCAAATATAGAGTAAGGATAAATGCAAAGAAAAGTGAGAGTTTCAAGACGACTAGAGGTTGAGGCAGGGTGACCCACTGTCACCATATCTATTCCTATTGTGTACAGAGGGGCTGAATGCCTTGCTTACGCATGCGAAGGAGAACAGAAACATATCAAGAGTACAAGTTTGTAGAGACGCCCCGCCAGTCACAAACCTTCTCTTTGCGGATGATTCACTCATCTTGATGAAAGCAAACCAACATAATGCGGTGGTCCTGAAATCAGCACTAGATTTATATTGTGCGGCATCGGGACAACTGGTTAGCGTGGAAAAATCCAGTATTTTCTTTAGCCCTAATACAGAGGTGGAGATCAGAGAACAATTGTGTAAAACTTTGAATATAATGACAGTGGCTTTGAATGATAAATATTTGGGTCTGCCAGCAAATGTGGGGGTTGATAAAATAGACTGTTTATGTTCCTTATTGAACGTATCGTTAAGAAAATCAGTGGTTGGAAGGAAAAACTTCTATCTACCGGGGGGAAGGAGTTCCTGCTCAAGGCTGTGATCCAAGCCATACCTACCTATGTAATGTTGGTCTTTAAAATTCCTAAAAAAATCTGTAAAGGAATCATTGACGTGATAGTGCATTTCTAGTGGGGTGATGAGGAGAACCAAAGGAGGATGCACTGGATGGCCTGGTGGAAAATGTGTGTACCAAAGAACCATGGAGGAATGGGATTCCGTGATATCCACTGTTTCAATCTAGCTTTACTCACTAAGCAGGCATGGCGTCTACTTGATAACCCTGACTCCTTGTGTGCCACTATTCTAAGAGCAAAGTACTACCTTGCTAGCGATTTGCTGAATTCCAAGCGAAAGCATGGAGCTTCTTTCACCTGGCAAAGCATTATGGATGGCATTAGCACTCTAAAACGTGGCTATATTTGGCGAGTGGGAAATGGACAAAATATCAATATCTGGGAAGATGCCTGGATCCCAAATTGTGCCACCAGGAAAGTTGTGACCCCTAAGGAGGGACAATTGTTATCAAAAGTGGTTGACTTGATTGACCGTGTCTCCAGTAAATGGGATGAGGACCTGATTAGACAAACTATGTGGCCCGTTGATGTACAACATATTCTTTTAATCCCACTTCTGCAACATGATATGGCAGATTTCATTGCATGGAGTAATACAAAAAATGGGTTGTTTTTGGTACGATCTGCTTATTATGCGGAGTGGAATTATCAGTATGGAAGCAAACTAACATATTCTATCGGGATGGGACGAACTACCCCTAACCCTATATGGCGTCAGATATGGAAGTTAGCTTGCCCGGCAAAAGTTAAAAAATTTATATGGCGTACTTTACATGGTACCCTCCCATGTCGAGTAACACTTGCTAATAGACACATGAAGGTCTCGCCCATATGCCCTACTTGCTCTCAGGGTCTAGAAGACATGAAACACATGTTGTTCCTACATATGTAGTAAAGCAAGGGAGGTTTGGAAGAAGCTTGGGATGGACGAGATTATTAACAAAGCCTGCGAGGTTGATCGTGCTGGAGAGGCGATATTGGAATATCTTTTACTTCTCCCAGATCAAGATTTGAGAATCATGGGTTTCCAAAATGTACGAGAAATGATAGCTATATCAGCTTGGTATCTATGGTGGGAAAGAAGGAAATTGGTGCATAAGGAATTAACTCAAAATGTAACTCAGATATCAATGGGGATCATGGCCCTTGCAGCAAATTTTGTTAATGCTTCATCTCCAAGAGCGTCCATAAGAGAGGGGGGTTGGTACTACCCTCCTAGGGGCTTCGTAAAACTAAATGTTGACGCGTCTTTTGATCATGAATTGCTAACAGGAACGATGGGTGCAGTTTTGAGAGACGACAAAGGTAGGTTTATTGCAGGAGAAAATGGAAAGATCGAATATTGTATGGATGTTCTGATGGCAGAAGCTTTAGCCCTGAATTTTGGCTTAACTTTGGCACAAAGGGCGGAATGTAACCGCCTAATCATCACTCAGACAATATGGAGGTGATTGAGACCATGCAGGACGGAGGACAATCAACGGGTGCGGCGGCGGCAATCTTTGACGACTGTTTTCACTATGCATGTGATTTTGTCGTAACTAGATTTGAACATTGTAATAGAAAGGCAAACAAAGTAGCTCATGAACTCGCTAAATTAGCTAGATTTTCTGTGACTACGGATTGGTTTGAGGAGCCTATCAATGAAATTGTAACGATACTCATAAACGATGTACTGATTATTTCAAATGAATAAAGTCTTGTTTTAACTCAAAAAAGTAAAATTGAACAAAAATGTTCTTCTTTTACCTATTCAGCATCTCACGAAACACCTGTCAGGCCGACGAGTTAATCATCATCATGAGCTCAACACGAATGGAGGAACTGAGCCACCAGAGGAACAAAATGGAGGGCGAAGAGCCGAGCGGTCGTGGGAGGAGTCCGGAGGATGGTGTCACTGTCAGCAATGGAGTGCCGTGGACACTAGGTCGTCGCGCTGTAATGCACCCGCGTTGTCGTTGGCCGAGAGTATGACGTGCTGGTGCAAGTAGAGGCGTGCGAGGGGGAGCTTTATCTGGTAGCTTTATTTTTGCTCATGTAGGGAAAAAAACGTTTCGATTTGACCATCCTGAAGTTTTTTGAAACACGCGGAGGCATGGGCTAGAGAAAGCAACGGAACGGGAGAAGAAGGAAAAAAAAACTCCCGAGAAAGCATCGTTGATGGGCCGTTATCGCCAGCCCACCTGCACGGCCCGACGGCAAAGCCCGCAACGGGAGCTCCTTAACCCTAAACCCTGACCCCCTCTGGTAGCGCGCCTCCTCCCCGACCCCGACACCCCCTTCTCCCCCTTCTCGTCCCCCCGTCTCTCCGGCGGCCAGCGACCCTCTCCGGCGATGACGGTTCCCCGTAAGCAAGGTGAGCACCTGCCCCTCTCCTCTATCCAGTGGCGGAGGACGAATTATTCTTAAGGTGCGACGGAGCCTTCACCGGTAACAACCCGCGGCGGCGCCGTGCCACCCAGCGCACTCCGCCAGCAGCGCTGCCAGGCCGCCGCTTACGCAAGCGCCTACGCCCACGGCTGAGCTCTGTCTAGCCTTCGCTTCTCCCGTTGTCCGCCTGCTCGCCGCCCGCGGCGGCCACTAGCACTAGGGTAGTAGGGTTGGTCGCTCGCTTCCATGCTGTGCGCGATGGCTGGCTGCATTCTACGCCTCTTGGTTTCGTTCCTGGACAACTACTGTCAATCGATGATGCCTCGTTGCGGTTCGGTCAACTAACGAATGATGCCTGAGCAAGTAGGACAGGTTCAGGTAACTCAGCCCAAGCCTCAGCAGCGACCGAGCCCTCTATTTCTTCTTTTTCTGATGTATATATGCACCAGAGGAGTCATTCGAATGCAGCGATGCAGTGTACCAGTAGAGAACGTTTTGCGCTATAAATCAAGGTAGGGCGGACCGAGCCTCCGCCTGTGCCTCTATCCACACCCTCTCCTTTCTTGGACCAAACCGTCGCCTTATTTGTGCAGCCGCCATAGTGGCTAGGCCAAACTGAAATCGAACCCCCCCTTTTGAGCCCTAGGTTGCGTCGTCGCATCCGCTGGAATTTTCTTATACTGTTCTGTAGATTAATATCATGTTTCCTTTTGTACAGCGAAAATGGTGGAGCTTGAAAAAGAAGAGGACCCCTTGGTCCACGACCAAGCCATGCTGGATGACGATACCGACGAGGACTATGTGGAGTCAGAGGATGACGACTCAGAGGAAGAATTGCAGGCTGAACCTTCAAAGAAGGCCGTGTACAACAAGGAGGGGCTCCTTGAGAAGCTCGAGGACATCGCCTGGCCGGAGAACGTCGACTGGATGCACAAGCTCACCGTCCATCATGATCAGGGGGAGAAGGTCGATGTGAACGATGATCTTACCCGCGAGCTCGCTTTCTACACCCAGGCTTTGGATGGCACGAGGCAGGCCTTTGAGAAGTTGCAGTCCAGGAAGGTCCGGTTCCTCAGGCCGGCAGATTACTATGCGGAGATGGTCAAGACTGATACTCACATGCACAAGATCAAAGGGAAGCTCCTGTTTGAGAAGAAGAAGATTGAGGAGGCTGAGGAGAGGAAGAAGGCGCGAGAGTCGAAGAAGCGATCGAAGGAGGTGCAGGCAGAGAAGCTCAAGGAGAGGGCCAAGGAGAAGAAGGAGAGTATCGAGTCGGTCAAGAAGTGGAGGAAGCAGAGGCAGCAAGGGGGATTTTCCAAGGGGAAGGAGGACGGGCCAAACCTGAACTTTGAAGTTGAAGAGGGACTCAAGCAGCACAAGAAGCAGAGGCCTGGTGTTTCTCCTGGTGACAGGTCTGGTGGTCTTGCTAAGCGAGGTAAACAAGGAAAGAACCATAGGTCAAAGGATTCCAAGTTTGGTCATGGTGGTCGCAAAGGGATGAAGAAGCAAAACACTGCTGAGACGACGAATGATTTCAGAGGATTTAACAACCAGAAGGGCGAGTCAGGAAACAAGAAGAGGAAGATGTTTTGATACGGTGTTGTAGGAGTCTGTCCCTGCTTCCTTGTGATGCTATTATATTCTTGTCTTTATGTTATTCTGCTGCAGTACTCTATCACTAGATGCAAAAGTTAGCTTGAGGTATGGAATTTGGGGAGGCAGCTCAAACACAAGACTTTTATCTTTAGCTGTGCTATTATTCTCCATAAGATGTGGTGCCGTTTGCATTTAACCTGTGATTGCCCTTTTGGTCGTGGAATGGAATGCAGTTGAATCTTGCTATATATGCAATTATGTTAAACAGTGTATTACATTTACAGTTTACAGCTGCTGTGTGTGCCTTCCTGTTGTTTACTTCGTTCTGGGGCGTTTTATTGTATCAGTGTGTAAAGCTTAAGTGAAAGGAGTAACACTTGGTAATTGTGACTGCTGGTACAGTCTAGTCTTGGTTTCTTAAGTTATGTTCCCCTATACATCTTGCATCATCAACAAACCTCAGTGCATCACTATCAGCGTCGTATTCATCCTCCTTTTCTGCTGTTTTGGTAGTGAATGGTTTGTTTTTCCATACTCCATTTAGACTATACAGATTTGGTTGTGATGCATTGTTCTTTCTTATTGCTATACATGGCCAGATGTAGTTGCGGGATCATTTTCTTTTCTTGCTGATTTGGATTGTTGGAACAACTTTTGCATTAGCTACAGTGTCAATATGCGCTATATGGGCTGCACTGCTTGTGATGAATGCATATGCCTAAATTGTCCCAACTTGCAGCTTGGCTGGTGATGCCTGTTGATGTTTTGTCGTTTTTATGCGATTGCCTGTTGTGATGTTACACTTTCTCTGGAAAACATGGTCACTATAACTTACAACGGCAGTATTTTCCAATTTTTGTCCATATCGTGGTGGTGATGGCCATCCTGATTGCTGGTACTTCTCCATGGAGGGGGTCTGATCAAGAAGCCTGATTATGCTGAAAATACTTACATTTGTAAAATAACAAAAGGGATGGATGTTGGGCCAGAGGACATACGATTGTTATCCCCACCGTTGAGGTAAGATGGATTTGGTGGTTACTTGGTCTCGGATTCTAAAGAGAACCCTGCTGAACCCCTGTTCAGACTATTTGAGTTCATGCCATCCTCCACAAGGAACCAATTTCCATGAGGTACTGCTGGAAGAGGTGGTGCAGGAGTCTGGCCATGTTGTAATATGAGAAACAGGGGTGCTATGTGGAGGACAAATATTTGGACGATTTGTGGTCGATGGTTACATCGAACGGTAGAATCTTGTCCAACGCCGAACAACAGCCGCTGGATCCATTAGTCGTGCTGTCGTGCAAACATCGTCCATTGTTTGTCGTGTGTAGAGCAATTTCGTATGAGAAACCTTCTCCTTGTGTCAGGATCTATCCCAGACTCCGCAACTTTGGCCTGTTCTCTAGTTGGAGAAGCTTGCAGTGGATCTAAGGGACCTGGTTAAACGACTGGTCGGCTGAAAGGAGGTGGTAGAACCTGATTGTTTTTTACTCAAAGGCGGCTGAACATGGAACGAAATTTTGACTAGGAGCTACTGGGAACAGTCGCGTAAGTGTAGCATTTTTGGGCTAGTGGCGTCACAGAGTTAGCTATTGTTGGATTCAAAGCACTGCCAGTGCCAGATGCTTTCCTGGAAATAGGAGAGATGAATACACAACTAAAAACAGAGCAAAACAGGAACCCCCCAAAAAAAACCGCAAAGTAGCATGCGGTTAATTTTAGTTTCCGTTTTCTGTACGGAACGGCTCCATTAAACATCAAGCTACTCTTGAGTCAAGCCGAAACTTACTGTGCTGCAATGCATGTCATATGAACACCATCATGCCCAAAAAGAAAATCCCTGGACAAAACAGCTTTAGCTTTAGCCAAAATTTTAGCATTACAATTTGGCTATATTAGCAGCAGAAATTGTAGAATACAAAAACTAGTCATGCAATGAACATAGTTCTTGTCATGAACTGATAGTTGTTCCAACTCGTCAGAAACATCATCACGGTCTCTTTATTGTTAAACACTGATTCCACCATAGCAGGTATCCTTAAAAGGTTATAAAAAAATAGCATATATTTCTAAAATTTAATTTACTGAGTGATCTCATGTTGGAAACATCATCATCCACAGTAGCACAACCACCCTTTAGGCATTATCAAAAGCCAGTGAATCTCCCTTTCAAAAAAAAAAAAAAAACCAGCGAATCTCTGTTCCCGTTAACCTATGTGGCCGGACGACTCACTTTGCTATGCCAGTCGCCAGTGCAAGGACAAATCTAAATCATCCAGTAGCCATCAGCTAGAATGTCCTGTTTCCCAGTGTATCGTAACTGTTGTCGCTTCGGCGAACTGATTGATTCCAGTTTGAGCTTGTGCACTTGCGTGCATATGGTTTCTGGGGAAAATATCTTGCCTGTAGTGGTAACGAGGAAGAACTTCGTGGCTGGAGGACAACGGTCGGTCGAGATCAACAACGCCGTCCAGCTGCCCAGATAGACACACCCACGAAAATGAAAATGCAGAATCAGCTTTGTTGCTTCTTCACTTGGGGCTTCATGCTGCCTTGCCGAACAAACTTCACCACTTATAGTATCCATGTGGTCCATTGCAACCAAGTTGGAAAATTGGCTATGCAGTCACACACCACATATGTATGTGGCTGTACATATCTGAATTCAGTTTCTCGCAATTTCGGGAGCTTAGCACGTTGGAACAAGCTCCCAAATCAGAGTATACAGTATATACAAATACAAATGACAAAGAAAGGAAGGCCGCAGATTTGTTCGCGAATTAGCAAACAACGGCTACAAACAAGAAAGATTTGTGTATACTTCAGAATCAGCAGAAGCTCTCCCAAGCAAAATTTTACCAAGCCAGAAGGCTTCAAGATACAAGCATCCCTTCACATGATAAGATCTTCTTGAGAAACATTATTCCAGATCAATACAAACTTGTGCCACAACACAACGGAAACACAACATCAAGAAGACTGCAAGATTCGGCGGCTATAGTACCCACCCGCAAAACTCGTCACAGCTTCTTTTATTGCTAAGCACTGACTCCACCAAAGCATCTAAGGTTGAATGGTCTTGCCATTCTAATTATTCTGATTTACCGAATCTTCTATATAGCACGGAGCAGGGGGTGTGGCGACAAAAGGAAAAAAAAAACTGTGTTGCTAATCACGAGATATGCGGAAGGCATCAGCTTGTTTTAGCGACGCTTTCGTAGAAGAGTATGTAGCCATTGTCGGTGTTACCACTGAACTCCTGTGCCGAGCCGAAGAATGTCTGTACCATGGACTCATCGGTCATCTCAACAGTCTCATCGTCAAAGAACAACCAGTGGTTGTGGCTCTTTACCACGCTGATGTAGTGGCCATGGTTTGGCCCACTTCCGACGTGGACTAGCACAGCGAAGAGGGAATATTCCAAGTCTGAGTTGTCGACCGTGTTCATGAGTTTAAGCTCCAGTGGGAAAACAACTCGGTATGTCAGCTTTTTGTAGCGCCCAAGCTGCTCGATGTACTTGAAGCGCTTGAGATGGATTACCAGGATCTTTGGCTGTTTCTTTATCTTCATTCTTTTCTGTGCTTCTTGTAAACTGAAATTAATGACAACTTCAATCAAGATCCAAGATAAACAGAGATAATCCAAACACACAAAAAATGGACAGGCGATGCAACAATTTTGATACATTGAATATCAGATCAAATTATGATAGGCGAAATGAAAATGAATGCCTGTGACATACACAATTTTTGCCAAATAACTGAACCTGGAAGTTTGATATGCTAGTGCATAGTCAATGAATGAACTTAAAGCACATAAGTCAAGCAAGTAGGCAGAGGTAATAAGTAACAACATTTCCACAAGCTCTGATGCTACTCTACTGAATCATGATGTGGACCAGGAGGAAATGGAGAACCAGATATCACATGAGGAAACAACAAGCAATCAAAAGAAATGGAATAACATACCTGCAGCATTTGTCACAGAAGAACTTATCCTCGGCGTTCAAAGTTTCTGTTGAGCTGAAGTTTTTAAGACAGCTGGTGATTGAACTATTTTGTTCTATATCCAGGCTCAAGTCAAGAAATGTTTCATCTCTATCAGTGACGGTTTCACATCTCAGACATTTTGTTTGATTAGTCAATATTCCCTAAAGAAATAAAATACTATGAGGCACATCTCCCAGACTGCAATAAGAGCATGATTCATACACAAACGATAGAGGCGGAAATGGATGAAAACTTACCTGGAAGCATTTGTGGACCCATGTAGTCTCTGGTTCTTTATGACTACCATTGGGCTGACCATTAATAGGGCCATTAGAACTCTTATTTGAAGATGAATTTTGAGGAGTTTCTTTATTGGCTTTACATTCTTTCTCGAGAATGTCAACTAGCTCATTCAACAAAAAATTCAGAAATTCATGAGCATCCTGTAAAACAGAACAGTATAGCAGTCATGGTCAATTGGGATGATCAAGACGACATAACACACTAGTAAATTTGTCATCATCACATAATGTATTACCTGATGCATATAGCTGCGGAAAAGCTCATTCTGTTTCTTCAGTCGTTGAATAAAACGCTTTGGAGCGATAACGCCTGTTTTCTTCTTCTGATTGCTGATCTGTGTGCAGAGAGGAACAGGACAATTAGACTTTGCAATGTGCCATTCATTCCTGCTTCAGCGTAATCCAGCTTAGCTACTATTATCAAATCATACAACTGAAACTAGTAAAAGGCCTCCAGATAAAGGGCACTACCCAATGAACATTGATGTTCAGACTAAAAGATAAACATCGAAAGCAATTGACTAGCACCTATGTATCATCTCACTACAGAGTTAAACACAAAGAAACCCTGAAACCATAGAGATCAACCAAGACAGTAGCAAGTGCTATCCTGTGATTGTTCTCCATTTAACATGCATTATAGTTATAATCACTTCCAGGTTTATCAATTAATTACAAAGACTCCTGGGGTTGCTCCACAGTCCAAATTCTTGAATTTGACACTAGCAACACTCCAGGGGGGTTACTAGATACTGCCAAATGCAGAATTCTTCAAGAAACATATGCATTACACTATAGGCCTCTGATGAGGAACCCCTCAATAAACGAGAGGAAATCCCATGTTATTCAGGGGATATGTGATGAAGTGGCGGTTCAGATATAATATGTGTTACATGTGATTTGTATATGGCGCACAAATGGAAATAAAGGAAACTGAGGCAGAATATATGTGATAAGTGGAGGTTCAGATATAATATGTGTTACATGTGATTTGTATATGGCGCACAAATGGAAATAAAGGAAACTGAGGCAGAATATATGTGATAAGTGGAGGTTCAGATATAATATGTGTTACATGTGATTTGTATATGGCGCACAAATGGAAATAAAGGAAACTGAGGCAGAATAAACAATTTTGAACAATAGATAGCTGCAGTGGTACCTGAGAGAAAAGGTCAGCTAAGCAGGTTAACATGTTCTCTTCGCCATCGCTGGCGCTTTTATTGTTTGCATAGTACTCCAGTAACTGCTCACGGAAAGGAACACAGAAGTAAAGTGCCTGCGATATAATCACAAACAATTTAGCCAATCCCATCAGGGGTACATTCATACATATACAAACCGAGAAAACATATTATCCCCTCCCTTCTCACAATGTTTCTGATGAGAACATTAGTAAATTATACAGAGCAAAACTCAGACATCAGCCTATGGGGAATCCACGAATGCCCCCAATCCCCCATTGTCAAAATTTAACAATAAAAATGCAACCTCTCGGTTCAAAGTCCGAAAACACATAGTCGAAACAGGAACAACATCTCATCATCCATCAGGCCAACCCCAAGAGTGAGTTTCTCCATACAAGGGGCGCTGACTAGACTCTGAACCTCACTGCTCGCTCCGCGGCCTCCGCTCACCACCCCGCACACAAATCTACCCCGACATCACAAGATCGAATTCAAGGCCCCGTGATCCGACGGAAAACCGCGGCCCTCCCGGCACGGGGAACGCATTGGGCAGGACGAATCAATCCCGCGCGCGCGCGCGCACAGCCCTTGGGGGCGAAGGAAACGAGGCGCCCGCGCGCGCGCGACGATCTCGGGTTTGGGGTGGGGGGCCGTACCTGGAGGACGCTGTTGCAGTAGCAGGTGTTGCCGAAGTTCTCGAGGCCGAAGTAGCGCTCGCCCTCGGGGAACTGCTCGCCCAGCGCCTTCTCCAGCCTCGAGCTCGCCGCGCCCATCACCGCCCAACTCCCATTTGCCCGGCGGCGCTGCACGGCGACGGATCGGCCAGTACCGACTTGGGGGATCGGTGGGCGGGGGGTTGGAGCAGGAGGAAGAAATGGGACGGATGGATGGTTTGGAGGAAACGGGCGAAATAAAAAGGCGTCCGCGTGACTGTGCGTGCCGCTGGGGTGGTAGTAGAGGAAGAACGGAAGGAGCCGTCAAATCGGTGCGGCCGCCTGCGCTGCGCTACGTTGCCGGCCGGTCCGGTGCGATATCTGCGACCGACCTGTGTCGTCATGGGAGTAAGGGGCTCGTGTCTATCTTGATTCGACGGCCTGGATCGACCCAGGGGCGTGGGATCGGCCGGTGCTGGCAGAGAATGCGACAGGCTCCCCCCTTGCGCTCAACAACGGACCGACCGCCACGCCGTTAAAAATCCTTACGTGACGTTTTGTCTAACTTTCAAGACTATATATATACTATATGACTATATATATTTAATAGTCCCTCTGCCTCATAATGTAAGACGTTTTCTAAGACTATACTATTGTGAAAAAGCATCTTACATTACGGAATACAACACAAATACAAATACAAGACATTTTAAATCACTACTAACACATCATCTATCTATGAATCAATATTTCAAAGCCCTCATTATACCCGTGCTTTTTATCAACTTGTGCGTTCATGATCTCGCGGCACCAGCTCAACCCGGCAAACACAGTCTCGCAGCACTAGTACTCAAAAGGCTGGTTTGCCTCTTCGAATTATCAGTTTGGTTTGGTCTATTAGATTGATCTTTCTTGCAATGGGAGAAGTGCTTAACTTTGGGTTCAATCTTGCGGTGTCCTTTCCCAGTGACAGCAAGGCACGTATTGTATTGTTGCCATCGAGGATAATAAGATGGGATTTATATCATATTGCATGAGTTTATCCCTCTACATCATGTCGTCTTGCTTAAAGCGTTACTCTGTTCTTATCTCTACTCCTAATGGCGCAGTTGGTAGTCTCCGCCGTTCAATTTTCGTCCCACCAGGGACGGTTAATTTTCGTCCTCAATCCCACCTCCCGCAAACCAGCGCTTCCACCCTTCCGCCCTCGAGACCGACAAAAAAAAACAGTATGCTACCACGAGACCCGTTGTGAAACACTACGGTTCATCGATAGAAAATCATCTAAAAAAATCTAGGACGGTTAACCTACCAAAATTAGCCAGATGCTCGCACCTACGAGCGATTCCTGGTGCCCCTCGATCCCCTCGAGACACAGGGCTCCTCTCCCGAGCGAGGTCCCGATCCGCTCCTCCCCTCTCCCAAGGATATGCAGCCGCCGCCTTCGCCGGATTCGCCGCCGTCGATCTGCCGATCCGGGCAGCGCAGCCGCCGCTACCGCCGCCGATCTGCCTATCCAGGCAGACGCGGCCGTCATGGATCACGAGAACGCGGCGGCGCGGCAATATGTCGCCCACTCAACATGGATGGTCGCCCCAAGACATGGATAAGCTCGTGATCCCTACCCCACCCCTCTCATCCCCGAATCCACATCCTCCTTCCCGCCTTGATCCCGCCCACGATCCGATCGTGAAGCTGCCCACGATCCGTCCCCTGGTTTCTTATCCGGTTATCCACCTCTTTTCTCTCGCACGGGCGTTCTAGCAACCCCCATCTTCGGTGTGGCGACGTTGCTGACATCGTCGCGGCCTCCCGCAATTCTAGGCTCGGCCTTCCTCGACTCCATGCGCGGCTGACGAGGTGGTCTTCTCCAGAGGTGGTCTGCTCCGTGCTCTCCTGGTTCTTCCATAACGACGAGGGGTAGTGCCGGTCGTGGCTTAGCAGGATAGCATAAGCTTGCCCTTGTTCTTTTGTGTTTGAATTAGATTTGCTGGTTCTTAGTTTTACATGCACCTATCAATCTTTCTTTTCGTATGCAGGTTACACACCGATGATGTTTACGGCGAGGCGCAGGAACAAGCAGAGGCCGAGGAAGTGTGGGCACGCGAGGAAGGTTCAGCGGGCTCGAAGTCGGGCACGCCGAGCGCCGCGCCAACGCCAACGCATGTGTGCGTGGTCGGTGGGTTGGCCAAGATCTGCATTCTGCGACTTCGTCTTCACCATGGACACAAGCAAGGACTGATTCGTGGGTCTTGGTAGCGGTGTCGAGCATCGGTGGATCAAAGTGGTCGAGGTCGCGGTTAATCGACCAGGACGAGACATGCATCTTGGAGCTAGCGCAGAGGGGGAAAGAAGCAGGTTGGTCTGGCCCGGCCTCGCAAATGAATTGGTATGTCCAATTCTTCCCATGAAGGTCACATGCCTAACTTCGTGCTAGACATTGCTAACTCAGCCACTTGATGTTAAACTCTGTATGCATAACTAGACCTAGCTAACTCCAAGATTCGATGTGTTAAATTAAAGTACCAATTAGGCATGTTCACCACTTTGTACGTGTGTGCTCTTGCATTGCTTACTAGATCTTGTTGTATATGATGGTCCATTGTCAGCTATACAACTTCTGAATTCTGTCAAGTTCAGTTCAGATTTGATTTTTTTCACCTCTTTTTGCATGGACAATGTGTCTGGTGTTTAAATGATGGCTACTTGAAATTCATAGGCATTGTGAGGTTAGAAAGGATTCCATTTTGACTATTTTTTCAGTTTGGTTCAAAGTTGTTAGCTGCTACACCTACACATGGAAAACATACACTTGGCATTCTAAAATTGTAAAGTTGTTGGGGCAACAACCTGCTGTCAAGGGGAAGCAAGTCGCCTTCTGGGCGAAGGGTAACAACGGCAGGGGACCAGCCCTTGTCCGTCTTTGGGATCCCGAAGTACCATTACAAGTATGGCAACTACTCCTCCGTTGCAATCCTGGTTGTAGTATTAAGATCACATGATCAGTGAATTGTAAATTTGAAATATATCAGCTTGACTGTCTAATGCATTTGATCTAAGGATAGGATAAGATACGCAAGTCAGGTCATAGTCGTTTCTCCGTGCGTCAATTAGAATTCGTACGTTCATGGCAGCTCCAGAAATGCATGCATGCAACTTATATCATGATCTTATTGTGAATGTTAGTGTTGGTGTGAGTAGCCAGAAGCAAAGTAACGTTTTTCTGATTGCTCCATGTTACTGTGTTGGTTGTTCTGGGATCTGCAGAAGGCTACCAAAAAGGTCACAACGATTCTGGGCCATGGATCATTTGGTCTTGTGTACAAGGCTGTAACGGCTACTGGTGAAGTCATGGCGGAAAAGGTTCTTGCGACGCCGCTGCTACTTGGTGCCCGACGCACCCAAGGCATCGGTTGCCGTCCCTGTTCTCCCGGTGGCCCTCTCGTCATGCGTTCAATTGGTCGAGTAGTTCGTCATAGCCGCTGAGGAACAGGTCAGTGAACTCTATTTACTTTTTCTGGTCTCACCTTAGCTATTTGATTCCGTTCAATTGTGTGTGCATGTGTGCAGTCGAATTCAGAATTTTAAAATTTACATGTTAGTTGCAGAGTGACTCCCAGGAAAATTACTCAAATTTATCCAATGGGCAATGACAAAGTAAGCATGGCAGGTCCACTGCTAGCCAGCTCCGAATATGGAGACAAATCATGATTCTTTTCATCTCTAACCATCAACAGAACTCCAAATTCTTGATATTGAAATGAAAAGTGAGCCTACATATATGCCATGTTAAGCTTTGAGTTCAGCTACTTCCTATGTGTTGTCCAAAGCAAATCTGGTGTTTATGTTTCAGTTTTTCTCTATAACCATTTATCTTTTTAATTGTTCAATCGTCCAAGAATATATTTGTATTACTACCCTTTCTCAATACTCCATGTTTTCATTCCAAAGCAAAGTTGTCCAGCCAAGCTACCTGCTTTTCTGTTCTTAACATTTTCACTGAATTTTTGTCACTCTTGTATTGCTGATATGGTATGGTGCTAAATACTTGAGAAATATCTTGCATGATATTCTTCTCTTCCTACGTGCATTTATTTATCAGATTGGAGGAAAGGTAGATTTAATTTCAGTATACTATGCCAAGAGACACTCTAATTTTGCTTTCTTACACATATTACTGCAGGACCATAGCAGACCATTGCAATGCGGCAACCCAAATTTCAATTCCACGGTGTTCTATGCGCATCAGTAAGTTGTTTATCTTGCTTTCCCTTTCAAATTTCTTGCTGAATCACTACAAGCATGTGTTCCTATCTCCTACATGTCTCTAAATTCTAAGATGTAAAATTATGAATATTTTTCTGTAATATATTTCATGGTTTTGTGGCTTATGCCTTGCAAGATTTTTGCCAATGCGGAGGTGCACAATACTTTTGAATTTATATAATTTATATCCATTCTATTGAGGTGGAATGTACCTTGCAGCTTATCATGTGTGGTGTAAAAGAGAATGCATGTAAGATCAAACAAGCTTATCATCGCAGAGTCACATTTTGCAGAGTCTTTGACCATAATTGATCCGAAGCTGCATTTTGGCAATTTTATTTTATAACTTAGTGGCTATTATTGTATAAGACTGCTCACTTCTCTCGTAAGTTTGTTAGCTACCATGATCATCTGTTGGTATAGATAATTATTTGGATGACATTACTTGACAAAAAATTAATTTTATGCAGCTAAGCACATTGAGTCATATATTTTTCCTCTTCAACATAAGAACAGGTATGTACCTTGCCCTTGTCTTCATTTGATAAGAGTGATATGAGGATTGAGGCATAGAACATGATGTCATAAATTGCATGTTGGACCATACTTGAGCTATTTTACTTGGCCTCGTAAATTTTTTATCCCTCTAGCTTTGTGGTTTTTTATATGTGCATTCTTTCTAGACTAGAACACATGAACCAAAAGATTTATTTCTCTTGGGATTTTGGTTTCTTGCATATTGTATATATATATATATATATATATATATATATATATATATATATATAATTGCTTGGATTCAGGAGGAGAAAATAATGGATGGAGGAAGAAGAGTGATTTTGTGGTACAAAAATGTTGGCAATGTTTCATTAAAATATGTTATCTGATGTGCTTGATTCTTCCATAGGTACATGTTTGACATAGTTAATGTTAATATTGAACCACCAGAATATATTGCTAACATGATGGAATGAGATGAGATCTCAACGTCCAGACTGCGGTTGATCCATTATGCACCATGAAAAATATAATAACTCTGAGGACCTTGTATGGATAATATATCTGATCTCAATTGCACATGTGAAAAAGGATGTGTGAACTGTACCTAACCTCTTGTAGGATTTGCGGGAGATTGTTAGCGAGCCTCATGGTGAAGTTCTTCTGCAATGATGCCGAGGATTTGATCTTGGCTGGCATGGACCAATTGGTGGCGATGTCACCTGGTGGCAACATGTTGTACTCTGGATGGGGTGTTGTCCGTGGCAGCAGGTGCGGCAACGTACAAGAAAAGGAAAAGTGGGAGGGTGGAATATACCGAAATGGGAGTATCCATGGTGCAGGACAGGAGGACGAACGGAATGGGAACCTTGAAGATAATAATTGGTGGAAGAGCAGCCAATGCTATCTGTTATTTGCCAACGGCTGGCGTGGACCGGCTGGTGTACTCCTGGATGGCGATGTCGCCTGGTGGCAACAAGGTGTACTCTTGGACGGGGGTGCCATCCAATGGCAGTGGGTGCGCAACGTACACTAAAAGGAAAAGTGGGAGAGTGGAAAATACCGAAATGGGAGTATCCAAAGAAGATGAGGTACCAGGAGGCATGTTACATAGGGAGGTGGGACAGGAGGACGAACAGAATGGGAACCTTGACGTTTATAATTGGCCAAAGAGCAACCAGTGCTAACAGTTATTTGCTTGCAAGAACAAGTTGTGTTATAGAACTGTTGCCATGGTGCTCATGTCAAGTGTAGCAGTGGATTAAAAAGTTTACCCTTTGAATATTTATTTGTTGTTGTATGGAGTATAACCATAAATTTGTGTGCTCTATAGTGGTGGAGTAAATGAGCCAGGATTAAGTTCAAAAGGTTGTCTTAGCCCCTACAAAGGCTAAGATTTCCCTTTAATATTTAAGCTTCTAGGATATTCTATAGCCGCCGAATGTTATGCTGAGAAAAATTAAGTTTTGAGTTGTAAGAGAGGGAAAGGGGAGGGAGAAGTGTGAGTGTGTGAGTGTGTGTGTGTGTGTGTGAGAGAGAGAGAGATGGAGATGGAGATGGAGATGGAGATGGAGATGGAGAGTGGGGGAGCGAGGGACATATGTAGGGTGTGAAAGAGAGGATTAAGGAGAGAGAGAGGAGAGAGAGAGAGAGAGAGAGAGAGAGAGAGAGGGGTTAGATGGGGAGATAGTTGGTGGTGAAAGAATAAGATGTTGAGTGATTTATTTATATAAAAAAGTAGACTACAGAAGTGCATGAGAAATATGTAGGTATATGTTTACTCGATTACATTTTCATGTTAATTATATATATAAATTGCTTCTGCAGGATGCTTATGAGTTGAGAAATTAATTTTATTATACTTGCTGAAATATCGTGCAAATGAAGCTAAAGACAATATTTCTGATATTTAATGGAAATATCTTAAACGCATCAATTAGATCTTAGTTTGTAACATATGCTTATTTATATTATTGCTGTCAATGTATACATCATTGAGTTACATTATGGGTGAATTGAATTTCAATTATTGCACATACACCAACTTTTGTATATATGTGAAATATGATATACATTATATGCGCAATCAGAAAAATCTATGCACGCAAAATTTGATATGCTTTGTATTCAATGGTGCAATCAGAAAAGACAAATTAAAAGCCCGTGGCAACGCACGGGCGTTCTACTAGTGAACTTAATACTCTAGATGCATGCTGGATAGCGGTCGATGTGGGGAGTAATAGTAGTAGATGCAGGTAGGAGTCGGTCTACTTGTCACGGACGTGATGCCTATATACATGATCATACCTAGATATTCTCATAACTATGCTCAATTCTATTAGTTGCTCGACAGTAATTTGTTCACCCACCGTAATACTTATGCTCTTGAGAGAAGCCACTAGTGAAACCTATTGTCCCCGGGTCTATTTTCCATCATATTAATCTTCCAACACTTAAGCTATTTCTATTGCCTTTTATTTTACTTTGCATCTTTATTTCTCTTTATCATAAAAATATCAAAAATATTATCTTATCATATCTATCAGATCTCACTCTTGTATGTGACCGTGAAGGGATTGACAACCCCTTTATTGTGTTGGTTGCGAGGTTCTTATTTGTTTGTGTAGGTGCGAGGGACTTGAGCGTGGTCTCCTACTGGATTGATACCTTGGTTCTCAAAAATCGAGGGAAATACTTACGCTACTTTACTGCATCACCCTTTCCTCTTCAAGGGAAAAACCAACACAGTGCTCAAGAGGTAGCACGCTACACGGATCAAGGCACACCGGCCAGATCCGCCGCCGAGCACACAGTGGGACCGCGTCGCTACTCTGCGGCCTCGACGCTCCCAAACCCGACCACTTGACATGAAGCAACGATGTCGCCGCCTCTCAGCGACCTCCCTTGCCCCTGCTAAACTTCCCTGTGGTGTGGCATCGCTCCATCGTCTCCAACCTCAGGTTCATTCCGGTGACGGGTGGGCATCGCTTCATAGGCGGCGCCCCTTGCCTGGATTTGCTCCACTGCGGCATGCTGGAGGTCCGGTCCTTCAACCTGTGCTCCTCCTCCTCTTGTCCTTGACAAATCCTCCACGCTGATGTCGATTTCTCCCGAGGGCGTATTTGACCAAAGAGGGTGTAACCTTACCGGGTCATCCTACCTGTATACCAGCTGCTTCAACTCCATCGGGTAATCCCGATTGACCCGTCGAACTCTTAACAATCAATCTTTACGGCGTATTCAACCAAGATCTGAGCTTCTTAAGGTTCAAACGGCGGCTTGTCATGCAAGAGCACGGTTTACAGATAGTGAGGATAGATCCAGGCTTCATAAGCCGCCTTCCTTGAAACTTGGGATAAATCGGCCCGTGATATATGCTGCTACTCTGACCCCGCGTACTCCTGATAAGTCTATCTTTGAGCAAGACCTGACTTTATCTGGGTTCAAATGTCGACTGGGTACTGTGAGTCAGGCTCATGGAACGCACGAACAATCCAGTGGCTCAGGCTAGTTTCATAGAAGAAGACACTTTGGCTTGGCAGCCTACAAAAGCCTTGAATTTCTTTTGATTTCTTATTTGTATTCTATGATCTTTTCTTTGCCTTCTGGTTTCTTACAAGTCGGGCCCAGCTGCCCTACTTATGGCTCATATTTGAAGCATCTTTTGGGTCTCTATAACCCGCCAGGATGGCAGACTCTAAGTCGTCAGAGTATCATACTCTTATGCTTAGAGTTACATCTCTAACACCTCTAACTGCACGAAGCTGATAAGCCGGCAGTATAAGCATATACTACAGGTATGACATCTTATTTAACAATTGTCAGACCGGCCCTGGTTATGGATTATTCATCCTCAATGGCTTCAATAGGGTATTATGACCCGCCCGGCAGTAAGCCGCCAGGGCATTTGTACTTTCTTCGTGTGCAGGACAATAATCGATCAGATCAGGCATCAATCAAATATTATCATAAGCATAAGGTGATGTTTTCTCACAATGGAGATCGACAGTCTTGCGCAAAAAGCAGAAACGTGCACGATGGCACGGCAGATTCAAGTTTTTACTACCCTATTACATGGCTCCATGAGCCGAATACGATCAAGTGTTTTTTCAAGGATCAAATATATAAGCCTCCCGACGGTTCAATCTTCTTGGTCTTGCTGATTGGAGGCCTCTGGGTCATCCCTTTCTGGTTCTTCGTCTTCGTCCATCATTTGAAAATTTGGTGATAACCAATCGATGCTAGATAAAGCTTGAAATTCAGCCTCGTCATCTATAAGATCAGACGGCTCAACTTCAGGGGCAAAAGTGTGCTTACGGATTGGGGGGATTAAGTCCATCACTCTATAAGTCGGGGTCGGCATCTTCTGGTTCTCCTTGTTATAAGCCGGATGGTACATTGAAAGGTCCGAGTCATTGGCAATCATAGTCGCCATGGGACATATCTCTTTCACACAAGCAGAGAAGTCCTTCTGATCAAACGTCGTACCATCTTCTTTCAAGCTTGGATAACCAGTGGCTACCTCAGACGGGTCAAGCTCTGGTACCCATGCCTTGGCCCGGCTCAAAGCTGTCACAACACCGGCTCTTGCAGAAGAACGCTTCATTTCATCAATCCTGGCTGGTAGCACGGAGAGTCTTTTCAAGACATCTATCAACAATGTTGGTGCTTGATTAGTCAAAGAGATTGTAGCCAGTGTACGCTGAGCTCCAGTATACAGCTGCTCGACAAGGGTATAGACCGCCTTTAGCTTTACAAGCATGTCTTGGTTCAGGTTGTTGCTCCTAGGACCTGAGTAAATCACAGATTGGTTAATGACGGTTTATATTATCACGACAAGTATTCACTTTTGATGAATAGCAAAGGCGGCTCACCGAAGATAGCAGAAACCATCTGAGATACACGGTGTTTTAAGCCGGTGAGCTCAGTGGTTACCTCTTGAAGAGTTGCCTCTGCTTTTTCAGCCCGTTGTGTTAAAGCAGTCTTTTCTTTAGCCCAAGTGCTTTTCTCCGCCTCAAAACTGGTCTTAGCTTTTCCGATTCAGCTATGCTAAACTGGAAGTTTGACTCAGCTTTCTGGGTCTTGGTTTCCTGAGTCACCAGCCGGGTCTTTGCATCATTTAACTGTGACTCTAGTTCAGCAGTAGCAGCCTGTATGAAGCACAGAAGTTGTCAACACATTTTTATCAGGGTTACAAGAATATAAGTCCCAAGTCTTTTGCAAGCAATAACACTTGGCACTTGGGGGCTAATGTCTGTCAAAGAAATTCTTTAAGTAAAACGGCTCTTATGAATAAAGTCCCAAGCACTTTGCAAGCAATACTACTTGGCACTTGGGGGCTAATGCATATCGCTTGTATCTCTCTAATGATGAGCCAGTTGTGCTGAAAACAGTCCCAGCCGACTCATGGGGGCTACACATATAATTTCTCTTTTCTTAAAAATGGTAAATGGGACCTGCTCATTCATGCTGATTAAACCGGCCCTTGGGGACTACGGATGCAATGTTAAATTGCTCAAACATCCGGTTTAATTTTAACAACCGGCCTTAGAGGGATTCTACGACAAGAAGCTTATGGATTATTCTAAGTCTATAGCCTATTCAATTTTTTCATAACCAGTAGACTTGGGGGCTGGCAGGATGTACATAATTATTCAAAGTGGGAAGTTATACCTCATACTTTTGGTGCATTTGTTTCACCATATTAACTTCAAGGTCTCGGCTGGAGTGTACTTGGCTGAGATAACCAGAGAGTATCTCACTGCTGCTCAGTTGTGCATAATGGGAGATGTCAAACTTCATCTTCCGCCTTTCAATAACTTCTTGCTTAGCAGTGTGCTTGGCAAAGCTATCGGATTTCCCGGTGCTGTAAAGCCGGTGTCAGTAATCAGAATATCATCAGTATGAGTCTCTGACGACTTAGGTGGACTTGATGGTGTAGGGTTTGACGAATTAATATTGGTGTCAACAATACAGAGATCCGGAATCTCAGGTGAAACATCAGGGGCAGGGTCATCTGGTTGTTTTTTAGCATCAGGTGCAGAGACTTGTTGTTCCGGTTCAATAACTTTAGGATCCTCAGCTGGCTTGGAAACCTTTATTTTCTTGCTAGGCTTTTCTTGTCCAATGCACAGGTGGTGACAAGTCAGTATAAGTATAAAATTATAAAGAGTTACAGAATACAAGGTAATCATTGTTACCCAGGGGCAGTTTTAAAAGCCGGCAACTCGGTTTGCGATGAATCGCCAGAGAAAGAGTGGGCAATTTCCTGGTCAATTGAATCAATAGAGTTAAGTGGTAGATAAATAAGACTCGCCACCAACTAAAAAGAGTAAGTTAAAGAAGAACCTCGTTTCGACGTTTTCGAGGAGCAGGAGTGTTCGGTAAGCCAGAGGACAACTCTTCACCTCCACTGTTCCGGGTCTGACGTCGATTCTCGTGTTGATGTTGCTTCAAAATAAAGTGAGGATCTAAATAAGCCAAGGGGTGTGAAAACCTTACTTTCCAGGTTACTTGCCGAATTTTCTGTCTTGGCAAAGGTTCTGAGCCGAGGAAATAATAGTTACCTCTTCTTCAGCTGCTTGGCTGTCTCCCGTGTCATCCTGATAATAGTCAGTGTCAATAAGATAATTGAAAAAAGAGCCAAGGGAGTCAAGGGCTACCTCCGACTCAGAGGTGTCATCTAGGTCAAGCAGTTCAGAGGCACTGGTTTTCTTCCTTCTCTTGGTGGTCTTCTTGGCAGCTTTCTTGGCGGCTTTCTTGGCAGCTTCATGATCATATTTCTTTTTCCAAAAGTCAGACTTATCCTATAAAGGTCATTCAAGGTTGAGTTAATAAGGTATTTGAATAATGAAGTAAAGGTAAGTAAGTTTAGAGACTCACATCTGGTGGCGGGTTAAGCTTGCAGAAAGGGGCCAGACCCACTTTAACGCAATCCTCCGGATCTTCATTTAGAAGGGACTTAACCATTTTGTGAATTGCTTTGTCAGTTAATGGCGCAGTGGATCCTTTACACCACCGGTGTAAGTACACATTAAGTCGGTGTGGCGATTCAAGGGAATGATCCGCCAAGAAACCCAGCACCTGACCAAATCAATGCCAGTTAACCCGTTTCCTAGCAGGGCTTTAACATTTGCAATAGTAGGAGCAAGTTTTACCCATTCGACAGTGGTAAGTTTCTCAGGAAGATTGTGCTTGGGGTCCAGGCGCTCAGCACGGTAACCCAATAGTGGATTCTCGTCAGCCGGAGAGGTGTCCTTGCAGTAAAACCATGTTTGGTTCCAATCCTTGGGGTGACTCGGCAGGCATGCATAAGGGAAGATGGCATCTCTTCTGCGCTGAATCGAGATTCCGCCAAGTTCCAAACTGGGCCCGTTCGTGAACTCATTCTGGCGGTTCAAATAAAAATATTCCCTAAAGAGGTCGATGTTGGGCTCCTCTTGAAGGTATACTTCACAAAAGACTTGGAAGTTGCAGATATTTGACATGGAATTGGGTCCGATGTCTTGAGGATGGAGTTGGAAGAAGTGCAGAACATCTCGGAAAAACTTAGAGCCGGGTGGTGAGAAGCCCTAGTTCATGTGATCAGTGAATACAATGACTTCGCCATCCTTTGGCTGAGGTCTTTCTTCGCCCGGTTCAGGAGCACGGTAATGCATGACACTCTTTGCGGGCAAGTAACCGACTTTGACAAAGTCTTTAAATGTGCCCTCAGTGATGATGGAGGGGACCCAATTGCATGTATAGACTGTTTTTGGCGGCATTGTGAAGCGAGAGTGCCTAAAGGAAAGGAAAATTTTGCCGATTCAAGTCAGTTGGTGAAAACACAAGTTAAACAGTTACAGTATATATTCAGCATGGCGGCTTAAGTGAGGACTAATGATATATGCGTAATTATAAGCCGTTGAGGTAAGCCACCATGACCAGCATGGATATTCAAGATCTAATAGGAGCAAATTCTATTAAGTGTTGGGCAAAAACAGGTTTCACAGGTTGAAGCTATAAGATTGGATATGCAGCTGTTAGAAAAATGAAATAAAATCTAAGTTCAAAGTGGCGGTGGCCGAAAAAGGGGGATGTCCAGATGAGATCTATTTGCAATGGGGATATATTCTCATATCAAAGAACAAGTGCTGAAACTGCTACCGCGTAGGATTTATGTGGTTTTTCGGATCTAAGCTATGAATCCAAACAACGAGAAGGAAGGGCGGTGACGAACACCAATGAACACTGAAATCCTAACACAGATCTATGAAGATGAGAAGAGAAGACTTACTGATGCTGATGAGACAGCGGAGAGGCGCCGCGGTGTTCTGGTCCGTTCAGGGTGATGCAGCGGCCGGAGTCGAGGCAGGAGACGAAGGTCGACGGTGGCGGAGCTCGGGCACACAGGAGCATCGCGAGGAGGAGGAAGAAGGCGAGAAGGAAAAGGGGAGGAATGAAAGGTGAACCCATTGCCCTGTTTATATGGCTGGAAGGGTAAGTGGCATGCGCGGGAATCGAGGAGACAGGAAAATGGATATGTGACGGCGTGGGCGCCTCGATTTTCGGAGGGTCAATAAGGAAAGGATTTATTAAGATTTGGGCCGTGTGTAGTATTAATCACAGGTGACGTCACGGCGGGTTACCGCAATTTCTGGAGATGACGTCATGGCGGTTACAGTATTTCACAAGAAGATGAAGAAGGATTTTTTTTTTCTAAATGTTGAAGATTGACATGAACAAGTTTGAATCAACCTGGGGCCTAATGTTGGGGATATGACTGTCAGATATGACCAGCCCAGTAGGGGCCGGGTCGTCCCTATGGCGATTCATCTAAATGAAGCCCAAGAGGATATTAAAGATGGCGGTTCAATAGACAGGCTTGTTAAAGGGACCAAACCCGAAGGCGGCTTAAGGCCCGTAAGTGTAAACCGCCATGTATATGTAAACTTGTATTGTAAGGCATGTAAGATAAGTCACCGAGCCGGACACGTTTGTATGAGACGGCCAGGACTCTGTAGGCCGCAGGGCGTCAACCCATGTATATAAGGGGACGACCCAACATCGGCTTAGGGCAAGAAACAACAAATCAAGAGCTAGGCAAACCGTATTCGCTCCCTGGTAATCGAAACCCTAGCAATACCACCTCAAACTGGATTAAGCCTTTACCTTCACCGCAAGGGGCCGAACCAGTATAAAATCCTCGCGTCCTTTGTCCCATTTAACCCCTTTAAGCTAACCTCGTCGCAATGGCTCCACAACTAAGTCCTTCTATGAGGACATCTGCCGTGACACTTCCACAACATTTGTCCAACTTGATCTATTTATCTTGCAACGGGAAGAGGTGTTTTGTGATGGGTTCGATCTTATGGTGCTTGATCCTAGTGACAGAAGGGGAACCAACACGTATGTATCGTTGCTATTAAGGATAACAAGATGGGGTCTATTTTTACATAAATATATCTTGTCTACATCATGTCATCGTTCTTATTGCATTACTCCGTTTTTCCATGAACTTAATACACTAGATGCAGCCTAGATAGTGGTCGATGTGTGGAGTAATAGTAGTAGATGGAGGCAGGAGTCGGTCTACCAATCTTGGACGTGATGCCTATATAATGATCATTGCCTGGATATCGTCATGATTATTTGAAGTTTTATCAATTGCCCAACAGTAATTTGGTTTCCCACCGTATGCTATTTTTATCGAGAGAAGCCACAAGTGAAATCTACGGGCCCCGGGTCTCTTCTTTATTATATTTGCCTTTGCAATCTATTTTTATTTGCTTTTATTTTCAGATCTATTACACCAAAAATACAAAAATACCTTGCTGCAATTTTTGTTTATTTATTTTCTCTCGCGTTCCCGCGAAATTTATTTCCAATCTACTACAATTTTATCTATCTTTTTACCCATGAGGGATTGACAACCCCTCTCTTACATCGGGTTGCAAGTATTTGTTCTTTGTGTGCATGAGCTATTTACGTGGTGTTGTGTGGTTCTCCTACTGGTTCGATAACCTTGATCTCATCACTGAGGGAAATACCTACCGTTGATGTGCTACATCATCCCTTCCTCTTTGGGGAAATACCGACGTAGTTCTAGCAAACATCAGGCCTTGCCACAAATACTATGGCAACTACATGATCATGCGAAGCAATAGGACAATGATGGTGCGTGTCATAATAAATGGAACGGTGGAATTTGCATGGCAATATATCTCGGAATGGTATATGGTGGGTGTAATGCACCGGCGAAAGTTGCGCGGTACTAGATAGGCTAGCAATGTTGGAAGGGTGAGAGTGTGTATAATCCATGGACTCAACATTAGTCATAAAGAACTCACATACTTATTACAAAAATTTAGTAGTCATAAAGAACTCACATACCCTGCCTCATGTGTGTGTGGGTGTGAGATGAGAGTCTAATGAGATGAACCCCTCTGCATGGAGGGCATCGGGGGGTCTTATAGGCGGGCCCCGAGGTTACAACGATAATGTTACATGGGCGCGGGGCCCTGGTGTCATCGTCTGGAAGCCGGCAGTGGGGCCCACTGATACGTGTCCAACGTATCTATAATTTATGAAGTACTCATGTTGTTATATTATCATTCTTGCATGTTTTACAATCATTTTATAGCAACTTTATATCATTTTTTGGGACTAACCTATTGACCCAAAGGTTCTGCCGATTGATTGCTTTTTTGCTTGTTTTTACATCGCAGAAATCAATATCAAACGGAGTCCAAACACTGCAAAACTTTTTGTGGATTTTTTATGGACCAGAAGACTCGATGGGCGAGTAGCGCTGGGGTGCCCCAGAGGCATAACCCACGAGGGCACGCCTGGGGCCCAGCGCGCCAGTGGGTTGTGCCCACCTCGGTGGCCTCCCACACCCCTCTTTACCCAATAAATTCCCAAATATTCTGAAAACTCTTGGGGTTAACCTAGATCAGAAGTTTCGCAGATGCAGGCCTCTATAGCCACCACCAATCTAGACCCTGTTCCAGCACCCTGTCGGAAGGGGGAATTATCTCCGGTGGCCATCTTCATCATCCCGGCGGCCACCACGATGAGGAGGGAGTAGTCCACCCTCGGGGTTGAGGGTTTGTACCAGTAGCTATGTGTTTAATCTCTCTCTCTCTCTCTCTCTCTCTCTCTCTCTCTCTCTTTCTCGTGTTCTTGATATGTCACGATCTTGATGTATAGCGGGCTTTGTTAATATAGTCAGACTATATGGTGTTTTCCCCTTTCTATCTTGTGATGAATTGAGTTTTCCCTTTGAGATTTCATTTTATCGGATTGAATAATTTTATGGATTCGAGAGCACTTGATATATGTCTTGCAAATGAATACCATGGTGACAATGGGGTATTATTTTGATTCACTTGGTATATGTTTTGGCACTCAACTCACGAATTCCCGAGGTGACATTGGGGTAATCTACGCATAGGGGTTGATGCACGTTCTTGTCTTTGTTTCTACGGTAGAAATCTTGGGGCACTCTTTGAAGTTCTTTTTGCTAGATTGAGTATTGTGAATCTGAAATTATTTGGTGTTATTTTAGTACGAACTCTTGGATAGATCGATCGGAAAGAATAGCTTCGAGGTGGTTTCGTACCCTACAAATGATTTCTTCTTATGTTCTCCGCTAGATAGGAACTTTGGAGTGATTCTTCATCGCACTTTGAGGGGTGGTTATATGATCCAATTATATTAGCACTGTTGAGAGATTGCACTAGCGAAAGTACGGACCCTAGGCCTCATTTTCAAGCATTGCAACACCGTTTTTATGCCCCTTTACTATTTGCTACCTTGCTGTTTTTATTTATTCAGATTATAAAAACATATTTCTACCATCCATATTACACTTTTATCACCATCTCTTCGCCGAACTATTGCACCTATACAAATTTCCATTGTATTGGGTGTGTTGGGGATACAAGATATTTCTTGTAGTTGATTGAAGGGTTGTTTGAGAGAGACCATCTTCATCCTACGCCTCCCACGGATTGATAAACCTTAGGTCATCCACTTGAGGGAAAATTGCTACTGTCCTACAAAACTCTTCGCTTGGAGGCCCAACACGAGTCTACAAGAATAAAGTTGCATAGTAGACATCAAGCTCTTTTCTGGCGCCGTTGTCGGGGACGTTGGGTAAGCGGCACTCACACGCCGTCAGCGAAGCTCTTTTCTGGCGCCGTTGCCAGGGAGGTTGTATGAAGGTATACCTTTAGATCTTGCAATTGAATCTTTTAGTTTCTTGTTTTATCACTAGTTTGGTTCGTAAAAGAAAACTACAAAAAAATGGAATTGAGGTTGCATCATAATATTCATCTTATAATGTATTTCGTGGAAATGATGGAAAGGAAAATTGTGCTCAATTGTCAGAAGATGAATGCTATAAAATATTTGACATAAAATCCTTTAATGATGAGCATGATTGCAATGTTGTTAGTATGAATTCTTTGAATATCCATGATGCTAATGATATGCAAAGCTACAAGCTTGGGGATGTTATGTTTGATGAGAATGACATGTTTGAGAATTTATTTGCTGCAATTTATGTTTGTCCCAAGCTTGAGGATGCTATGCTTCATGGAGATGATCTTTTTAGTCCCCTTATTTTGAATCACTAGTACGCGTTGGTGCTATACAAACGGTTTTTAACCCCTTTTCGCGACGGCATTTGGAACCGTCGCCAAGTGAGTGCGGGCGATAGGGGGGTCCTTCCCACACGACCTAGAAACCGTCGGGTATAGGGAGCCTTGCTGCATACAGTTGTCCCCATATAACCGTTTCCGATATCTCGAATATCCCAAACGCTTCATCCTTGCTACTCATTTGTGCTCGCATTGCCATCGCAGTCGGAGTTTTGTGGTTTTACCTAAATCCAGGAAGATTCCAGGCACGGGAGTTTTCCAGGCAGATTCCAGGCACGAGAGTTTTACGATGCCTGGCACATCACAAATAGTTCATGATTATAAATCGTGTACGATAGGTAGACAATCACACACATTTAGTTTTCCCACACCGTATGCGATAGTGTCTGACATCACACACGCTTCGCAAACAGCAACTGTGTGCATTGTTACACACGTTTCCTCTTCGTGAACCGTGTCAGATTATGAAGTATATCACACACGCTGTGCTTTATTAACCGTGTGCGCCGTAATGACATGCACACCATAATTTTGCCCTAATTTAATTGCTGCTATTTAAAATTGTACCTAATTTAAACTTGAAAGTAGGCTTTAGCTTTATTCGTATCCACCAGGTTCAAACAACCAATGCATTATTCAATTCACAGGTGCATATGTTTAAGAATTACATAAGCACCAAATAAAGAATGATGAACCAGGGTTCTATACTTGTAGTATTACAGATGGTAAAGAAAGAGGCGACAGACATTCCAGTTGCTGAACAAGGTGAAGCGGAATGGCCCTATTGTGCTCTCTTGGATGCATAAGGCATGCAGGACTCTAGTCCAACCCCTTGTGATGGCCGGCCACCAATCATGTAGTTTGAGAGGTAATCTTGAGTAAACTGCTTCAGGATCCACTGCAAATGAAAAAGATCCAGACATTGTCATCTAACACAACTCATTACGGGCAGTAAAAAGAAGGCTACATGGTTCTTACTTACCATCCTGCAGTTCACTGTTGTCTTGCATAAAGTGTAAACAAATAGTTTGATTGGCGTCTTTGGACCCATTTTAATAACAATATTTATCATTTTCCTCACTTGATGCTGGTTCATGAATATTTCATTGCCCCAGAAAGGGTCGAAGTGTGGAACTTTGGTAATGATATATGTACCTAAAAGCACCAAGTTAATATTAGAAGCTAAACAACAATTCAAAAATGATGTAGTACAACACTCCCTCCATCCCATTATATAAGATTTTATTACATGTATATCTAGACATCATCAGAACATTAAGGTAACACTCTCCCTTATTGCTATGTAGCCTGGGATTGCATATTTAGTCATTCAGTACAATGTATGTTTCTATGTAGCCTCAGATATATTAAGTATGGCCCTAGTTAACCTACTGATAAATGGGTTACAGATATATTCAGTGAAATGTCCGATTCGATGATTAATCCCTTATCATCCCCAGGCTATATGGTACCAGCTACCGATATCCTGAACAGTGAGTACATATAAGCAATGCGATGAAAATAACCTTGATGGAAAACAACACTTCTGAATATTGTCCTGCATGAGTACATATAAAGGCATGTTAAGCACAACAGGCTAAACATCAACCAAATATATCCATGGTAGACAACATAATCTACAAATGATTGCTTCAGTGTGCAGCCTTAAGCACGCTAGTTAAGCAAAACAAGAAGTGGAAAGGTGTGTTAACTGCATCAGACATAACATTTAAAAACAAGCAAATAGTCATTCAAACTGGTATTGTGCAGGTCTAAAGTACACTAGTTATTCTTAAAAAACAAAAAGGCATGTTAACTACAATATCCTTAACAACAACCAAATATTGTAATTCATAGTGGTATTGTTGAAACTGTTATTGATGAAATTGAACTACACGGCAAATAGTTGCACATATAGAGTATCACATTGTGAAGAACTAAAATAAACAAGTCATAAGGCCATCTCTAGCCGATCCTTTAAAAATTAAAGGACTAAAACCCTTAGTGGATATATATATATATACTCCAGCAATTTTTGGCCTTTTCTAGTCGACCCCCTAAACTTAATGTTGTAAACTTCAATTTGATCAAGTTCAAAGCAGGTTCAACCGAAAGTAGCATGCATTCAAACATAAAAAATGATAGTTTTGCATAACCGAACATAAAACATAAATTTAAACTAACGTAAACTACTTTCGGTCGAAGTAGAGGTCGAGCCACTCTTTCCTCGTCATGTACGGTGTGTCGCGAGCCGGTGCCGTCGTCGGGGTCGTTGGGGAAGGCACTCCTCCACTCGTCGACGTCGATCTCCTCGTCCTCAGGTCCCACCTCCACGCCCTCCACGACGCCGTGGCCGCCGCCTTCGACATCCTTATCGAAGGAGAGCGTGATAACCTCGCCGCCCTCCGTGCCGCCGTCCTTGCCGCCTTCGACCTCATCATCGAAGGAGAGCGCGATCTCGCCGCCTTCCGTGTCGGCAAAGATCGCCCGCTCCGCCTCCATGAGCTCCGGATGCTGGCGGTGGAGCTCTTGCATGTAGGCCTCGTCGGCCGCCTCGGCCTCGAGGCGCTCCCACACCTCGCGGTCCTCCCGCGTCATAGCCGAGCACACCACCCCTGGCTCCCGCGGAACGAGGTGGACCGGACGTGTGCCGAAGGGGAAATTGAGCCTAGCCGCCATGCCGTGGTAGAGGACCTGCCAGCGGTCGTACTCCATGGCCGCGAGCTCGGCCGTGTGGAAGCTACCAAGCCATCGGTGGGTGTGGGTCTCCCAATCTGTAATCTCGGCGGCCCATGCCCCCCACCGCCGCTGCCGGACCCTGAGGTAGGACCACGTTGGCTACCGGGTCCGAGGGAGGATGGGGAAGTCCTCGAACCGGCGTAGGGGCGCGGCGGCGGGCGGATCGGGGGACCGGCGACGGTGGATCGAGCCTGCGGAGGACAACGGGGACACCTCGGTGACCACCTTGTTGGCATCAGGCGAAAAGGCTGCGATAAATCTCTTTTTGGCCATTGGCTCCTCGAGCTCCCCGGCACACAGGCAGAGGTTCATGATGGAGGCGCCGGTGATGGCGGCGACCTACCAATGGTTTCGAGTGTTGTGTGTGTCTGTGTGAGCAGAGGTTTTGGGGAGTGTGTGGTGTGGAGGGGGGGGCGGGGGGCAAGTTGGTTTGTGAGGAAATACTGCGGCAACTGAAAATTTTACTAGGCGGGAGTAACAAGGCGGGGCTACTGAAAATTTGGATCAAGGGCGAGCAGATATTTTTGAGAATGCGAGGGATGCAGAGGCGGGAGTAAAATGCCGGGGCTACTGAAAATTTGAATCACGGGACTGAAGCAGAGCGGGAGTAACAGACATCACACACGGTTTGCACATACTAGTCGCGTGCTATCAAACATTAAAACCTTCCAGGCGGTAGATATTTTCGAGATTACGAGGCAGTAATATTTCCGAGATTGCGAGGGATGCAGAGGCGGGAGTATTTGGGGAGCGAGCTAGTGTGCTTGACACGCCGGCTGTGGACTGTAGCCGATGCACCTTCTCGCGTAAGCCATAGGCGTACTATACACCGACAGTGCTCCAGGATATTTTGTACTACATCTCACATGGTTGGTGATAATAAGCTATGTGGGATCTACTTAATTTTTCATCTTGATTTGAATTACATAATGGGGTCATAGCGGCAATGGAAGGTGTTTGAATTGCTAGACCTTTTATCTGCAGTGAACATGCAACTATATGTGTGTCGTAAAAGAATTGGAATTATTCAGGGTTCGTTTGGATATTTTATACATTAAACTGGTTTTCTAGCCATTTCAGGTGCACAATTCAAAATTAAACTACATGCACATGCTCCGATGCATATAAATTGGTTGAAAAATCAAATATGTGTCCTTGGGTGCATGCTTAGGTCCCATGCAAGAAATGGGAATGAATTTCAAACACCAGGGCACTGTTGATTGCCGGCAAAACATTGAGATACCTGTTTTTTAAATTCCAGTAAATCCAAAACTCGTCTGAAATTCATGAAACTTGGCATGGTATCATGGAGCGGCATCAACATGCCGTGGTGAAAATTTTGTCCCATTTGGGGCAGGTTTGGGTATAAGCTTCTCACAAACCAGAGCTTCTCAGAACAAGCGTGATGGTTTCGGTAGGGAATGTGCCACCTTTGGGGACAGAACGATATCCGTTGCCTCTTATTGCTTTCAAAATTTTCTAGTGTCAACATAGAACAACAGGAGTGTTGTGTTTAATTTTGGAATTTTTCGGGGTTTGTTTGGCCTTTTTAATACATTAATTGGGTTTCTGGGCATTTAATGTGCATAATTCAAATTTGAACTACAAGCACATGCTCCAGTGCACCAAAGTTGGATAAAAATCACATGTGTGTCCTTGGGTGAATTTCTAGGTCCCATGCAAGAGATGGAAATGAAATTCAAACACTAGGGCACTGTTGATTGCAGGCAAAATGTTGAGATACCTGGTTTTTAAATTCTAGTAAATCCAAAACTCGTCTGAAATTCATGAAACTTGACATGCTATCATGGAGCGGCATCAACATGCCGTGGTAAATTTTTTGTCCCATTTGGGGCAGGTTTGGGTATAAGCTTCTCACAAACTAGAGCTTCTCACAACAAGCGTGGTGGTTTCAGTAGGGAACGTGCCACCTTTGGGGATGGAACGATATCCTTTGCCTCTTATTGCTTTCAAAAAATTTATAGTGTCAACATAGAACAACAGGAGTGTTGTGTTTAATTTTGGAATTTTTTGGGGTTCGTTTGGCCTTTTTTATACATTAATTCGGTTTCTGGTCATTTAATGTGCATAATTCAAATTTGAATTACAAGCAAATGCTCCAGTGCACCAAAGTTGGTTGAAAAATCACATGTGTGTCCTTGGGTGAATTTCTAGGTCCCATGCAAGAGATGGAATGAAATTCAAACATCTGGGCATCATGGCTCGGCCGGAAAGATTGAGAAACTTGGTTTTTTAATTCCTGTAAATCCAAAACACGCCTGAAAATCATGAAACTTGGCGTGGTGTCATGCATGGCACCAACATGATGTGGTAATTTTTCTGTGCGATTTGCGAAGGCGCACACATTAACAATCAACAAAGTCATTTTGGAACAAGTGTTGTCACGTTACAAATCGGAAACACAAGTATTATTGAAACCGTGGGCGTTCTACTTACCAATTACGTGCCGCCACACATCCCCTTTTTTTATTGGCTAGGAGGTGTCATGCGGGGTAGCTATTTGAGTACGGGAGGTGTGCAATCAGACCCCTGCGCATGCTCATCGGGAGGAGAGCCCTTTGACCGCTACCCGCCGCGCACCTCCCTCCCAACGTCTCCAATAATGGCGCTCGAGCCCCTATTCTACGGTGTGGCTATATGTCTCACTGGACTGAGATTTAAGAGAGAAAAATGAAAATCTGAAAAGAAAGTTTTGCACGGATCTTGATGTAAGATCCGACGGACCTATATAGCATCGACTGCGATTTATAGCAAGCATGATGAATATAAGGACGATGACAGTGGATAATAATTGTATTACATATTTAGGAACATGATTAAAAAAAGCCACATGCGGCAACGCCCGAAATTCACAAGGGCAAAAGAAGAAGGAAGACAATGATCTAGCTCGCTGATCTCTACTTTCTTAACGCATTGCTACAGGCCGCGGGAACTAGTCTCCGTGGCGAGCAGCGATGAGCTCTTTCTTGTCCTGAAGATGCTGCTTGAGAGCATCCACGGATTCCTCCACCAGCCTTTTGCGCTCGATGCGCAGAATGGCATTCTGGTCCATAAGTTTCTCGACGATGACGCCTGTCCTCTTCAACAAGGCAGTGGTCTCCTCCTGCTGCTCCGCACTTCCGATGATCTTCGCCCTCAAAGGTGGCGCTCGGCCCGGAGCTTCGCATTGCTCTCATTTAGTTGTTGGATGACGCCGGTAGCCTGTTCAAACGAGGCTTTCATGCCATCCTGCAACCTCGCCCAGCCGGAGATCTGATCCATCTAGCTAAGGAAGATGGCATGCATGCGCATGTAAGAGTCCTCGCCTGCCCGCGAGACATTTTCCCAGGCTGCCGTGGCGTGGGAGGACATCTCTGCTGCATTCGCAGCGCGGCGGGACATCTCTTCTGCTTCCGCGGCACGGCCGGACCAGTCTGCTGCATCGACAGTGTGGCGGGACCTCCATGCTGCTTCGACGGCGCGGCGGGACCTCTCTGCTGCTACGGCCACACGGCGGGACATGTTGGCTGCTTTTGCAGCGAGGCGGGACGTCTCTCGTGCTTCCGCTTCCATGCTCGCCTCTCCCTGGTGGCAATCTCTCGACCCAGAACTCACGCTGGCCATGGCAGACGCAAGGGAACGCTGATGAATGACTTGTTTGTTTTTGCGGATGAGGAGTTGAGGAGGAATGTGCAGTTATCTTGGAGTAGTAGTATTTATAACCAAGTACTAATACGCTCCTAAGTGGGAAACCGTTTAGGTTTTGATTGGTGTGAACAGGTATGCAATTTGGAATGTGACGGGACGCAGGCTCAAAATTTATTGACGGTTCTATAATTTCTAAGTGCGGCACTATTCCCGAACAGCGTAACGTGGGCACGCTTTCTCAGCCGCGTACGTGGCGTTTCTGTTCTGTTGCCTAATCACAAACAATTAATTCTTCTGAAGCGTATGCCCTCAATCGCACATTGTCAAAAGGTAATGCGATAGACCTTCTTTAACATGTATCAAAAAAAAATTCAAAACAAGGACCTTGAGGTTAATTCCACAGATGGGATGTGTCATAAATGTCCTTAATGGACATTTAAGATACATCCCATCAGTGGGATTAACATCAAGACAACTTACCATCCGGTCACCCATCTCATGCCTACTCCAGCCTGAGCACAGTTAACTTGAGAGTTCTCTTAGATGAGCTATTGGTGGAACAGCTAGTCCTTGCTGATATACGATGCCCTCTTCGCATCCTTATGGCGACCCGAATGACCGCCCGTCGCCCAATGGCCAATAGATGTTGTGTAGACAGAGCATATCACATACGTCTTATGAGAATCAATTGTCCGTGTTATTATCAGTCTTCACACACATTTCTAGTTACAGTCCTATTTGCCGCGTATCACACACAACTTGATATATTGAACCATTTCTATTTTCTTGTCTCTACGCAAACAGTTCATCCAAGTGAACCGCATACAATATATAGCACACACCTTGATCTGGCTGACTGTTTCTTTTGTGTTGCCTAATCACAAACAGTTCATCCGAGTGAACCGTAAGCCGTATATTGCACACGCCTTCATCTGGCTGCCCGTTTTTTGTGTTGCCTAATCACAAATAGTTCATCCGAGTGGACCGTATGTTGTACATCGCACACACCTTCATCTGGCTGCATGTTTCCTTTGTTCTTCCTCATTGCAAACGGTTAATTGAACTGAACCGTATGCCCTGCATCGCACAAGCAACTAAAATCTGAACCGTGTTTGATGCATCCTCTATCGCAAACATTTTGCACCTTTTTTGACGGTTTTTTACACCACCGTTTGCGATTAATGCATCGCACACAGTTTCGTCGAAGGGTCTCTGATTGTAGTGTCGCGTTAGCAGCAACCTGCAGTAGTGAATGATCAAATTTGCTAAGATTATTGCATGCCTCCTACTTATGATGATTATTGTGATGATTCTTATATTATAAAAAGTAGTGATAATTATTGTCATAATTTTGAATATCCTTTTACTGAATATTACTCTTTTAATGTGGAAACAATTTATAGTATTCGAGTTTCATATGATACTCCCACCATTGTGAATGAGAAGAGATTTTTTTATGTGGAGAGTAATAAAATTTCTACACTTGTGGATCCTGAAAAGAATGCTTTATGTGATGGTTATATCGATGAACCTATTCATGATGCTACTGAAAATTATTATGAGAGAGGAACTTATGATTCATGATGCTCTTGTTATGTTTCAATCCATATCTTTTATGCGACCATCATTGAACTCATCATGCCTAGCTAAAAGGCACTAAATAAAAGCGCTTGTTGGGAGACAACCCAACACTTTTACCTACTGTTTTTGTGTGTTCACATGATTATGCTACTGTAGTAATCATGTTTTATAGCTTTTTTTCAATAAAGTGCCAAGTAGAGCCTTTGGGATAGTGTGGATGATAGTTGACTTGATTCTGTGCAAAAACACAAACTTTTGCACTCAGTACAGGAATTTTGAAAATTCACTAGAGCGTGATAAAATTCTGAATTTTTTACAGGTGATATATATACAAACTACCCAGGTTTTCCTTTCTTTTCAGAATTTTTGGAGTAGCATAAGTATGGTAGTTATCCAGATCATTACAGACTGTTCTGTTTTTGACAGATTCTGTTTTCAATGCATAGTTTGCTTGTTTCTAGTTTCTATGGCTTATATTGCTCAATATAAATTGTGGAAATGATATGCTACAGTAGGAATTGTGTGGAAACAATTATGAATCTTGTCTTTGACAGTGCCAAAGTGAAATGGTTTGCTCTTTATCATACTAACTTATCTCATGAAGTTCTGTTTTAATAAAATACTTAGATCTGAAAGTTTTTGAATAAGAGAGAGCCCTCAAATAGCTACCTATTTACTTAACTACTCGCTTGATATTCACTTATATATTTTTGGAGTAACTTGTCATTTACTCTTCTGCTTCACTTATATCCTAAGAGTAAATTGTTGAATGAATTGAATATCATGAAGTTGAAATTATATCATGCCTAGTGGCAGCTTCACATTGGGTTTATAAAGTGAAATCTTTTGAAGCTTGACAATCACAATATTGGTCATACAAGCAATTCATGAATAATTAGTATAAGGAAGAGAACTTTCACATGCAAATACACTATCATGGAAATCTTTTGTGATTGTGAATCCCCATCAAAATATTACATGCCAAAATTGTTTGGACAAGGAAGACAACGTAATGATTTATGTTTTTTCATATTCACATAGAAGTTATATTGTCATAGATCCTTCAACATGTGCTGCTTGCCCCCATCTTTGCTAGCCAAAAATTCCGCACCAAGTAGAGATACTACTTGTGCATCCAAAAACCCTTAAACCCAAATCTTATTTTCAAGAGTCCACCATACCTACCTAAGGATTGAGCAAGATCCTTCAAGTAAGTTGTCATCGGTGCAATAAGGCAATAAAAATTGCTTCTAAAAGTGTTAGATCATTTAGTGTAAGAGAAAATTGAGCGTTGTACGAAGTTGTGATGGCAAAGAATAAAAGCCACATACTGCATAATAAAGGTTTCTATCATAAGGGGAAATATAACCTGACGTTCTTTTGCACTAAGGGGTTGAGCATACAAACAAATAAGCGCATGGCAACTTCTGCTTCCCTCTGCGAAGGGCCTATCTTTTACTTTTATGTATTTACTTTTATGCAAGAGTCAAAGTTTTTCTCCCTATTCCTTTTCCTTTTCTCCTTTGGCAAGCATCATGTGGTGAGGAAAGATCTAGGCACATATGTCCACTAGAATATGGGTAGCATGAGTTATTATTGTTGACATCACCCTTGAGGTGAATACGTTGGAGGCAAAACTATAAGCCCCTATCTTTCTATGTGTCCGGTTGAAATCTTTTGCTCATGTGTATGCGATGACTGTTAGCAATCATAGAAGACCATATGATGGTTGAGTATGTGGAGCTCTTACTTAAACTCTATTGAAGAAGTTGAATTGCAATTGCTTGGTGACTAAGAACATAGGTTATTGAGTTTCAAGAGAATTCATTATTTGAACCTTAACATGTGAATTGGTGCTACTTTAACATGACAAGTTTTATAAGAAAGAATTGCTGTTATGATGCTAGAAAAAGTGATTGAAATTTTCATTGATCAAACTTGTGCACTTTGCTAGCATTCACACTTCATAAATTATTTCTTTTATCATTTACCTACTCAAGGACGGGTAGGAATTAAGCTTGGCGATGTTGATATGTCTCCAACGTATCTACAATTTATGAAGTATTCATGCTGTTATATTATCATTCTTGGATGTTTTACAATCATTTTATAGCAACTTTATATCATTTTTTGGGACTAACCTATTGACCGAGTGCCCAGTGCCAGTTGCTGTTTTTTGCTTGTTTTTTACATTGCAGGAAATCAATATCAAACAGAGTCCAAACACCGTGAAACTTTTGTGGATTTTTTATGGACCAGAAGACTCGATGGGCAGAGAAAGACTGGGTGCCTGAGGGGCACAACCCACGAGGGCGCGCCTGGGGGCCCAGACGCGCCCAGGTGGGTTGTGCCCACCTCGGTGGCCTCCCGCACCCCCTCTTTACCCTATATATTCCCAAATATTCTCAAAACCCTCGGGGTTAACCTAGATCAGAAGTTTCGCCGCCGCAGGCCTCTGTAGCTACCGAAAACCAATCTAGACCCCGTTCCGGCACCCTACCGGAGGGGGAATCATCTCTGGTGGCCATCTTCATCATCCCGACGGCCACCATGATGAGGAGGGAGTAGTCCACCCTCGAGGCTGAGGGTTTGTACCAGTAGCTATGTGTTTAATCTCTCTCTCTCTCTCCTGTTCTTGAGATGTCACGATCTTGATGTATCGTGGGCTTTGTTAATATAGTCGGATCATATGGTGTTTTCCCCTCTCTATCTTGTGATGAATTGAGTTTTCCCTTTGAGATTTCATTTTATCGGATTGAATACTTTTATGGATTTGAGAGCACTTGATATATGTCTTGCAAATGAATACTCATGGTGACAATGGGGTATTATTTTGATTCACTTGATATATCTTTGGGCACTCAACTCGCGGATTCTTGAGCTGACATTGGGGTAATCTACAAATAGGGGTTGATGCATGTTCTTGTCTTTGTTTCTCCGGTAGAAATCTTGGGGCACTCTCTGAAGTTCTTTGTGTTGGATTGAGTATTATGAATCTGAAATTATTTGGTGTTATTTTAGTACGAACTCTTGGATAGGTCGATCGGAAAGAATAGCTTCGAGGTGGATTTGTACCCTACAAACGATTTCTTCTTATGTTCTCAGCTAGATAGGAACTTTGGAGTGATTCTTCATCGCACTTTGAGGGGTGGTTATATGATCCAATTATATTAGCACTGTTGAGAGATTGCACTAGAGAAAGTACAGACCCTAGGCCTCATTTCAAGCATTGCAATACCGGTTTTGTACCTGTTTACTATTTGCTACCTTCCTGTTTTGATTTATTCAGATTATAAAAATATGTTTCTACCATGCATATTTCACTTTTATCACCATCTCTTCGCCGAACTAGTGCACCTATACAAATTGCCATTGTATTGGGTGTGTTGGGGACACAAGAGATTTCCTGTATTTGATTGCAGGGTTGTTTGAGAGAGACCATCTTCATCCTACGCCTCCCACGGATTGATAAACCTTAGGTCATCCAGTTGAGGGAAAATTTCTACTGTCCTACAAAACTCTGTGCTTGGAGGCCCAACACGAGTTTACAAGAATAAAGTTACGTAGTAGACATTGATACGTCCATTTTGCATCATGCTTTTATATCGATATTTATTGCATTATGGGCTGTTATTAAATGTTATGTCACAATACTTATGCCTATTCTCTCTTATTTTACAAGGTTTACATAAGGAGGGAGAATGCCGGCAGCTGAAATTCTGGGCTGGAAAAGGAGCAAATATTAGAGACCTATTCTGCACAACTCCAAAAGTCCTGAAACTCCACGAAAGTCATTTTTGGAAATAATAAAAAATATCCAGCGGAAGAAGTTCACCAGAGGGGGGCCCACCTGTCCATGAGGGTGGGGGCGCCCTACCCCTGTATGCGCCCCCTACCTCGTGGGCCCCCTGTTGGCTCTCCGATGCCCATCTTCTGCTATATGAGGTCTTTCGATGAGGAAAAATCATAAGCAACCTTTCGGGACGAAACTCCGCCGCCACGAGGCGGAACCTTGGCGGAACCAATCTAGGGCTCCGGCAGAGCTGTTCTGCCGGGGACACTTCCCTCCGGGAGGGGGAAATCATCGCCATCGTCATCACCAACGCTCCTATCATAGGGAGAGGGCAATCTCCATCAACATCTTCACCAGCACCATCTCCTCTCCAAACCCTAGTACTCCGTGGTATGCTGATTATGCTAATTATATTGTTGCTAAATATATACCACCTAGTTTCACATACCAGCAAAATAAAAAGTTTTTCTATGATTTGAGACATTACTTTTGGGATGACCCACATCTTTATAAGGGAGTAGATGGTTTTATTAGACGTTGTGTACCTGAGCATGAACAGGAACAGATCCTACGCAAGTGCCACTCCGAAGCTTATAGAGGACACCACGCTGGAGATAGAACTGCACATAAGGTATTGCAATCCGGTTTTTATTGGCCTACTCTCTTCAAGGATGCCCGTAAGTTTGTCTTGTCTTGTGATGAATGTCAAAGAATTGGTAATGTTAGTAGACTTCAAGAAATGCCTATGAATTATTCTCTTGTTATTGAACCATTTGATGTTTGGGGCTTTGATTATATGGGACCTTTTCCTACCTCTAATGGATATACACATATTTTAGTCGCTGTTGATTACGTTACTAAGTGGGTAGAAGCTATTCCAACTAGTAGTGCTGATCATAACACTTCTATTAAAATGCTTAAGGAAGTTATTTTTCCGAGGTTTGGAGTCCCTAGGTATTTAATGACTGATGGTGGTTCACATTTTATTCATGGTGCTTTCCGTAAAATGCTTGCTAACTATGACATTAATCATAGAATTGCATCTCCTTATCACCCACAGTCTAGTGGTCAAGTAGAATTGAGTAATAGAGAGCTCAAATGAATTTTGCAAAAGACTGTTAATAGGTCTAGAAAGAATTGGTCCAAGAAACTTGATGATACATTATGGGCATATAGAACTGCATATAAAAATCCTATGGGTATGTCTCCGTATAAAATGGTTTATGGAAAAGCATGTCACTTACCTCTTGAACTAGAACATAAGGCATACTAGGCTATTAAAGAGCTCAACTATGATTTCAAACTTTCCGGTTAGAAGAGGTTATTTGATATTAGCTCACTTGATGAATGGAGAACCCAAGCTTATGAAAATGCTAAGTTGTTTAAAGAAAAAGTTAAAAGATGGCATGACAAAAGAATACAAAAGCGTGAGTTTAATGTAGGTGATTATGTATTGCTATACAACTCTCGTTTAAGATTTTTTGCATGAAAACTTCTCTCTAAATGGGAAGGCCCCTACGTCATCGAGGAGGTTTATCGTTCCGGTGCCATAAAAATCAACAACTTCGAAGGTACAAATCCAAAGGTTGTGAACGGTCAAAGAATTAAACATTATATATTAGGTAATCCTATAAATGTTGAAACCAATATTATTGAAACCGTAACCCCGGAGGAATACATAAGGGACACTTTCCAGAACGTTTCAGACTCCGAAAAGGAATAGGTATGTGGTACGGTAAGTAAACCGACTCCAAAACAATTTTTAAGGCAATATTTCTCCGTTTTGGAATATTTAGAAAAATAAGTAGCAGTCCGGGAAGGACACGAGGGCTCCACGAGGATGGAGGGCGCGCCCCCTACCTCGTGGGCACCTCGTGTGCCATCCGGACTCCGTTTTCTTGCACGATACATATTTTGGTCTGTAAAAATTCATTATATATTCTCCCGAAGGTTTTGACCCCTGTATCACGCAATTATCCTCTGCTTTCGTTTTGAGCTGTCCTGCTGCAGATTAGATCAACATGTCTTCCCAGGATTCGGAAGGAGGAAGCTATGTGGATGATTATTTAGCAAACCCTAAGGTCTATGGAGATGTGGAGCACGATGGCTGGACTACGGAGGAAGAAGAGGACTATGAACCCAGGGGGAAGGAGGAGACGAGCTCAGATGAAGATGAAGCCCCATTACCTCAACCTGGGGACATGCATGTGGAGTACAAAAAGTCAAGTCTCCCTGATAGGGTAAAGAAATCAAAGATCGAGTTTATCCCTTTTCGTCTCTTGCAGGAAAATAAGCAGGAGACCAAAATTCTGTCCTCAAGCGCAAATTAAGGGAGAAGCCTATGCCATCAACTAAGTCAACATCACCACCATCCTCTTCACTGACAAAGAAGGAGACATAATCACATGGGTATGGGCACTCCCCTTGGCAACTGCCAAGCTTGGGGGAGGTGCCCCGGTATCGTATCACCATCACACTCCTATCTTTACCGTTTTTCTTAGTTTGATCCTATCAGTAGTATCTTGATCTAGTAGAATAAAGTTTATGGCATGATCTAGTTTTGAGCTTTGCTTTATGATCTCTCTATGTAATCGAGTCCGTGAGCTATATAATAAAGATTAGTGTTGAGTCAAGGGCTTGATTATTTTGCCATGATCTTGAGTGAATAAAATAAAAGAAAGAGAAAAGAATAAAAAAGAAACAAAGAGTTCATATTGATCTTATTGAGAGTAATGACTTCACATAGAAAGAGTATGATGAATAAAAGTTGTTGGGAGTTGGCAGACATAGCTTTGGTCATCGTTGCAATTAATAGGAAGTAATAAGGAAAGAGAGGTTTCACATATAAATAAACTATTATTGACATCTTTTATGATTGGGAGCACTCATTATAATATGACATGCTAAAGAGTTGATGTTGGACAAGGAAGACAACGTAATGATTTATGTTTTCTTATGTCTGAGATAAAGTATGTTGTCATGGATCTCCCAACATGTTGAGCTTGCCTTTCCCCCTCATGCTAGCCAAATTATCAGCACCAAGTAGAGATACTACTTGTGCTTCCAAAACCCTTAAACCAGTTTTGCCATGAGAGTCCACCATATCTACCTATGGATTGAGTAAGATCCTTCAAGTAAGTTGTCATCGGTGCAAAGCAATAAAAATTGCTCTAAATATGTATGATTGATTGGTGTGGGAGAAATAAGCTTTATACGATCTTGTGATGTGGAAGTAGTAAAAGTGACGGACTGCATAATAAAGGTTCATATCACAAGTGGCAATATAAAGTGACGTTCTTTCGCATTAAGATTTTGTGCATCCAACCATAAAAGCGCATGGCAACCTCTGCTTCCCTCTGCGAAGGGCCTATATTTTATTATTATCTTCTACCTTATGCAAGAGTCATGGTGATCTTCACCTTTCCTTTTTCATTTTATCCTTTGGAAAGCATAGTATGTTGAAAGATCTGATATATATATATATATATATATATATATATATATATATATATATATATATATATATATATATATATATATATCTAATTGGATGTAGGGGAGCATGAGTTATTATTGTTGACATTACCCTTGAGGTAAAAGGTTGTGGGGCGAAACTATAAGCCCCTATCTTTCTCTGTGTCCGATTAAAACTCCGTAACCACAAGTATTGCGTGAGTGTTAGCAATTATGAAGGACTAGATGATAGTTGAGTATGTGGACTTGCTTTTAAGCTCTGACATAGACTCTTTCTGATGTTATGATAAATTGCAATTGCTTCAATGACTGGGATTATAGTTTGTTGGTTCTCAATAAAGTTTATGATTCATACTTTTGCATTGTGAATGGATTATTACTTGAACATAAGAAAGCATATGACATTATCTATATATGTTGCTGTTATGAGAATAATCATGATGCCTTCATGTCCGTATTTTATTTTTATCGACACCTCTACCTCTAAACATGGGGACATATTTATCGTTATCGGCTTCCGCTTGAGGACAAGCGGAGTCTAAGCTTGGGGGAGTTGATACGTCCATTTTGCATCATGATTTTATATCGATATTTATTGCATTATGGGTTGTTATTAAACGTTATGTCACAATACTTATGCCTATTCTCTCTTATTTTACAAGGTTTACATAAGGAGGGAGAATGCCGGCAGCTGGAATTCTGGGATGGTAAAGGAGCAAATATTAGAGACCTATTCTGCACAACAACAAAAGTCCTGAAACTCCACGAAAGTCATTTTGGAAATAATAAAAATATCAAGCGGAAGAAGTTCACCGAGGGGCCCACCTGTCCACGGGGTGGGGGCACGCCCTACCCCTGTATGCGCCCCTACCTCGTGGGCCCCTATTGGCTCTCGATGCCCATCTTCGCTATATGAGGTCTTTCGATGAGGAAAAATCATAAGCAACCTTTGGGACGAAACTCCGCCGCCACGAGGCGGAACCAATCTAGGGCTCCGCAGAGCTGTTCGCTGGGACACTTTCCCGGAGGGGGAAATCATCGCCATCGTCATCACCAACGCTCCTCTCATCGGGAGAGGGAAATCTCCATCAACATCTTCACCAACACCATCTCATCTCCAAACCCTAGTTCATCTCTTGTATCCAATTCTTGTCTCCAAGTCCGGGATTGGTACTAGTAGGTTGCTAGTAGTGTTGATTTCTCCTTGTAGTTGATGCTAGTTGGTTTATTTGGTGGAAGATCATATGTTCAGATCCTTTATGCATATTAATACCCCTCTGATTATGAACATGAATATGCTTTGTGAGTAGTTACGTTTGTTCCTGAGGACATGGGAGAAGTCTTGCTATTAGTAGTCATGTGAATTTGGTATTCGCTCGATATTTTGATGAGATGTATGTTGTCTAGCCTCTAGTGGTGTTATGTGAACGTCGACTACATAACACTTCACCATTATTTGGGCCTAGAGGAAGGCATTGGGAAGTAATAAGTAGATGATGGGTTGCTAGAGTGATGAAGCTTAAACCCTAGTTTATGCGTTGCTTCGTAAAGGGCTGATTTGGATCCAAATGTTTCATGCTATGGTTAGGTTTACCTTAATACTTTTGTTGTAGTTGTGGATGCTTGCAATAGAGGTTAATCATAAGTGGGATGCTTGTTCAAGTAAGAACAGCACCCAAGCACCGGTCCACCCACATATCAAATTATCAAAGTACCGAACGCGAATCATATGAACGTGATGAAAACTAGCTCGACGATATTCCCATGTGTCCTCGGGAGCGCTTTTCCTTATATAAGAGTTTGTCCAGGCTTGTACTTTGCTACAAAAAGGATTGGGCCACCTTGCTGCACTTTATTTACTTTTTTTACTAGTTGCTCGTTACAAATTATCTTACCACAAAACTATCTGTTACCACTTATTTCAGTACTTGCAGAGAATATCTTGCTGAAAACCGCTTATCATTTCCTTCTGCTCCTCGTTGGGTTCAACACTCTTACTTATCGAAAGGACTATGATAGATCCCCTTTACTTGTGGGTCATCAAGACTCTTTTCTGGCTCCGTTGCCGGGGAGTGAAGCGCCTTTGGTAGGTGGAATTTGGTAAGGAAAAATTTATATAGTGTGCTGAAATTTACTGTCACTTGTTACTATGGAAAGTAATCCTCTGAGGGGCTTGTTCGGGGTATCTTCACCCCGACCAGTAGAGAAAAGAGTTGCTCCTCAACCTACTGAACCTATTGAAAATGAAATTATTCCCTTTGAAGTTTCTTCTGGTATGATGGAAAAACTGCTAGATAATCCTTTTACAGGAGATGGGACAAAGCATCCTGATGAGCACCTAATATTTGTGGATGAAGTTTGTGGATTATTTAAGCTTGCAGGTATACCCGATGATGTTGTTAAGAAGAAGGTCTTCCCTTTATCTTTGAAGGGAGATGCATCGACATGGTATAGGCTATGTGATGATACAGAACCTTGGAACTATAAACGAATGAAGCTGGAATTTCATCAAAAATATTATCCTATGCATCTTGTTCATCGTGATCGCAATTATATATATAATTTTTGGCCTCGCGAAGGAGAAAGCATCGCTCAAGATTGGGGGAGGCTTAAATCAATGTTATATTCATGCCCCAATCATGAGCTCCCAAGAGAAATAATTCTTCAAAGCTTTTATGCTCGGCTTTCTCATAATAATCAAACCATGCTCGATACTTCTTGTGTTGGCTCTTTTATGATGAAGACTATTGAATTCAAATGGAATTTATTGGATAGAATTAAACGCAACTCTGAAGATTGGGATCTCGACGAAGGTAAGGAGTCAGGTATGACACCTAAGTTTGATTGTGTTAAATCTTTTATGGATACCGATATTTTCCGTAAGTTTAGCACTAAATATGGACTTGACTCTGAGATAGTAGCTTCTTTATGTGAATCTTTTGCTACTTATGTTGATCTCCCTAAGGAGAAGTGGTTTAAATATCATCCTCCCATAGAAGTAAAAGTAGCTGCACCTATTAAAGTTGAAGAAAAGACTGTCACTTATAATGATCCTATTGTTCCTACTTCTTATGTTGAAAAACCACCTTTCCCTGTTAGAATAAAGGATCATGCCAAAGCTTCAACTGTGGTTCGTAAGAGCAATAATAGAACTTATACACCTCCTAAGCAAGTTAAAGTAGAACCTAATATTGCTATTGTTAAAGATCTCTTGTCTGATAATATTGATGGGCATGTTATTCAGTTCTGCGGTGAAACTGCTATAATTGCCAAACCTTATGCTAAAGATAAACATAGACCTGTGGTAGGCGTGCCTGTTATTTCTGTTAAAATAGGAGATCATTGTTATCATGGCTTATGTGATATGGGTGCTAGTGCTAGTGTTATACCTTATGACTTGTATAAAGAAATTATGCATGATATTGCACCCGCTGAAATCGAAGGTATTGATGTTACAATTAAACTTGCCAATAGAGATACTATTTCGGCTGTGGGAATTGTTAGATATGTTGAAGTCTTGTGTGGGAAAATTAAATATCCTGCTGATTTTCTTGTTCTCAGTTCCCCACAAGATAGCTTTTGTCCCATTATATTTGGTATACCCTTCGCGAAAAGAATGTTGTTACTATTGGTTTGGGTGATATGATTCATGAGTTTAATTTCTCTAAATTTAGTAAACAACACCGTGAAGAAGAATTGCCTAGTAAGGATGAAATTATTGGTCTTGCTTCTATTGCCGTACCTCCTAGTGATCCTTTAGAACAATATTTGCTCGACCATGAAAATGATATGTTTATGAATGAAAGAAGGGAAATAGATGAAGTATTCTTCAAGCAGGAACCTATTCTGAAACAGACGTGATGCCTATATTAAAGATCATTGCCTTAGATATCTTCATAACTTTGCGCTTTTCTATCAATTACTCGGCAGTAATTTATTCACCCACCATAATATTTTCTATCTTGAGAGAATCTTCTAGTGGAACCTATGGCCCCCGGGTCTATTTTCCATCATATAAGTTTCCAATCTACTATTTTGCAATATTTTACTTTCTGTTCTATAAACCAAAAATACCAAAAATATTTACTTTACCGTTTATCTATCTCTATTAGATCTCACTTTTGCGAGTAACCGTGAAGGGATTGACAAGCCCTTTCTCGCTTTGGGTGCAAGTTGTTGATTGTTTGTGCAGGTATCCGGTGACTTGTTCGTTGTCTCCTACTGGATTGATACCTTGGTTCTCAAACTGAGGGAAATACTTATCTCTACTTTGCTGCATCACCCTTTACTCTTCAAGGGAAAAACCAATGCAAGCTCAAGAAGTAGCAGGAAGAATTTCTGGCGCCATTGCCGGGGAGATCTACGCCAAGTCAAGACGTACCAAGTACCCATCATAAACTCTCATATCTTGCATTAAATTATTCGCCATTCGCATCTCGTTTTCCTCTCCCCCACTTCTAAAATGATTTTCGAAAAGATTTGCCTTTCTTCGCCCCTCTTCCGTTCGTCTCCTTCGCTTGCTTTTTGTGTGCTCGTGTGTTGATTGCTTGCTTTGTCACGATGACTCAAGAGAATAACAAATTGTGTGACTTTTCCAACACCAATAATAATGATTTTATTAGTACTCTGATTGCTCCCACTACTAATGTGGAATCTTTTGAAATCAATGCCGCTTTGCTGAATCTTGTTATGAAAGATCAATTTTCCGGCCTTCCTAGTGAAGATGCCGCATCCCATCTAAATTTTTTTGTTGATTTGTGTGATATGCAAAAGAAAAAAGATGTGGATAATGATATTGTTAAATTGAAGCTATTTCCGTTCTCGCTTCGAGATCGTGCTAAACCTTGGTTTTCATCTTCGCCTAAAAATAGTGTTGATTCATGGAATAAGTGTAAAAATGCTTTTATTTCCAAGTATTTTCCTCCTGCCAAAATCATCTCCCTTAGAAACGATATTATGAATTTTAAGCAACTTGATCATGAACATGTTGCACAATCTTGGGAGAGGATGAAATTGTTGATACGAAATTGCCCTACTCATGGTTTGAATATGTGGATGATTATACAAAAAAATTATGCCGAATTGAATTTTGCTTCTAGAAATCTTTTAGATTCTTCGTCCGCGGGAGGCACTTTTATGGAAATTACTTTACGAGAAGCTACTAAACTCCTAGATAATATTATGGTTAACTATTCTCAATGGCATACCGAAAGATCTTCCACTAGTAAAAAAGTGCATGCGATTGAGATTAATGTTTTGAGTGGAAAGATGGATGAGCTTATGAAATTATTTGCTAGCAAGAGTGCTCCTATTGATCCTAATGATATGCCTTTGTGTACTTTGATTGAAACTAATAATGAATCTATGGATGTGGATTTTGTTGGTAGGAACAATTTTGGTAATAACGTGTATAGAGGTAATTTTAATCCTAGGCCGTTTCCTAGTAATTCCTCTAATAACTATGGTAATTCCCACAACAATTCTTATGGAAATTATAATAAGATTCCCTCTGATTTTGATAATAGTGTTAAAGAATTTATGAGTTCGCAAAAGAATTTCAATGCTTTGATTGAAGAAAAATTGCTTAAGATTGATGATTTGGCTAGGAACGTGGATAGAATTTCTATTGATGTTGATTCTTTGATACTTGGATCTATTCCACCCAGGCATGATATAAATGAGTCTCTCAAATCTATGAGAATTTCCCTTCATTAGTGCAAAGAAAGAACCGCTAAGATGCGTGCTAAAAAAGATTGGTTTATAAAAGCGTGTTCTTCTAGTTTCCATGAAAATAATGATGAAGATCTTAAAGAAAATGATGTGAATCCTATTGAGTCTTTGTTTTCCAATATAAATATTGATAAATATGGGACTGGAGATGCGTCAACTTTACTTAAAAGGCGTCCCAATGATTCGGAGTTTTTTTTATCTTGATGCAAAAATTGATAAAAGTGGGATTGGAGAGGTCAAAACTTTAAGTAGTGATGAACCCACTCCTTTGGATTTCAAGTAATTTAATTATGTTAATTGTTTTTTAATAGATTTTATTTCTTGTTTCAATCCATGTTGAATTCTCCTCATGCTTATAATCAAAACAAAGCTTTTACTAACCATATCGTTGATGCTATGATGCAATCTTTTGAAGAAAAGCTTGAATTGGAAGTTTCTATCCCCAGAAAACTTTATCATGAGTGGGAACCTACTATTAATATTAATATTAAAGATTATGAGTTCCATGCTTTGTGTGATTTGGGTGCTAGTGTTTCCACGATTCCAAAAAATTTATGTGATGTGCTAGGTTTTCATGAATTTCATGATTGTTCTTTAAATTTGCATCTTGCGGATTCCACTATTAAGAAACCTATGGGAAGGATTAATGATGTTCTTATTGTTGCAAATAGGAATTATGTGACCATAGATTTCATTGTTCTTGATATAGATTGCAATCCTACATGTCCTATTATTCTTGGTAGTCCTTTCGTTAGAACGATTGGTGCAATTATTGATATGAAAGAAGGAAACATTAGATTTCAATTTCCATTAAGGAAGGGCATGGAACACTTTCCAAGAAAGAAAATTAAATTGCCTGATGAATCTATTATGAGAGCAACTTATGGATTTCATGCCAAAGATGACAATACCTAGATCTATTCGTGTTTTATGCCTAGCTAAGGGCATTAAACAATAGCGCTTGTTGGGAGGCAACCCAATTTTATTTTATTTGTTTTTTTCTTTTTAGGTTCTATTTGAAATAAATAATTCATCTAGCCTCTGGTTAGATGTGGTTTTGTGTTTTAATTAGTGTTTGTGCCAAGTAAGACCTTTGGGATAGCTTACGGTGATAGTTGATTTGATCTTGCTGGAAAACAGAAAATTTTGCGCCCAGTCCCAGAATTTTTAATAATCATAGAAGATTGATAAAATTCTGAATTATTTACACAAGATTGATATACAAATTTCCCATGTTGTCCTAATTTTTCAGAATTTCTGGAGTTACAAAAGTATTCAAACGTTCCAGATTGCTACAGACTGTTCTATTTTTGATAGATTCTGTTTTCTTTGTGTTGTTTGCTTATTTTGATGAATCTATGGCTAGTATCAGGGGGTATGTGAAGGAAATATGCCCTAGAGGCAATAATAAAGTTGTTATTTATATTTCCTTATATCATGATAAATGTTTATTATTCATGCTAGAATTGTATTAACCGGAAACTTGATACATGTGTGAATACATAGACAAAACAAAGTGTCCCTAGTATTCCTCTACTAGACTAGCTCGTTAATCAAAGATGGTTAAGTTTCCTGACCATGGACATGTGTTGTCATTTGATGAACGGGATCACATCATTAGAGAATGATGTGATGGACAAGACCCATCCGTTAGCTTAGCATTATGACCGTTGAGTTTTATTGCTATTTCTTTCTTCATGACTTATACATGTTCCTCTGACTATGAGATTATGCAACTCCCGAATACCGGAGGAACACCTTGTGTGCTATCAAACGTCACAACGTAACTGGGTGATTATAAAGATGCTCTACATGTGTCTCCGAAGGTGTTTGTTGGGTTGGCATAGATTGAGATTAGAATTTGTCACTCCGTGTATCGGAGAGGTATCTCTGGGCACTCTTGGTAATGCACATCACTATAAGCCTTGCAAGCAATGTAACTAATGAGTTAGTTGCAGGATGATGCATTACGGAACGAGTAAAGAGACTTTCCGGTAACGAGATTGAACTAGGTATAGTGATACCGAAGATCGAATCTCGGGCAAGTAACATACCGATGACAAAGGGAACAACGCATGTTGTTATGCGGTTTGACCGATAAAGATCTTCTTGGAATATGTGGGAGCCAATATGAGCATCCAGGTTCTGCTATTGGTTATTGACCGGAGGTGAGTCTCGGTCATGTCTACATAGTTCTCGAACCCGTAGGGTCCGCACGCTTAACGTTCGATGACGATCGGTATTATGAGTTTATGTGTTTTGATGTACCGAAGGTTGTTCGGAGTCCCGGATGTGATCACGGACATGACGAGGAGTCTCGAAATGGTCGATACATAATTATCAACATATTGGAAGGCTAAGTTTGGACACCGGAAAGGTTTCAGATGAGTTCGGGCATTTTCCGGAGTACCGGGGGGTTACTGGAACCCCCTGGGGGCTTAATGGGCCTACATGGGCTTTAGTGGAAGAGAGAGGAGAAGGCCAAGAGGAGGGGCATGCCCCCCAAGCCTAATCCGAATTGGGAGGGGGGTCGGCCCCCCTTTCCTTCCTCCCCTCTTCCTCTTCCTTCCCTCTCCTATTAGGACTAGGAAAGGGAGGAACCTACTCCTAGTAGGAGTAGGATTACCCCCCTTGGGGGCGCACCATGAGGCCGGCCGGACCCCTCCTCCCCTCCTTTATATTCGGGGGAGGGGGGCACCCCATAGACACACAACAGACAATCTCTTAGCCGTGTGCGGTGCCCCCTCCACAGTTCAACACCTCGGTCAATATCGTGGTAGTGCTTAGGCGAAGCCCTGCGCTGGTAACTTCATCATCACCGTCACCACGCCGTCGTGCTGACGAAACTCTCTCTCGGCCTCAACTGGATCAAGAGCTCGAGGGACGTCACCGAGCTGAACGTGTGCAGATCGCGGAGGTGTCGTGCGTTCGGTACTTGGATCGGTTGGATCGCGAAGACGTTCGACTACATCAACCGTGTTACTAAACGCTTTCGCTTTCGGTCTACGAGGGTACGTAGACACACTCTCCCCGCTCGTTGCTATGCGTCTCCTAGATAGATCTTGCATGATTGTAGGCAATTTTTTTGAAATACTGCGTTCCCAATAGTGGCATCCGAGCCAGGTCTATGCGTAGATGTTATATGCACGAGTAGAACACAAAGAGTTGTGGGCAATAATAGTCATACTGCTTACCAGCATGTCATACTTGGATTCGGCGGTATTGTTGGATGAAGAGGCCCAGACCGACATTACATGACCGAGTTCATGAGACTGGTTCTACCGCCGTGCTTCACACACAGGTGGCTAGTGGGTGTCTGTTTTCCAACTTTAGTTGAATCGAGTGTGACTACGCCCGGTCCTTGTTGAAGGTTAAAACAGCACACTTGACGAAAAATCGTTGTGGTTTTGATGCGTAGGTAAGAATGGTTCTTGCTAGAAGCCCGTAGCAGCCACGTAAAACTTGCAACAATAAAGTAGAGGACGTCTAACTTGTTTTTGCAGGGCTTGCTGTGATGTGATATTGTCAAGACATGATGATATATAATTTGTTGGATGAGATGATCATGTTTTGTAACAGTTATCGGCAACAGCTGGAGCCATATGGTTGTCGCTTTATTGTATGAAATGCAATCGCCATGTAATTGCTTTATTTATCACTAAGCGGTAGCGATAGTCGTAGAAGCAATAGTTGGTGACACGACAACGATGCTTCGATGGAGATCAAGGTGTCAAGCCGGTGACGATGGTGATCATGATGGTGCTTTGGAGGTGGAGATCAAAGGCACAAGATGATGATGGACATATCATATCACTTATTTCATTGCATGTGATGTTTATCCTTTTATGCATCTTATTTTGCTTAGTACGGCGGTAGCATTATAAGATGATCCCTCACTAAAATTTCAAGGTATAAGTGTTCTCCCTGAGTATGCACCGTTGCGATAGTTCTTCGTGCTGAGACACCACGTGATGATGGGGTGTGATAAGCTCTACGTTCACATACAACGAGTGCAAGCCAGTTTTGCACACGCAGAATACTCGGGTTAAACTTGACGAGCCTAGCATATGCAGATATGGCCTCAGAACATTGAGAACGAAAGGTTGATCATGAATCATATAGTAGATATGATCAACATAGTGATGTTCATCATTGAAAACTACTCCATCTCACGTGATGATCGGACATGGTTTAGTTGATATGGATCACGTCATCACTTAGATGATTAGAGAGATGTCTATCTAAGTGGGCGTTCTTAAGTAATATGATTAATTGAACTTTAATTCATCATGAACTTAGTCCTGATAGTATTTGCATAACTATGTTGTAGATCAATAGCTCGAGATGTAGCTCCCTGTTTATTTTTGATACGTTCCTAGAGAAAATAAGTTGAAAGATGATAGTAGCAATGATGCGGACTTGGTCCGTGATCAGAGGATTATCCTCATTGCTGCACAGAAGAATTGTGTCCTTGATGCACCGCTAGGTGACAGAACTATTGCAGGAGCAGATATAAATGTATGAACGTTTGACAAAGCTCAGTATGATGACTACTTGATAGTTTTGTGCACCATGCTTTACGGCTTAGAACCGGGATTTCAAAAACGTTTTGAACACCACGGAGCATATGAGATGTTCCAAGAGCTGGAATTGGTATTTCAGACTCATGACCGAGTCGAGAGGTATGAGACCTCTGACAAAGTACTTAGCCTACAAGATGAAGGAGAATAGCTCAACTAGTGAGCATGTGCTCAGAATGTCTGAGTACTACAATCACTTGAATCAAGTGGGAGTTAATCTTCCAGATAATATAGTGATTGACAGAGTTCTCTAGTCACTATCACCAAGTTACTAGAACTCCGTGATGAACTATAATATGCAAGGGATAACGGAAACGATTCCCAAGCTCTTCGCGATGCTGAAATCGGCGAAGGTAGAAATCAAGAAAAAAAGCATCAAGTGTTGATGGTTGACAATACCGCTAGTTTCAAGTAAAAGGGCAAGGGAAAGAAAGGGAACTTCAAGAAAGAATGGCAAGCAAGTTGCCACTCCCATGAAGAAGCCTGTCGGTGTCAAAACCGGCGGATCTCGGGTAGGGGTCTTGAACTGTGCGTCTAGGCGGATGGTAACAGGAGACAAGGGACACGATGTTTTTACCCAGGTTCGGGCCCTCTCGATGGAGGTAAAACCCTACTCCTGCTTGATTAATATTGATGATATGGGTAGTACAAGAGTAGATCTACCACGAGATCAGAGAGGCTAAACCCTAGAAGCTAGCCTATGGTATGATTGTTGTTCGTCCTATGGACTAAAACCCTCCGGTTTATATAGACACCGGAGAGGTCTAGGGTTACACAAAGTCGGTTACAATGGGAGGAGATCTACATATCCGTATCGCCAAGCTTGCCTTCCATGCCAAGGAAAGTCCCATCCGGACACGGGGCGAAGTCTTCAATCTTGTATCTTCATAGTCCAGGAGTCCGGCCAAAGGTTATAGTTCGGCTATCCGGACACCCCCTAATCCGGAACTCCCTCAGTAGCCCCCGAACCAGGCTTCAACGACGATGAGTCCGGCGCGCAGATTTGTCTTCGGCATTGCAAGGCGGGTTCTTCTCCAAATTCGTGTACTGTTGAATAGTGTCCGCTTTCGTGAATATTGTGCTCCTTGGCTTCCACTCCAATAATGGTCGTCTTCCACGTGTCAAACGAATGCGAAAAGCCAGGGTATTTTTACTTTTACCCCCCTAGCTGCGCAAATAAGCTGCCTTATAAAAGAGACGAGGATTTAGATCCGAATCACTCCATCTTCCCTTCGCGAGCATTCATCGGAGTGCATCCGACAGAGATCCATTCCATCATGGCCAGTCGACGCAACTCCTCCTCTCGCCCTCCCAGTCCTCAGCCTGGAGGTTGGGAGAGATGTTCCGTCCTGCACAACGAGCTAGTGACGCTCCAAAGCAAGGGATTCCTTCCCCCGGCCTTCATGGTCCCGGTTCGAGCCGGACTTGCCACCTATAATGGCGGAGAGCAAACGAAGAGCATCCCCAGTCCCTCCAAAGGAGAGCGGGTATGCCTTGTCCCTTATCTGATAAGAGGGCTCGGATTTCCAATTCATCCGTTTCTCCGGGGGCTCCTGGAGTTCTACGGCCTCCAGCTGCACAACCTTACGCCTGCCTCCATATTGCATATTGCGGGCTTCGTAGCCCTTTGCGAGCTTTTCTTGGGCGTCGAGGCTCATTTCGCGCTGTGGAAGAAGCTATTCTGCCTTGTGCCCCGTTCTCAAGAGGGGTCGACATATCAAGTGAGCGGAGCCGAACTATGGCGCATCGCCGGGACCGGATATCTATCCGGAACCCCAAGGAAGGCGTCCGAAGACTGGCCTTCAGAATGGTTTTGTATAGAAGATGTCCCCCTGCCGGACCCTGTTCGGATCGGCGTCCCCGAGTTCAATAATGCTCCCTTGAAGAAGCGCCTAAGCTGGCGTCCACGGAGCCCTCAGAGGGAAAATGACAAGGACGTTCTTTACCTGATGAGCCGGATAAGGTTGTTAGCTCATTCCGGACTGACCATGATCGGGGTCATGGCCACATGCATTATGCGGGGGGTGCAACCGCTTTAGTATAGAGGCCATCCCATGTGGATTTCAACAGGGAGGATGATGCCACCCGCTGCGGCCGTAAGGGGCCGGGATCAGTTGCTGCTCTGACGAAGGCCTTGTCCGCATTGTACAAGGGAGAAGAGGAGGAATTCCTCCGCGTCAATCCACAGGGCAGATTTTCTATGTACAATCCTCCAAGCTGGGTAAGCGGACACTTCTTTTTGCCCATCCATTCCGTATTCCCATAGTTAAGTACCTTATCTTGTGATTTCGACGTAGGAATTGCGCCGGGCCGTAAAGGATATAAACAACCCTCCTCCACAACCCGAGGATCCGGAACGGTCCCTCGATCCGGCCTCCCAAGAGGATCTGGACATATCCGTGGAGCTGATCGATGGGATATTTTACCAACTGAGCATCGACAATGCCTTGGTCGCCATTACGGCCGATTACCCCGGAATACTTCCAGCCTCACAGGTAACTGAGACCGAAGTCCCAATACTTTGAAAATGATCCATCCGTGCTTATTTTTGATCACCGTATATCAATGGTGTTTTGCAGGGGGGGGGGGCCCTTGAGGCAGAAGGCCGAGCCTGCGGTGGCTAGCCAACAAGGGGCAGCAAGGCCCAGCAGGCTGAAAAGAAGTGCGGTCCGGATTGAGATGCCGGCACAACGGTATGGCGTGACATCTTATTCCCAGGTTTTATTCCCGGAAGGCATACTAACGCCCGTGCTCTCTTCAGGAAAAAGAGCGCTCGCCGGACTATATCCGGAGAGGTTGCTAATCGAGCCTCCACCAGCCAGGCTCCAAAGCCAGGTCCAGAAGCGGAGGCAAACACGAGGCGTGCGTCGGATGCTCCTCCGACAGAGGATGCCGACAGACTATCGCCACCAATTCCGAGGTGGAGAGTGCCATGAATCACAGGCGTCATTTGGACAGTTCTTCGTGGCGCATGTTTCTCCCAAGAGGCATTGGATGCCTTCAATTGGGAGATCGCACCTCCGTGCCGCTCAAAATGGTCTAGCGAGCCATGGAGCAGTATGTGAAAGACATACTGGTGAGAAAATTTGATGGTTATATATGCCGGTAGCCCCGAGACTTGAAGCAGTTAAAATAACTGATTTAAGGATCATTTGTTATCTGCAGACTTTACAAAAAGAATACCCAACTGTCCGGGAGCTGGAAGAGTGCAAAGCCCAACTTGAGGCCGCACTAGCCGCTGCGAGGGAGGCCAAGAGACCCCTCCGTAATATACGCTTGGAAGATAAGTATGTTGTGAAGTGCGGCGTGTGTGCAAATCTGACAATATCATTGCAGATGGCGCCGGAGTAGATCCGGACAAGCAACAACTCTTGCGCCGGTTAAAAGCCGGCGAGAGCGTGCTTACGAGGTGAGGCAGGAGAAGAATAATCTCCAATATGCCAACACCAAGCTGGGCGAGGAACTGAAGGATGTTTGTGCCCAGCTGTCGGACTCCGTGAGGGAGAATCGACGGCTTCGACGCGGCATTTTTAGTAAGTGCTTGAACGAACTTTACAAAAGAGTTTGGCGAGGAAGTCGACTAACAGAATTATGTCTGTAGGTATGCTCACAGGTCGTCCTGCAGAGGAAATGCCCGGTTCTACGGGTGACCTTCTTCGAGCTCTTACAACTGCACAACGAGTTCGGCAGGTGATGAAAGCGTCGCCTGAGCCTTGTGGCCATCTGTCTCCCTGCCGAAGGCCTTGGAGAGCTTGCGAGAGAGGCTTAAGGAGGCGCGGCGCTTCCGATTATGGAAGATATCGGCCTGCTTTGTCAAGGCGCCAGGAGGCTGGGCCATGGTGAAGACGTGGTACACGAAGGCTGACCCAAACCACATGGCGAGGTCGGACTGTGGGGCCCGATGGGAAGGAGATCCTGTGAGCTTAGTGTGCGGCCAAGTAGAATTGGCGCAAAGTATTCCCAACAGATCTGTAAACTAGACAGCCTATTAGATGGCATTGAGGAGGAATACACCCAGTCAAATTGACTATGTAATTTAAGATGACATGTAAAAATGCCTTCTAGCGGATTGTAGATCATTTGTCATGGCGGACCTTTTCGCTTCAACCTCGGGACCCTATAGTCCGAGTGTGTCCGAATACCCTCACGGTTATGTAAGAACCGGGCATGCGTGGAGACCAAAGCGTAGGGGTCATTAGTGCTTGAGCAGACAAGTGCCCAACTAGTTATGTTATATTACATGGTTAGTAAGAAACATCTTCCGGGAGAATAGTTCCGTTAGGGGTTCCTTTCCACAGGAGGCATGCCTTAAAGTGCATGTCCGGACTCATGTAAAAAGCAGAAAAAGCATCCGGGGCAGATAAATAAATAAGTGAGAAATCATCTTTAGTTCACCAACCGAATATTCCCTTAAGAACGCTAGCTTTCGGCTTCACCCAGTCTGAGGTACACATCCGGCTGACCTGGCAGTAACAATCGCAGAGGTGCTTCCTTTACCGCCTAGCCGAACAATCGGAAATGTAGGGGTAAGCATAGGAGCCAGGCAACCCAGCTTGGCCAAAACTTAAGTCATATCGATGCATATAATGGTGAATAAAAGGTACATGCGGAAGTGTGACACATGTGTTAGGCATGAAGCTTGTACGAATAAGCTTCTGTTAAAGAAGCCCCCAGGTATAATGAGCGCGGATAGCGTGTCAAGTGTGTGCGAACAATGCGCGAACAAGCCTTTAAAGGTTGTAAGAGAAAAAGAGGGAGAAGGAGAGAAATATAAGACAACTAATGTGTAAAAAATAGACAGAGGAAGGAGACGAACTCAGAATCCGGCGCTAGGCGTAGAATCTTCGGAGACGGGCTGCGTTCCATGGGTTCGGCTCGAGTCGGTTATCCGATGCATCTCGCAGACGGTACGCTCCACCGGTCAGGACTTGGTCGATAATAAAGGGACCTTCCCATGTGGGCTTGAGTTTGTCCTTTCTCTTGTCCGGCAGGCGTAGAACTAACTCGCCAACATTGTAAGTTTTGGCCCGTACTTCTCTGCTTTGATATCTTCGATCCTGCTGTTGATAGAATGCGGAACGGGCTTTTGCCACGTGATGCTCCTCCTCCAAGGCGTCCAAACTGTCCTGCCGATCGAGCTCGGCTTCTCTTTCTTCGTACATGCGCACGCGAGGTGAGTCATGAATTATGTCGCAGGGCAGAACTGCCTCTGCGTCGTATACCGTAAAGAATGGTGTGAATCCGGTGGTGCGATTCGGCGTGGTCCGCAGCCCCCAGAGTACGGAGTCGAGCTCCTCTACCCAGTGCGTGTTAGATTCCTTGAGGGACCGCACTAATCTGGGTTTGATGCCGCTCATGATTAGACCATTTGCTCGCTCGACTTGACCGTTAGTTTGAGGGTGATAGGCTGAAGCATAGTCGAGCTTGATGCCCATGTTTTTGCTCCAGAGTTTGACCTCGTCGGCCGTGAAGTTCGTGCCGTTATCAGTGATGATGCTGTGGGGGACGCCGTAACGGTGTACGACCCCTGATATGAAGTCTATCACCGGTCCGGATTTGGCCGTCTTAACAGGCTTGGCCTCTATCCATTTGGTGAATTTATCCACCATGACCAGTAGGTATTTTTGCTTGTGGGTTCCTCCTTTAAGGGGTCCAACCATGTCAAGCCCCTGACATGAAGGGCGGTGATGGGTATAGTTTGGAGCGCGGCGGGCGGCATGTGGCTTTGATTAGCAAAGAGCTGGCAACCGACGCATCGTTGGACTAAGTCCTAAGCATCTGCCCGGGCCGTCGGCCAATAAAATCCTGTACGGAAGGCCTTGCTTACAAGGGCCCGGGCTGTGGCGTGGTGCCCGCCGAGTCTGGCATGAATTTCAGCCAGAAGATTCTGCCCTTCCTCTTCGGAGATACACCTTTGAAGGACTCCGGTGGTGCTTTTCTTATAAAGCTCTCCCTCATGGACTTTATAGGCTTTAGATCGTCGCACTATGCAGCGTGCCTCGTTTTGGTCCTCGGGAAGTTCCTGCCTAGTTAGGTAGGCTAGGAATGGTTCCGTCCACGGGGCGATGACTGCCATTATTACGTGGGCTGAAGATGTTACTTCATTGGCAGAGCCTCCAATTGTGTCGGAATGTTCGGTGTCGGGCAGTGCGGTTGGGTCCGAGCTGTTATTTCCGGACTCCCCTTCCCATAATACGGATGGCTTGAACAACCTCTCTAAGAAGATATTGGGGGAGAAGGCATCGCGCTTTGCACCAATGCGTGCCAGGACGTCTGCTGCCTGATTGTTTTCCTGAGCTATATGGTGAAATTCGAGCCCTTCGAACCGAGCTAACATTTTTAAGACGGCGTTGCGATAAGCTGCCATTTTCGGATCCTTGGCATCAAAGTCTCCATTTATTTGGGATATCGCGAGGTTCGAATCCCCACGCACCTCTAGGCGTTGAATGCCCATGGATACTGCCATCCGGAGACCATGTAGAAGGGCCTCGTATTCGGCTGCGTTGTTGGAGTCTGTATACATTATCGGAGTACGATTGAATCTGTATCTCCTGTTGGGGACGTCGAGCAGCGCTTGACCCCAGACCAGCCAACATTTTGGAGCCGTCAAGTGCATGATCCAGTTGGAATATGTGCCGTACTCTTTAGGGAGTTCGCTTCAGTCCATTCGCAACGAAGTCGGCCAAAACTTGCGACTTAATAGCTCGCCGTGGCTTATAGGTTATATCGAGCGGAGGAGCTCAATGGCCCATTTGGCAATCCGCCCGTCGCGTCGCGATTGTTTATAATGTCGTTAAGAGGTACTTGGAGGCTACTGTTATCGAACACTCTTGAAAGTAGTGTCGCAGCTTCGGGATGCCATAAACACCGCGTACGCTATCTTTTGATAATGCGGATACCGTGACTTGCATGGAGTGAGGACAATGGACACGTAGGAAACTGGTTTTTGAAGGGGGAACTTGTGTCCGTCCGTTTCTCGTTCGACAACGAGCACCGCACTTACAACTTGATGAGTTGTCGCGATGTATAATAGCATTGGTTCGCCTATGTTGGGTGCGGCCAGGACCGGGTTTGTTGCCAATATGGCTTTTATTTCTTGAGTCCGGCCGTATGCATCAAATCCACTCAAAGTGTTCGGTGCGCGGAGGAGGCGATAAAGGGTAACGCCTTTTCTCCCAGCGGAGATAAAGCGGCTTAGAGCCGCCATGCATCCGATCAATTTTGTATTTGTTTGAGGTCCTTTTGGATATCCAATTGTGACAGAGCTCGGATCTTGGCTGGGTTTGCTTCAATTCCTCTACGGATACAATGAAGCCCAAGAGCTTTCCGGTGATGCCAAAACGCATTTTCGGGTTAAGCTTGATGTCATATGTTGGAGATTATCGAATGTGAGCCTCAAGTCGTCTACTAGAGTTTCGACATGCTTGGTTTTGACGACCACGTCATCTCGTATGCCTCCACTGTTTTGCCGATCTGGTTTGCGGACATGTACGAATCATGCGCTGATATGTTGCGCCGGCGTTTTTGAGCCCGAAGGGCATTGTGTTGAAGCAGAATGGGCCGTATGGGGTGATAAATGCCGTTGCGGTTTGGTCAGGCTCTGCCATCTTAATTTGATGGTAGCCGGAGTATGCGTCGAGGAAACACAATGAATCGTGTCCTGCGGTAGCGTCGATAATTTGATCGATGCGGGGGAGGGGGAAGGGATCCTTTGGGCAAGCTTGTTGAGGTCCTTGAAATCGACGCATAGGCGCCAGGATTTGTCCTTCTTTGGTACTGAAAGTGCAACTATCCCTAGGTGGTTTTGGTAATTCATAACAACATATAGCTCATTGAGCTAATGCTATTCCAAGACTATTATTTCAGGAAAGCTCAATGAATGGCATGGCATGGATGATGAAAGTGGATCCCTCAAAATACTAAGGACAAAGGATTGGCTCAAGCTCAAAAGCTCAAGACTCTTCATTTTAAATTTTAGTGATCCAAGATCACATCGAGTCTATAGGAAAAGCCAATACTATCAATAAGGGATGAGGTGTTGCTTAATGAGCCTCTTGCTTCATGTGCTTAGTGATATGCTCCAAAACCCTCAACTACTTTCCCACATCCACAAATGACCTAAACCTAAAGCCAAAATCGGTCACACCGATTCTTTCTATCCGGCGCCACCGATTCCAAAAGTCATAGCCACTGCCACAAACCCTAAGCAAATCGGTCTTACCGATAGGGATCTCGGTCTCACCGAGATGGGGTTACAATCTCTCGGTTTCCATTCGTAACGTTTGGTCTAACGAAGTGAGCGTCGGTCCCACCGAGATTGCAATGTAAACTCTTTGTTTCCTTTTGTAACATTTCGGTCTCACCAAAAGAGAAAATCGGTCCCACCGAAGTTTACGACCAACTCTTTGGAAAGCTTATTACCAAATCGGTCTCACCGAAGTTTGTGTGTCGGTCTCACCGAGATTACGTTATGCCCTAACCCTAACCGAATCGGCCTCACCAGATGCATGTCGGTCCACGAAAATCACTAACGGTCACTAGGTTTACTAAATCGGTCCGACCGAGATTAACGATTCGGTCCCACCGAGTTTGGTAAATTGTGTCTAACAGTTAGATTTTGTGTGGAGGCTATATATACCCTCCACCTCCTCTTCATTCGTGAGAGAGCCATCGAACGAACCTACACTTCCAACTTACCATTTCTGAGAGAGAACCACCTACTCATGTGTTGAGGCCAAGATATTCCATTCCTATCATATGAATATTGATCTCTAGCCTTCCCCAAGTTGCTTTCCACTCAAACCCTCTTTCCACCAGATCCAAATCCTATGAGAGAGAGTTGAGTGTTGGGGAGACTATCATTTGAAGCACAAGAGCAAGGAGTTCATCATCAACACACCATTTGTTACTTCTTCGAGAGTGGTGTCTCCTAGATTGGCTAGGTGTCACTTGGGAGCCTCCGACAAGATTGTGGAGTTGAACCAAGGAGTTTGTAAGGGCAAGGAGATCGCCTACTTCGTGAAGATATACCGCTAGTGAGGCAAGTCCTTCGTGGGCGACGGCCATGGTGGGATAGACAAGGTTGCTTCTTCGTGGACCCTTCGTGGGTGGAGCCCTCCATGGACTCGCGCAGCCGTTACCCTTCGTGGGTTGAAGTCTCCATCAACGTGGATGTACGATAGCACCACCTATCGGAACCACGCAAAAACATCCGTGTCTCCAATTGCGTTTGAATCCTCCAAACCCTTCCCCTTACTTTCTTGCAAGTTGCATGCTTTAATTTCCGCTTCCTATACACTCTTTGCATGCTTTCTTGAATTGTGTGATGATTGCTTGACTTGTCCTAAAATAGCTAAAATCTACCAAACTCTAAAATTGGGAAAAGGTTAAGTTTTTATTGGTCAAGTAGTCTAATCACCCCCCTCTAGACATACTTCAAGGTCCTACAAGTGGTATTAGAGCGTTGGTCTCCATTTGCTTTGATTTACATAGCTTTTGGTGGTCATAGCCTTGGTTTCACAACCTAGGAGAGTATGGCGTCTAGCGAGGGAAATTATCACCGTAGAGGTCCTTACTTTGATGGTACTAATTTTGCTAGTTGGAAGCATAAGATGAAAATGCATATTCTTGGACATAACCCCGCCGTTTGGGCAATTATTTGTATTGGCTTGCAAGGTGAATTCTTCGATGGGAGAGAACCGAACCGTGAAGCTAATGCGGAAGAATTGAAGATGCTGCAATACAACTCTCAAGCATGTGACATCATCTTCAACGGATTGTGCCCCGAAGAATTCAACAAAATCAGCCGTCTTGAGAATGCAAAGTAAATTTGGGATACTTGGATTGATATGCATGAAGGTACCGAATCCGTCAAGGAATCCAATTTGGATGTGCTCCAAAGTCAGCTTGACAAGTTCAAAATGAAGGATGGTGAAGGTGCCGCTGAAATGTACTCTAGGCTTGCTCTTATCACAAATGAGATTGCCGGATTAGGGAGTGAAGAGATGACCGACAAATTCATCATCAATAAAATCCTAAGAGCATTGGATGAGAAGTATGATACCGTGTGCACATTGATCCAAATGATGCCAAACTACAAAGATCTCAAGCCAACGGAAGTCATTGGAAGGATTGTTGCTCATGAGATGTCACTCAAGGATAAGGAGGAACTTCACAACAAGTCAAGTGGTGCTTACAAAGCCTCAAGTGAAGCCCCCACATCATCTAGTGAGAAACCAACCTTCAATGAAGAATTGAGCTTAATGGTGAAGAACTTCAACAAATTCTACAAAAGTAGAAGCAAAGAAAGAAGCTCCAAGTCAAGGTCTTACAATGACAAGAGATCTTCTAGTCGAGAGCGCCATTGCTACAATTGTGGGAGACCGGACACTACTCCAATGAGTGTACGGCACCCTACAAAAAGAAGAAGATTCTCCAAGAAGAAGGAGCAAAGAGAAGAATCACCACCAAGAGAGGAGGAGTAGAATGATCGTTATGAGCGAAGACCCTCATGGAGAAGTAAGGATTAGGAAAGAAAGGACAAGTCATCAAGGAGCTACACAAAGCGAAGACATCAAGCTCATGTTGGTGAATGGGTTTCGGTTCCGACTCCGACAATCACTCCGAGAGAAGCTATCACTCCGACTCGAATATACTCAAGATGAAGGTGTTGCCGGTCTAGCACTTGTGTCAACCAACTCCTCGACATATTTGACTCACCAAATGAAGGTGTTGGAAGATGCTTCATGGCCAAAGGTCCAAAGGTAACACATCCCAGTATGTTGATTTTAATAGTGATGAAGATGACTTGCTTGTGGATGATGATTTACTTGTTGACAACTCTAGTGATGAATACTATGATGAAACATCAATTAATCATGCTAATCAAGCGAATGACAATGATAAGGAGAAAATTGAGCTTCTAACTAAAGAACTAAACACTCTTAAGTTGGCTCATGAAACTATCTTCGAAGATCATCGAGAACTTTTAAGGGCTCATGAGAAGTTACGCTTTGAAAAGCTCAATCTTGAGCAAGAGCATGAGTTCTTAAAGGCAATCAATGATGATCTCCGCAAAAAAAGTTCTTCTTACATTGCCAAGCGTTTACTCTTATCTACTTACATGCCTCAAGTCAAGTCTAGTAACAAGTACAAGAAAGATACTTCCTCTAGTAGTAACAATAATAATGTCAAATCCAATGTTGTTGCTTCTAGTAGTTCTCTTGATTCCACTAATGATTCTCTTAGCCAAGTTACACTTGAGCAAGAAAATAGTTTATTGAAGGGAATTATAGAAAGGTGTTTACAAGAGCCTTGCGGGAGTAAGCAATTGAGGAAATTGTGCATAAGCAAGGAAGGCACCGGAAGAATCAAGGTGTTGGTTTTGAGCGAAAGTTCAACCCCAATGGAGTTGAGTGGGAAGAAGATCAATAACCCAAGACAAAGTTTGTTCCTCAACAAGAGAAGTATGATCCTACTTCCTTCAAGGGACACAAGCTCAAGATGATCTTCCACCACAAGACCACAAGAACAAAGGCAAGGACAAGCTTCAAGAAGAGATTGATGCATTTGAAGAAGCACCTAAAGCCTCGTTCAAGTGGGTCCCCAAGACTACGTCAAGTTCTACTTCATCAAGTACAACTACAACTCCAAGGATTCCCATCAAGATGATGTGGATCCCGAAGAAGAAGAACTAGAGAGTTCTTGAGGGTGACTCCGCCAACATTCTTCACTCATATCATTTTGGCAAGAACAAGTGCAATCAACTTTCACATCTTGCACTAGTTCAAGGAGTCTCAAACCCTCATGTTGGTAAGGCAAGGGACAAGGTAACCTAATGTTTTCATGGACATCATCTTGTGTGTGCATCACTCTATGTCTATGGATATTCTTGTTTGTTCCTTGTGGGACTAACCCATTTAGGCAAGTTGAAAGTGCAACTCACTCCAAAGGATTGCTCCAAATGATCTACATCAACATTGAGCATCTACATCTTCAACACCTACATGAAGTCATCATCGACAAAACCCAAGGTTAGTTCATCCCTCTAAGGGGATCTCACATCTAGGGGAGCTTAACTCTAAGAATTGAGTCAAAGCAACTCTAATGGTGTGAACACATTAATGCATTATGTAAAAGTGGTAACCCCACTTGAGCTTAAACGATGAGTATGACCTATGGTCAAATGTTCTCATTTGACTCCTAAGTCAATATACTCATGTATAGATGACCTAGTCATCGACAATTGCTTGATAGTTGCTAAAATTGGTTGTGCATGCTTTGCCACATATTTCAATTGCCATCTTATTGTGTGAGCATGTTGGTGCATATTTTACTCATTCAAGGACATCCACTTGTTGTTTTGTTTGTTTGGATTCTTTTCTTTGTGCCAAGTGGATGGACAAGAATGCCTAAGAACCTTCTTTAGCTATCTATGCTTTTCTCGTCTCAAACTCTATTCATGCTACATCACAAAATTTGATCAAGTCGATTCTAACCACTCTGTGTGAGGAGCACTCGGAGTCCCGATTAATCATAGACTTAAACTTCCAAAACCTCTTAGTGATTCTCGGTCGACCGATCCTTCCATTTCGGTCCTACCGAGATCATCAAGTTGATCTGAGTTTTCAATCTCGGTGCAACCGATTTGAACTTTGGTCTCACCGATTTGTTTATGCGAACACGAGTTATGCATCTCGGTGCCACCGAGTTGTTCCACTCGGTCACACCGATAGGGTCGAGCTATATATAGCCACGGGCAAAATTTTGGAAATTTCTCCGAAACCCTTTGCCCGCGCAACAGCTCGCTCTGCCATCGTGGTCTCCGGATCGTCTCCTCGTCGCCAGCAGCCTCCTGTCGCTGGTCTCCGCCGCCATCAACGGATTTCGTCCCCGCCGTTGCCGCCGTAGCAAGTCCACCGCCAAGTTAGGGTATGGACTTAATCTTTGTGCTATCCACGTCTGATTCCTGGCACATTGTTTTCATATTGATTCTTGCCACGATTGAAACTCTTCTATCCAGCCAAAGTAGTTCATAGATTAGATGTGATTCAAATTTTTAGGGTTAGGTTTCATGAAACCATCTCGGACCCACCGAGTTGAAAACTCGGTCTCACCGATTTGGCTTATGCCATTGCACTAGTGACTCTCGGTCTGACCGAGAATTACTAATCGGTGCAACCGATTTGAGGATTCTGTGAAACCCTAGCAGTCTCGGTACCACCGAACTGAAACTCGGTCCAACCGAGATCATCAGTTTAGGTTCCAAAACTGCTTCAGTATCACCGAGTTTGAAAATTGGTGGATCCGAAATGCTTTATGTGGAAAACTAAGACTGAACTTTTGAGTCATTCTATTGCAAAAACCTCTGCATTTTGTGATGCTCATCTTTTCTACCTCATCTATAACTCTTCACGAGGTCGTGATCGACTTTTGCGGTATGTCCGATCAAAGTGACAGCCGAACAGTCGGAAGAGCAGATGGACTTGAGTGAGGGCACTAGTCCCTCAACTTCAGATGAAGGGAGCAGAAGTACTCCTAGCAATTTGCCTAAGGCTGCAACTAGGCAAAGAAGGAAAAGAACTTCAGATTCAGAGGATGAAGATTACAAAGCTGAGGAAGATGAGGCTACTTCCAAGAAAGTGTTTCTCAAGAAGGAATATGGCTCAGCAAAGAATACAAAGCCAGGCATGAAGACCAAAAGGCCTGCAGGAAGACAACCAATGTCCAAAGCCAGAGTGTCTACACAAGCTTCTTTGGAAACCCAACCCAAAGAACCAACTGCTGCAGAAGGGAAGAAAAGAAAGGAAAGGGTCAAGAAGACCATGGCCAGAGTTGTTGGTCAACCTTCCATGATGGAAGAGGAAGGGCTTGCTGCACCAGCTCCAAAGGCACCAAAGCTTATGGGTGATGCTATTAGATCAGGGGCTGCCACATCCAAGCCCAAGGAAGCACCCAAAGCTGCCCCCAAGGCCAAGTCTGCACCAAAGAGGAATACCAGGAGTATTCCAGCTGCTGAGAAGAACAAGGCCCCAGTGCCTGAGAATGCTGATGAGGAAGATGAAGAAGGACAAGTTCTGAGGAAGCTCAAGCCCAAGATACCAGACCACAATGATGCCCATCCTGTGGCTGAGGACATGAGAATCAGGAAGGATTCAGGGCTGAGACTATGGAGAATGGTAGATCCATATGCTTCAAGAAGAAGAACTGTTGTTGACTACAGGTTCCACACAAAGGAACAGCAGGACTTATATGAAACAATTCTGTTGGACAATAAGCCCATAGTCTGTGACATGAGGTGGGTTGACTGGAAATTCATCAAGGAAAATGAACAGCACTATCCTGGAGTGCAAGACAGCTTTATTGCTTGTGGAGTTGCAGATTTTGTTGGATGAAGTTCACCAAGCTGGAATGATGAGCTTATCATGCGTTCTACTCCACATCACACTTTTACCCAGATGGAAGAATAGTTTGGATGTCGAAGGTACAAGGTAACAGTCCACTATTGAAGAATGGGCAAGTCTGATCAATGCCCCCAAGGAGAATGAGGATGACCTAGACATTTATGCAAAGAAGAAGATGGGTCACAATTCAATGGCTCACATGTACAAGGAGATTCCAGACAAGGCATTAGAGACTCACAAGTTTGGATCAGTTCACTTTCTGCTGTCAGGGTTGCCAACCATAAATTGGATTCTGAGGCACACTTTGTTGCCCAAGTCTGGTGACCATAACATGATCAGAGGGCATGCCATCAACATGTTGCATGTGTTTGATGTGCCACGAAGTTCAAAGTCATGAGCACGATCATTGAAACAATCAAGAGGACTGCAGCAGATCAGAAGAGGAGCTGTGGATATGCACCTCAGATTCAAGAATTGATAAACTCAAAGATGGGCACAGGAAAATATCAGTTGGATAAGGAACACTTTCCACTTTATCCAGACTTTGAGGACAATGAGGTTGTCATGAATGAAGATGATCCACAATCAGTTCAAGCTCGGGAGAAGAAGGAGAAGGCAAAGAGGAGAATGCTGCCAAGATGCCAACTCAAGAGGAGGCATCTGAGTATTTCTTGAAGAACAAGCAGGAGCAGCTCGGATACTTAATAGCATCAACCACGAGGATTGAGAAGGGATTGGCCACCCTCACTCAAAATCAGGAGAGCTTGAGAGAATCATAGAACAAAAGTTCTATAACTTAGATGTGAAAATGGCGAGATTGATCTGCGGTGGAGGAACTACAAGATGACATGCAGGAGAGGAAGGGCAAGACTACCACCAATGTGTTTGCAGAGTGCCCAGAGCCAGAGGTCGGATGCGGTGCAGTGTGAGACACTAGAGCAACAACTTCAGCACCAGCCACTGCCCCTACAGCCTCAGTGCCACCAGCTCCAGCATCTACATCAGCTCCAGCTCCATCTACTTCAACTGAAGCTTTCGTCCTCGGCGTTATCCGGACTCCACCACCAGAAGATCAAGCCTGAGAGTCGATCTAGCACTATGCATTTTCTATGAACTTTTTGGTAACTTGTTGCCAAAGGGGGAGAAAAATGTATAGATCATAGGCTTCGAGAGAGAGAGAGTTGCTTTTGTTCTCTCTTGCTTTATTTGATGGTTTTTCAATCTTTTTTTGCTTTTGGTTGAGATACTATGCTTGTGAGACATTGATGATCATGTGTTTGATCATAAGCTACACTTATGCATGCTTGATATTATCCTATCTATCTTATGTGATCACTCACTATGCTTGGTGATGAGTGCATGTATTCATTGTTTATTATTTTGAGCGCTCCACCAAGATGTATGTGACATGGAAGAGTAACCCATGAGCCTAATTCATTGTGCATTTGCAGTCCAAAGCAAATCTAAAACTATGCACAAATTTAGGGGGAGCTCTTGCTTATCACATACTTCTCAAAGCGACGATGTTATTTAAATTTTATTATCATTTGTCGAAGCTTTGATCTATACGTTGTCATCAATTACCAAAAGGGGAGATTGAAAGTGCAACTATCCTAGGTGGTTTTGGTAATTCATAACAACATATAGCTCATTGAGCTAATGCTATTCCAAGACTATTATTTCAGGAAAGCTCAATGAATGGCATGGCATGGATGATGAAAGTGGATCCTCAAAATACTAAGGACAAAGGATTGGCTCAAGCTCAAAAGCTCAAGACTCTTCATTTTACATTTTAGTGATCCAAGATCACATTGAGTCTATAGGAAAATCCAATACTATCAATAAGGGATGAGGTGTTGCTTAATGAGCCTCTTGCTTCATGTGCTTAGTGATATGCTCCAAAACCCTCAACTACTTTCCCACATCCACAAATGACCTAAACCTAAAGCCAAAATCGGTCACACCGATTCTTTCTATCCGGCGCCACCGATTCCAAAAGTCATAGCCACTGCCACAAACCCTAAGCAAATCGGTCTTACCGATAGGGATCTCGGTCTCACCGAGATGGGGTTGCAATCTCTCTGTTTCCCTTCGTAACGTTTCGGTCTAACCGAAGTGAGCGATCGGTCCCACCGAGATTGCAATGTAAACTCTCTGTTTCCTTTTTGTAACATTTCGGTCTCACCGAAAAGAGAAAATCGGTCCCACCGAGTTTACCTGACCAACTCTCTGGAAAGCTTATTACCAAATCGGTCTCACCGAGTTTGTGTAATTGGTCTCACCGAGATTACGTTATGCCCTAACCCTAACTGAATCGGCCTCACCGAGATGCATGTCGTCCACGAAAATCACTAACGGTCACTAGGTTTACTAAATCGGTCCGACCGAGTTTAACGATTCGGTCCCACGAGTTTGGTAAATTGTGTGTAATGGTTAGATTTTGTGTGGAGGCTATATATAACCCTCCACCTCCTCTTCATTCGTGGAGAGAGCCATCGAAACGAACCTACACTTCCAACTTACCATTTCGAGAGAGAACCACCTACTCATGTGTTGAGGCCAAGATATTCCATTCCTATCATATGAATCTTGATCTCTAGCCTTCCCCAAGTTGCTTTCCACTCAAACCCTCTTTCCACCAGATCCAAATCCTATGAGAGAGAGTTGAGTGTTGGGGAGACTATCATTTGAAGCACAAGAGCAAGGAGTTCATAATCAACACACCATTTGTTACTTCTTGGAGAGTGGTGTCTCCTAGATTGGCTAGGTGTCACTTGGGAGCCTCCGACAAGATTGTGGAGTTGAACCAAGGAGTTTGTAAGGGCAAGGAGATCGCCTACTTCGTGAAGATATACTGCTAGTGAGGCAAGTCCTTCGTGGGCGACGGCCATGGTGGGATAGACAAGGTTGCTTCTTCGTGGACCCTTCATGGATGGAGCCCTCCATGGACTCGCGCAGCCGTTACCCTTCGTGGGTTGAAGTCTCCATCAACGTGGATGTATGATAGCACCACCTATCGGAACCACGCCAAAAACATCCGTGTCTCCAATTGCGTTTGAATCCTCCAAACCCTTCCCCTTACTTTCTTGCAAGTTGCATGCTTTAATTTCCGCTGCCTATACACTCTTTGCATGCTTTCTTGAATTGTGTGATGATTGCTTGACTTGTCCTAAAATAGCTAAAATCTACCAAACTCTAAAATTGGGAAAAGGTTAAGTTTTTATTGGTCAAGTAGTCTAATCACCCCCCTCTAGACATACTTCAAGGTCCTACAGGTACCATCACCAGGTTTGCTAGCCAGTCCGGATGTTTTATATCTCTGATGAATCCGGCCTCCAATAGTTTGGCTAGCTCCTCTCCCATGGCTTGTCTCTTTGGTTTGGAGAAACGCCGAAGAGCCTGTTTGACTAGCTTGTATCCTTTTAGGATGTTTAGGCTGTGCTCGGCCAGCCGGCGTGGGATTCCTGGCATGTCTGAAGGGTGCCAGGCAAAAATGTCCCAATTTTTGCGTAGGAATTCTCGTAGTGCAGCGTCTACATCAGGGTTTAATTGTGCCCCGATGGAGGCTGTTTTTGTAGGGTTCGTTGGATGGACTTGGATTTTGACTATTTCGTCTGCTGGTTTAAAGGAGGTGGACTTGGATCTTTTATCGAGTATCACATCGTCCTTGTTCACCGTGGAGCGCAGCGCAGTCAGTTCCTAGGCCGCTAGGGCTTCGGATAGTGCCTCAAGGTCCAGTGCGGCTGTCTTATTTTCGGCACGGAGTGCTATGTCCGGGTCACTAGCAAGAGTGATGATTCCGTTGGGCCCGGGCATTTTGAGCTTCATGTACCCGTAATGGGGTATAGCTTGAAAAATTGTGAATGCCTCTCGCCCTAATAGAGCGTGGTATCCGCTGCTGAGCAGGGCCACTTGGAACATGACCTCCTCGGACCTGTAATTATCCGGCATGCGAACACCACATCCGGTGTGATTTTTCTGCAAAGACGCTTCCGACCGGGTATTATTCCTCTAAAGTTTGTGCTGCTTCGCTCAATGCGGCTCCAGTCTATTTCCATTTTTGAAGGGTTTCCTCATAAATGAGGTTCAATCCGCTGCCACCGTCCATGAGTACCTTGGTAAGGCGAAAAATCCACTATTGGACCGAGGACCAATGCTGTTGGTGCTCGGGCTGTTGAATTAGGTTCATCAACGGCATTAAAGGTAATAGCCGTGTTACTCCATGGGTTTATTGTTGCTACTTGGTAGACTTGGCAAGGCTACAGAGTGTTCGTTTTCACATATTATTTGATGCAGAAGTCTCGAAGACTGTTAATACCGTCTTGGTATCCTGGGCTGGTGCTCTGTGGATCTTTGGGGTTAGAAGCTCTTCGCCACTTTTGGCCACCTGCCGGAGTATCCAACATGCTCTAAGGCTATGAGTTGGTGTGGCGCCCTTTGTACTATGAATTTTACAGGGTCCGTTGAGCCGTCCCTCCAGTACGATTCCATACCCCATAGGGGTTTTTTGTTTTTTGGTGTTTAACCCGGGTGATTGGCGATAATGCACCCTTTTATTTTGGACTAGGTTTGTATTCAGGGCCGGATTGTCCCAAAATCTTACTTCAGTTTTCCACGCGCTTTCCATCGCGCAGTACTTGAGTGACTCTAAGTTCAGGTCTTGAGTGACGTCCTCCCCTCCCCGGGTATCCGGCTTGGAGGGATCGGGAATCCGGACATAGCTAGTCCTTCAGATAGATGAAGGTTTGCGCATTGTTCCTCCACCTTCGCAGCGTGATGGGTGACACGGGAGAGTTAATCTCCTCGGATCGGGTTTAGGCCCAATCGATCGTAGTTTGTGGCGACTCCCAGGGCGGCGATGCGATCCAAGAGCTCGTTTAAAGAAGAGAGCTCCATCGGATCTAACTGCTCGGCGAGTTCCGAGTTGACGTGAAGATTGCTTTCGATGACCCGAGAAGTCATCGTCGGCGCGGCGCCCGAACGGGCGGTCATAAGAAAACCCCTAGCCGGAGAGTTTGGCGATAGCCAAAGCTCCTTTAGCAATGATGCCTTCTTTAAAGGCGGATGAGACATCCTTCCCGATGGCGACGACACAGAGGAACTCTCAATGAAAGCACCAATATCGGTGTCAAACCGGCGGATCTCGGGTAGGGGTCCCGAGCGTGCGTCTAAGCGGATGGTAACAGGAGACAAGGGACACGATGTTTTTACCAGGTTGGGCCCTCTCGATGGAGGTAAAACCCTACTCCTGCTTGATTAGTATTGATGATATGGGTAGTACAAAAGTAGATCTACCACGAGATCAGAGAGGCTAAACCCTAGAAGCTAGCCTATGGTATGATTGTTGTTCGTCCTACGGACTAAAACCCTCTGGTTTATATAGACACCGGAGAGGGCTAGGGTTACACAGAGTCGGTTACAATGGGAGGAGATCTACATATCCGTATCACCAAGCTTGACTTCCACGCCAAGGAAAGTCCCATCCGAACACGGGGCGAAGTCTTCAATCTTGTATCTTCATAGTCCAGGAGTCCGGCCAAAGGTTATAGTTCGGCTATCCGGACACCCTCTAATCCGGGACTCCCTCAAAGCCCAAAGCTAGACCCAAGCCTGAAACTGAGTGCTTCTACTGTGAAGGAAATGGTCACTGGAAGCGGAATTGCCCCAAATAATTGGCGGATAAGAAGGATGGCAAAGTGAACAAAAGTATATATGATATACATGTTATTGATGTGTACTTTACTAGTGTTCATAGTAGCCCCTGGGTATTTCATACTGGTTCAGTTGCTATGATTAGTAACTCGAAACAGGAGTTAAAAAATAAACAGAGATTAGTTAAGGGCGAGGTGATAATGTGTGTTGGAAGTAATTCCAAGGTTGATAAGATCACCATCGCACACTCCCTTTACCTTCGGGATTAGTGCTGAAATTAAAATAAATGTTATTTGGTGTTTGCGTTGAGCATGAATATGATTGGATCATGTTTATTGCAATAAGGTTATTCATTTAAGTCAAATAATAATAGTTGTTCTATTTACTTGAATAAAACCTTCTATGGTCATACACTCAATACAAATGGTTTATTGAATCTCGATCATAGTGATACACATATTCATAATATGGATGCCAAAATATGCAAAGTTAATAATGACAGTGCAACTTATTTGTGGCACTGTCGTTTAGGTCATATTGGTGTAAAGCGCATGAAGAAACTCCATACCGATGAGCTTTTGGAATCACTTGATGCCTGCGGACCATGCCTCATGGGCAAGATGACTAAGACTCCATTCTCCAGAACAATGGAGCGAGCAACTGACTTACTGGAAATAATACATACTGATGTATACGGTCCGATGAGTGTTGAGGCTCGTGGCGGCTATCGTTATTTTCTAACCTTCACAGATGATTTGAGCAAATATGGGTATATCTACTTGATGAAACATAAGTCTGAATCATTTGAAAAGTCAAGATGACTAAGACTCCGTTCTTCGGAACAATGGAGCGAGCAACTGACTTATTGGAAATAATACATACTGATGTATACGGTCCGATGAGTGTTGAGGCTCGCGGCGGCTATCGTTATTTTCTGACCTTCACAGATGATTTGAGCAGATATGGGTATATCTACTTGATGAAACATAAGTCTGAAACATTTGAAAAGTTCAAAGAATTTCAGAGTGAAGTGGAAAATCATCGTAACAAGAAAATAAAGTTTCTACAATCTAATCGCGGAGACGAATATTTGAGTTACGAGTTTGGTCTTCATTTGAAACAATGTGGAATAGTTTCACAACTCACGCCACCTGGAACACCACAGCGTAATGGTGTGTCCGAACGTCATAACCGTACTTTATTAGATATGGTGCGATCTATGATGTCTCTTACCGATTTACCACTATCGTTTTGGGGTTCTGCATTAGAGATAGCTGCATTCATGTTAAATAGGGCACCATCTAAATCCGTTGAGACGACACCATATGAATTGTGGTTTGGCAACAAACCTAAGCTGTCGTTTCTTAAAAGTTCGGGGCGGCGATGCTTATGTGAAAAAGTTTCAACCAGATAAGCTCGAACCTAAATCGGAGAAATGTATCTTCATAGGATACCCAAAGGAAACTGTTGGGTACACCTTCTATCACATATCTGAAGGCAAGATATTCGTAGCTAAAATGGACACTTTCTAGAGGAGTTTCTCTCGAAAGAAGTGAGTGGGAGGGAAGTAGAACTTGATGAGGTAATTGTACCTGCTCCCTTATTGGAAAGTAGTTCATCACAGAAATCAGTTCCAGTGATTCTTACACCAATTAGTGAGGAAGCTAATGATGATGATCATTAAACTTCAGATCAAGTTACTACTGAACCTCGTAGGTCAACCAGAGTAAGATCCGCACCAGAGTGTGATACGTCTCCAACGTATCTATAATTTTTTATTGCTCCATGCTATATTATCTACTGTTTTGGACCATATTGGGCTTTATTTTCCACTTTTATATTATTTTTGGGACTAACCTATTAACCGGAGGCCCAGCCCAGAAGCGCGTCGTTTTTGCCTATTTCAGTATTTCAAGAAAGCGGAATATCAAGCGGAGTCCAAAGCGGAATAGAATCTTGAGGCGTGATTTTCTCATCGGATAAGATCAGGAGACTTGGACCCTCGGTCAAGAAAGGAGGAGGCGGCCACGAGGGTGGGGCGCCCCTAGGGCGCCCTGCCTCTCGTGGGCCCCAAGCTCCATCGACGTACTCCTTCCTCCTATATATACCTATGTACCCCAACAGATCAGATCGAGCCAAAACCTAATTCCACCACCGCAACTTTTCGTATCCACGAGATCCCATCTTGGGGCCTGTTAGGAGCTCATGGGAAGGGATTCCACCATGGAGGGCTTCTACATCATCATCATAGCCTCTCCGATGATGTGTGAGTAGTTTACTTAGACCTTCGGGTCCATAGCTAGTAGCTAGATGGCTTCTTCTCTCTTTTTGGATCTCAATACAATGTTCTCCCCCTCTCTAGTGGAGATCTATTCGATGTAATCTTCTTTTTGCGGTGTGTTTGTTGAGACCGATGAATTGTGGGTTTATGATCAAGATTATCTATGAGCAATATTTGAATCTTCTCTGAATTCTTTTATGTATGATTGGTTATCTTTGCAAGTCCCTTCGAATTATCTGTTTGGTTTGGCCAACTAGATTGGTAGTTCTTGCAATGGGAGAAGTGCTTAGCTTTGGGTTCAATCTTGCGGTGTCCTTTCCCAGTGACAGTAGGGGCAGCAAGGCACATATTGTATTGTTGCCATCGAGGATAACAAGATGGGGTATTTATCATATTGCATGAATTTATTACTCTACATCATGTCATCTTGCTTAAGGTGTTACTCTGTTTTCATTAACTTAACACTCTAGATGCATCTTTGGATAGCGATCGATAAGTGGAGTAATAGTAGTAGATGCAGCAGGAGTCGGTCTACTTGTCTCGGACGTGATGCCTATATACATGATCATACCTAGATACTCTCATAACTACGCTCAATTTTGTCAATTGCTCAACAGTAATTCGTTCACCCACCGTAAAATACTTATGCTCTTGAGAGAAGCCACTAGTGAAATCTATGGCCCCCGGGTCTATTCTCATCATATTAATCTTCCTACGCTTTATTATTGCTTTGCTTTTTTACTTTTCGTTTTATTTTACTTTGCATCTTTATACCAAAAATACCAAAAATATTATCTATCATCTCTATCAGATCTCACTCTCGTAAGTGACCGTGAAGGGATTGACAACCCCTATTCGCGTTGGTTGCGAGGAGTTATTTGCTTTGTGTAGGTACGAGGGACTTGCGCGTGGCCTCCTACTACATTGATACCTTGGCTCTCAAAAACTGAGGGAAATACTTACGCTACTCTGCTGCATCATCCTCTCCTCTTCGGGGAAAACCAACGCAAGCTCAAGACGTAGCAAGAAGGATTTTTGGCGCCGTTGCCGGGGAGTCTACGCAAAATTCAACATACCAAGTACCCATCACAATCCTTTATCCCTCGCATTATATCATTTGCCATTTGCCTCTCGTTTTCCTCTCCCCCACTTCACCCTTGCCGTTTTATTCGCCCTCTTTTTTCCGTTTGCCTTTTTCTTGTTTGCTTGTCTTTATGGCTAGTCTTATATCTTCTCCATTGTCTCCTGAGAATGAAGTTCTAAATTTTAAGCAAAGGGAGGGAGAAAATCTAAAAGATGCTTGGTATAGAATTTGCAATGCTGAAAATAGATCTACTAGGAAGCAATCTAGCTACTTTTGTTCTTCTCCGCAATTTTTATGTAGGTGCTAATCCTTGGTATAGATATATCCTCGATACCATTACCGGAGGGAATTTTTTGGGTAGCCATACTTTTGATTCTTATAATGCTATGATAGATTTATTTGGCTCACCACCTCTTTTGGTTAATGGAACTATGTTAACTTTGGAGCATGTAATGCAAAGACTTGAAATTATTGAAAATAAAATTGCTACCGTTGAGTTAATTGAAAATCTAGATAAAAAGATCCACAATCAAATTACCCAATATGGATCTAAGGTAGGAGTAACTTTGAAAAATATTAAGGAGAAGGAACCCATAGTTAATAAGAAAATAAATCAAGATTCCTCTAGAATTGATAAACTTGAGGGTATCATTACCAACTTGGGAACCGCTTTTTCTTCCGTAAAAAATACTTCAAGTCCTCCTACTAAAGTTGCTAAGCTCATGTATGTTCCTAAAAATAAGGGTGAATCCTCTAGTAAGGAAACCGCGGATCTTAAATCTATAAGTATTCATCCCAATCTTTTTGCTATCATTAAGGAACCATTTGCCACGAATGAATTTTTTGATCTTTTGCCTAAAAGTTTGATAATTACTAGAAACAAATAAATTTCTAAGGAAGGTAGATGCCTCATTGAAGAATTGGCTACCAAAGATGGCAATACCTAGATCTATCTTTGCTTTTATGCCTAGCTAGGGGCGTTAAACGATAGCGCTTGTTGGGAGGCAACCCAATTTTATTTTTAGTTTTTTTTGTTTCTGTTTAGGACTAAATAATACATCTACCTTCTGTTTAGATGTGGTGTTATGTTTTAATTAGTGTTTGTGCCAAGTTAAACCTATAGGATCTTCTTGGATAATAGTTATTTGATCTTGCTGTAATTTCCAGAAACTTTCGGTTCACGAAAACAATTGTTAAAAATCACCAGAACGTGATAAAATAGTGATTCCAATTGCTGCTGATCGATAAACAAATTTCCTAGCTCTTCCTATTTTGGATGAATTTTTGGAGTTCCAGAAGTTTGAGTTAGTTACAGATTACTACAGACTGTTCTGTTTTTGACAGATTCTGTTTTTCGTGTGTTGTTTGCTTATTTTGATGAATCTATGGCTAGTAAAATAGTTTATAATCCATAGAGAAGTTGGAATAAAGTAGGTTTAACACCAACATAAATAAAGAATGAGTTCATTACAGTACCTTGAAGTGGTATTTTGTTTTCTTTCGCTAACGGAGCTTACGAGATTTTTGTTGAGTTTTGTGTTGTGAAGTTTTCAAGTTTTGGGGTGAATTATTTTGATGGATTATGGAACAAGGAGTGGCAAGAACCTAAGCTTGGGGATGCCCATGGCACCCCCAAGATAATCCAAGGACACCAAAAAGTTAAAGCTTGGGGATGCCCCGGAAGGCATCCCCTCTTTCGTCCACTTCCATCGGTAACTTTACTTGGAGCTATATTTTTATTCACCACATGATATGTGTTTTGCTTGGAGCGTCTTGTATTATTTTCGTCTTTGCTTGTTAGTTTACCACAATCATCCTTGCTGTACACACCTTTTGAGAGAGCCATACATGAGTTGGAATTTGTTAGAATACTCTATGTGCTTCACTTATATCTTTTGAGCTTTATAGTTTTGCTCTATGTGCTTCACTTATATCTTTTGAGCTTTATAGTTTTGCTCTAGTACTTCATTATATATTTTAGAGCACGGTGGTGGATTTGTTTTAAGGAAACTATTGATCTCTCATGCTTCACTTAGATTATTTTGAGAGTCTTAAATAGCATGGTAATTTGCTTAAAATAATAATATGCTTGGTATTCAAGATTTGTAAAACTTTCTTTTGAGTGTGTTGAATACTAAGAAAAGTTTGATGCTTGATAATTTTTTTGAGATATGGAGGTGATAATATCAAAGTCATGCTAGTTGAGTAGTTGTGAATTTGAGAAATGCTTGTGTTGAAGTTTGCAAGTCCCGTAGCATGCACATATGGTAAACGTTATGTAACAAATTTGAAACATGAGGTGTTATTTGATTGTCCTCCTTATGAGTGGCGGTCGGGGACGAGCGATGGTCTTTTCCTACCAATCTGTCCCCCTAGGAGCATGCGCGTAGTGCTTTGGCTTTTGATGGCTTGTAGATTTTTTCAATAAGTATGTGAGTTCTTTATGACTAATGTTGAGTCCATGGATTATACACACTCTCACCCTTCCATCATTGCTAGCCTCTTGATTGCCGTGCATTGCCCTTTCTCACATTGAGAGTTGGTGCAAACTTCGCCGGTGCATCCAAACCCCGTGATATGATACGCTCTTTCACACATAAACCTCCTTATATCTTCCTCAAAACAGCCACCATACCTACCTATTATGGCATTTCCACAGCCATTCAAGATATATTGCCATGCAACTTTCCACCATACCGTTCTTCATGACACATTCATCATTGTCATATTGCTTAGCATGATCATGTAGTTGACATAGTATTTGTGGCAAAGCCACCGTTCATAATTCTTTCATACATGTCACTCTTGATTCATTGCATATCCCGGTACACCACCGGAGGCATTCATATAGAGTCATACTTTGTTCTAGTATCGAGTTGTAATCATTGAGTTGTAAATAAATAGAAGTGTGATGATCATCATTTTCTAGAGCATTGTCCCAAAAAAGGGATAAATAAAAAGGGGCAATGTTACTATCTCTTTTTCCACACTTGTGCTTCAAAGTAGCACCATATTCTTCATATAGCGAGTCTCATATATTGTGCTTCAAAGTAGCACCATGTTTTTCATATAGAGAGTTTCATGTTTTGTCACTTTCATATACTAGTGGGAATTTTTCATTATAGAACTTGGCTTGTATATTCCAACGATGGGATTCCTCAAATGCCCTAGGTCTTCGTGAGCAAGCAAGTTGGATGCACACCCACTTAGTTTCTTTTGTTGAGCTTTCATACATTTATAGCTCTAGTGCATCCGTTGCATGGCAATCCCTACTCCTTGCATTAACATCAATTGATGGGCATCTCCATAGCCCATTGATTAGCCTCGTTGATGTAAGATCTTCTCCTTTTTTGTCTTCTCCACATAACGCCCATCATTATATTCTATTCCACCCATAGTGCTATATCCATGGCTCGCGCTCATATATTGCGTGAAAGTTTATAGGTTTGAGATTACTAAAGTATGAAACAATTGCTTGGCTTGTCATCGGGGTTGTGCATGATGAGAGCATTCTTGTGTGACGAAAATGGAGCTTGACTAAACTATATGATTTTGTAGGGATGAACCTTCTTTGTCCATGTTATTTTGAGAAGACATAATTGCTTAGTTAGTATGCTTGAAGTATTATTATTTTTATGTCAATATGAACTTTTATCTTGAATCTTTCGGATCTGAATATTCATACCACAATTAAGAAGAGTTACATTGAAATTATGCCAAGTAGCACTCCGCATCAAAAATTCTCTTTTTATCATTTACCTACTCGAGGACGAGCAGGAATTAAGCTTGGGGATGCCTGATACGTCTCCAATGTATCTATAATTTTTGATTGCTCCATGCTATATTATCTACTGTTTTGGACCATATTGGGCTTTATTTTCCATTTTTATATTATTTTTGGGACTAACCTATTAACCGGAGGCCCAGCACAGAATTCCTGTTTTTTTTCCTGTTTCAGTATTTTGAAGAAACGGAAAATCAAACGGAATAAAATCTTTGGGAACGTGATTTTCTCATCGGATAAGATCCAGGAGACTTGGACCCTCGGTCAAGAAAGGAGGAAGGCGGCCACGAGGTGGCGGCGCCCCTGCGCGCCCCTGCCTCGTGGGCCCCAAGCTCCACCGACGTACTCCTTCCTCCTATATATACCCACGCACCCCAACAGATCGATCACGGAGCCAAAACCTAATTCCACCGCCGCAACTTTCTCGTATCCACGAGATCCCATCTTGGGGCCTGTCCGAGCTCATGGGAAGGGGATTCCACCATGGAGGGCTTCTACATCATCATCATAGCCTCCCCGATGAAGTGTGAGTAGTTTACTTAGACCTTAGGGTCCATAGTTAGTAGTTAGATGGCTTCTTCTCTCTTTTTGGATCTCAATACAATGTTCTCGCCCTCTCTCGTGGAGATCTATTCGATGTAATCTTCTTTTTGCGGTGTGTTTGGTGAGACCGATGAATTGTGGGTTTATTGTGACGCCCTCGATTCAATCGTACACTAATCATACACGCAAATGTGTACGATCAAGATCAAGGACTCACGGGAAGATATCACAACACAACTCTAGACACAAAATAAAATAATACAAGCTTTATGTTACAAGCCAGGGGGCTCGAGGGCTCGAATACATAAGCTCAAAAACACAAGAGTCGTGGAAGCAACAATATCTGAGTCTGAGACATGAGTTAGACAAGTTTGCCTTAAGAAGGCTAGCACAAAAGCAACAACGATCGAAAAGGCAAGGCCTCCTGCCTGGGAGCCTCCTAACTACTCCTGGTCATCGTCGGTCTCCACGTAGTAGTAGGCATCGGCGGTGGCATCTGGCTCCTGGGCTCCGACATCTGGTTGCATCAACCGGAAAGAAGAAGAAAGGGGGAAACAGGGAAGCAAAGCAACCGTGAGTACTCATCCAAAGTACTCGCAAGCAAGGATCTACACTACATATGCAACATTATCAAAGGAAGGTTGTATATGTGGACTGGGCTGCAGAAATGCCAGAATAGAGAGAAGGCCTAGTCCTATCGAAGACTAGCATCTTCTGGAAACCACCATCTTGCAGCAACCGGAAGGAGTAGAGTAGCATAACGTAAAGTATTAGTGTTAACAACCTCGGCCAGAGACCCTTTCTCGACTCCCTGCGAGAAAGAAATCCCAGAGCCATACTATCCAGATATCATCACAATCCAATTCTCATCACAATCCATTGCTCATATCCATGTCTCATCTCAAGTATCCAGTTCTAGTTGTATCGATCGGGATACAACTCCAAGTGTCCGTTACCATAGGACAGGCTATCGATAGATGTTTTCTTCCCTGCAGGGGTGCACCAACTTACCCACCACGCTCGCTTAACTCCGGCCGGACACACTTTCCAGGGTCATGCCCGGCCTCGGCCAAACAATACGCCGCAACCCGACCTAGGCTTAATAGAGAGGCCAAGACGCGGACTAAACCTATGCCCCGGGGTCATGGGCCATCTCCCGGGAACTCCTGACGTTGCGTGGGCGGCGGTGAGCAGACCTAGCTACCTCCTTCAACAAGGCGGCGCCACGCAGTCCAACCAGCGCGCCGCTCGATCGTGACGTCTATTAAGCCGGCTGATGTATCTGACGCTTGAACGCCCATACTATGCCCACGTGATGGTTAGTGCTATCGGGCCGAGGCCCCTCGGATCAAATATCCAAATCGTAGTGGATTAGGAGCAGCGGTAACAAGCGAGACTCACGAAAGATGTGACCCGTTGCCCGTCTCGAGGACTTGCGGCAAGGGCTAGGAATGCCCGCCACGCCTCGTAATTATCTCGCGGGCACCCTCCAGGTCAACCCGTCTCCACATCACTGCAAATAAGCTCGCTGGTACCCCTCGTGGTCGACCCGTCTTTAGTAACATGGCTCGATGTAAAGTCATAGTAATCATAGTAGCGTGTGTCTAAACATCAAGGGAAAACCGAGGAATCACCCCGGTGAATTCCACTCAATGTAGTCATCAAGGTGAGCGTAAGAGGATTCACCCTCGAGGTCCACACTTGAGGGTTGCCTGACAGTCGATCGGAAGTGGTTAAAGAGGAAATCACCCTTGATGACCACGACCGAATAACTACACTCTGAGGTTAAGATCGAAGTGCTAATGAGGTCTCACCCTCGGCACTCGATAGTAACCCAAAGAGTGTCGAGCAACAAGGGAAAGTGATGTGCGATGTCGGGGCCTGGTCTTGATCCGTTGATCGGGTCTTCTAATTATCCGGTAGGCGATCGGGACAAGGCGGGGGTCACTGATGGATCACTATCCAACCTATACTAAGCAGTTTAGGATAAGTAGGTAAGGAAACAACAGCAGATACAAAAGCAGGCTATGCATCAGAATAGGTGCAAACAATAACAGTAGCAAAATCTAATGCAAGCTTGAGAGAATGGAATGGGCGAAATCGGGATGATCAAAGGGGGGGCTTGCCTGGTTGCTCTGGCAAGGAGGAGTCCTCGGTGACGTAGTCAATCACCGGGGCATCAGCGGCCTCGGGGTCTACCGGAGAGAAGAGGGGGAAGAAACAATAAATACATAGCAAACAGAGGTAACACTAAGCATAACATGGCAATATGCGGTGCTAGGGGTGTTCTAACGCAGTGCTAGGCGACACTGGCGAAGGAGGATAACATCCGGGAAAGTTTTCCCGGTTCCGGACGTCTGTCAGACAGATGAACCGGAGGGGAAAAGTTCAACGTTTGCTATGCTAGGGACGTGTGGTAGACGAACGGAGGGCGTATTGATTCGTCTCGTCGTTCTGAGCAACTTTCATGTAGAAATTATTTTCATCCGAGGTATGGTTATTTTTCTATGAATTATTAAGGTTTTAGCAATATTCTGAAATTATTAAATCTAAAATGGGGGGTTATTGCACCAACATGGCGTCATCGATCATTGAGTTGACCATAGTCAACCACGGCGTGTGGGGCGGTCGATGCCGGTCGGCGATCTGATTAAGCGTTAGCGAGGTCAAAGTTGACGATCAACAGAGGTCAATAGGGCCCATCTGTCAAAGTCACATATTTAAAAGGGGGGTTTAAATTAAGCTAACTAGGGTGGGGCCCCCCTGTCATAGGGTCCTCTGACTAACTAATTAGCTAATTAGTTAATTAGGCAAAACTAATTAAGTTAATTAACTCAACCACTAATTAATTAATTAATTTAGTTTTTTTAGTAACACATTTTTTTTGTTTTTCTTAAGACAGGGGCATGGCCCCATCCGCCATAGGCCCAGGGCCTTAGCGGGGCGGATGTGCGTTCTGGGAACAGGCAGGGCGGAGCCAGTATGGCGCGGCACCTGGCGTCAGACGCCGGAGTGCACGGCGCTGGCGGAGGAGCGCTGGCGCGACGAGAGGCGGTTGGCGGATAGGGGCTGCAGGCGCGGGCGACGGCGAAGCAGCGGCCTTGTCGCGCAAGGCGGCAAGCACAGCCACCGGCGCGTCTTGGGGCGATGACCACAGTAGGGCAGCGCATGGGCGCGACAAGCGCGATAGAGGCGCGTCTTGAGGGGAGTACAGTCTGTGGCGACGGGAGGAAAAGGGGAGGCGGAGGCCGTGGGCCTCACCAGCGATGGAGAGAAGCGGGGGCGGCGAGGCTTGGGGTCGGCCGACGATGGAGAGGCGGGGACGGGGCAGTCCGGCGCGAGGGTGAGCAGGCGACGTCCAACGGCGTCGAGGGACGGGGGCACCGGCTGCCGTCGGGGCCGACGTGAGGGTCGTCGTGGCGGTTGTCGGGGAGGCATGGTCAGGGGCGACGCGGGTCGCCGGATCCAGCAGAGAGAGGGGGGGAGGAGTGGAGGAAGGCGAGGCATCCGGCGAGGGGGAGGGGGTTCTTTGGGCGGCGGCGGCGTTGGACGGGGCCGGGGCATCTTCCCCGATCTAGATCCATCTGAGGATCGGGTGAGGGGGGGAGTGGGGAGCGAGGAGGAGTGGGGGGTTCGTGCGGGGGTTAGGGTTACGGGGAAGCGGCCTAATAGTCGGGGAGGCGGGAGATTGGGCGGCATGTGGGATGGCCCGATTGGGCGGCGGGTCGGCCTTGATGGGGAAAAGGGGAGGGTCAAGGGCTTCTTCTCTCTCTCTCTCCCACCTCCTCTTTTCTTTTAGTTTTTTTTTGTTTTTAAACTTTCTGTTTTAGCTAATTTTAGGCCATTTAGACATTTTGCAAAAATGTTGGTTCACCACCAATATTACCAGAAGAATACTTCCCACATAATGAACATTTTAGTTTTCATGTCTGACAAATATGAATTTTGACTTTAGATTGGATTTGAATTTGAATTGTGATTTGGATCAAGTGAAGATTAGCAACAGTAACATGATGACATGGCACCATTAACAGGAGATTACTGTAGCATGACACTGGGGGTGTTACAAATCTCCTCCACTACAAGAAATCTCGTCCCGATATTTAATTGGGGAAGTAAAGAGCAACTTCGGGAGAACTGGCCCTTATAGGGTTGATTATCTGGTGAACAATTCAGGGAATGAGGTAGAAATATCTCTCGAGTTGGAACTTAATAGAACATCGAGAACAAAGTATGAAGGTACAATAGGAAGTTTCAAGCGGATGGATAAATGATTGATACCTGAACAGAGTGTGAGAAAGGGGTTCAAAGCATCGGGAATAGATCATCTCCCGAAAGGTGGCTCGTGACATGATACGAAGCCAAATGCAAGAATATTTCAGAATCAAAGATATACAAGAGAGTCAGGTTTCGATCTTGTGGAACTGTGGGTTATGGTCCCACCATGTGGGTTAAAGGTAGGCAGGGCGCTGATAGCAAGGCATGTTAGAGCATAGACTGTCAGTTATGTTGGCAACAACGTTGGTACCAAGGGCGAGGGACGAAGAGATCCATTTTCCTGCTCGCAAGGCGAGGCGGACCAATAGGCAAAGTTGTCGTCCATCGGTGGCTACCGGAATATCACCAACAATAGTAATGAGGTCTTTCTTGTGAGTTTTACACCGAGGTGTTTACATAAGCAGGAGAATATTACTGCTTAGATCATATAGATCACAGGAAAGGTTAAACAAAAACAATGGAAAGGAAATGTGATCAATAGATTAAACAGAACAACGTAAGGAAATGTGTTTAAACACATATTTCAGGGGTATATCCTTTCCAAGGACAAGCGGGGCATGATATCCATGACAAGATAGAAAGTAGAAGACCATTAGGGTAAGGGGAGGAATTTCACGATATTACCCATACAAAAGTGTCTGGATAATTGAGTGAGAAACATTTAGCATTGGGCTTCAAATGTTCTTGTTGAAAACTGTAGTACCATAGACATGCTTTGAGATAGCATTGACATGGTCATCGAGTTGAAGATCGACTTTGAAACACGAAGGATCCATCAGAATAACTTGTAGAATAAGTCTTACAATTTCCTCATGGATGAATGGATAACCTTGCTGAAAAGGAATCTATAATGATAGGTCCTCCGGCCGGGGGGTGCTAGGCATGACATCATGTTACGGGTCATCAAAGGATCAACATCATAACTCTTGGAAAGTTGTCCCAACCATCATATCGACCGAGATTCATATCCAATTGGTGTCATGATACCTCGGACTCGTGGGGTCCGAGAGGAAAGGTGCAACACAAATCGACGAAATGACATTGCAAGATTCTCGAGAAATGAACTATGGGGCGGGTTCTGAAGCAATAGTTCATCATTAAACCAAGGAGGGATGAGAAGGTGGCTGATGGGCTCGGCGACAATTCATCGAGAATTCCAAGCGGATGGATTTCCACGATAATGTGAACAAGAAGATGACACTTGTCAATTCAAATGATATAATGCTGTATGCTCGAGGAAAACATACACCATCAATCATTAGTTGAAAGGTGTGCCCGAAATATGACCTTAGGCAGCAAGATCAATGTTAGAGTGACGATTCAATAACCAACAGTCTAAGAACGAACTGTCGATCGTTAACTACAAAGCAATAGGGTTGCTCGAAGTACAAAACTCAAACAACAACGTTCACTTGTTGGTACCCCGGTTGGAATCAACACGAGGACCAAGAAAGAATGGTGATGGTGAGAAGTATCACTATACCAAGAATTCTTAAGAGGTGGTGAAATTTCCACGACATTCTTGACATAAAAGGTGGTAATTCTCCAAGGTAAAGAAGAACAATGCTGGGTAGCAAGGAACTCAAGGTATAACTCAAAACATGAGCAAGTTTGCCTCGGAGGGAAGGCAATAATGTTGGCAAGGATAACACAAATCAACGAGGGGAAAGGAAGGTATTCGTCATCATGAGTTCAGATGATATCCTAGAAGAGCTCAGAACGGTCACGATGATCACGACACATTTGTCGAGAGATTCCATGAAGATGTAATCAATCAGCGACGACATTAAGTCAAAGGAATGAGGTAGCAGAAGGTTATTGGAACCATGGTTAGGACACAAACTTGAAATCAGGATGTTGTTCAAGGCGAACTGATATGACGAGGAAGATCGACGTAAGCTTAGCTCCTCGTCGAAAATTTTGGTGCTCTGGGAAGAAGGACCAGGTAGCATACTTAAAATTTAGCACGACAGGGATATAGTCGATCAGGCTAGGAATGACACGATCGGGTACAAACTCGTACTTAAAGAAGATTACTAAGAGTTGTTGAACCGTAGTGCGGACTCGGTTCAGTTATCGGTGTCTTTGAGTGTTTAATAACTCAGAGCCCGTGAAAAATTGGAATCAGTGGGAAGGTAGCACTTGATGAAGAACTCATAAGAAGTGATGCAGTTCCATGATAATCTCGAGATAGCAGGGGGGTAATACTCAACGACAGATCAAAGTAGAGGTTGGACTGGGGTAATGCTCTGCAGAAGACAAGTACTCTAACTTGTCTGAGAAATAGAATCAAGGGAGAACAAACATGGTCGGAACCACGGTTGCGAATGATCAATTCACAGATATCAGATGATATTTATCAAGAAAATAGTTATTATGACAAGAAGTTTCCATGATAGGATCTACATCGTGTCCATGGGCATGAACACAAAGTTCAAGGTCGACTCCCACTTCTTCAATGTATAACCTTCCATTCACTTCTCGCTTTGATAAAGGCATTAGTGTTGAAAGTTTTACGGTGAAATACCGGATGAGTATGACTCGTGAAAACTTCCGAGTTCACACATATAAAGGAAGGCATAGGTTCAACCCGTCGAGGTATCATGGAAACATATACCACAAGCTTCAATAGTAAATACCACCAGCTCGAAAGCAGAGCATGGTTGGTCAATCAGAGGGTATAATTTACCAAAGGCATTATGTATCCGAGGAAAGGCTCAAAAGGTTATTGAATATGAAGGACGTTTTCGGATAAAATCCAACAAAGGATCTGGCAGTCCACATAGGATTTGATGTGAGTATCAGTACTCAATCAGAAGAGGGAAAGAATGCAAAGGCATCAAATTATAGATATATCTAGATAACTTCAAAGCTTGAATACAAAGGAATTACGATTTTCAAATCAGGAGATCTGAAGCAGAGGCTTTGATCAAAAGATAATTGAGTTGAATCGATACAGATCGACAATCAAACAAGGTTTGATTTGACAAGAACAAGCTCATGTTTGGAGTGACGTCTGAGCTAGAAGGATGAATTCTAGGATCTGACTGAGGATTACGAGCATTCGCGACATATTGGATCAAGGGACCCGAAACGATAGTGACAGAGGATGTCAACGAAGATTACTAGAATTATGGAATTAACCATAATGCAAGCTAACAAGAATTTCAACAACAATAGGCTGCTGAGGATTTTAGGAAGATCGAATAGTATTTCAAAGACTTTTGTGAAACATATGAACAACTGGGGAAAAAAATCCTCGATATGTGTGAGGATTAATTTGTCGGTGTATTCAGGCGACAAGGAACTGCAAGGCACTAGGAACAAAAGGATTCTCGGAACAACGACAAGTATTTCAGGGCATCTTGTAATAACAAGAGCAACTGGGGATGAAGGTATGAGCGACAAGGATATGTAGTTAGTCATAGGGGCTTATCGGTGGTAGGGAATTGCAAACGCGATGAGCACAAGTTATCGGGATAACATCGAGAGTATCTTCGAATCTTACGGTGCAGCGAAAGCGATCATCTCGTAATAAAGGGCTCTCCGGGACAAAGTAGTTACGAGAACCTAATGTTAGAGTTAGCAAAATTGTTTAACCCGAACGGAAGAGAGATCAGAGTCCCAGAGTATAGACGAGGAATAAAAGATCCTAATACCACCCAATGGCGACGTGGGCCCGTAAGACACACATCCAAAGTTAGTAAAAGTTTTTCGGTGACTAGACTCAACTTCGGCCAAGGAGTTGGAAAGGGGGCTACCTACAGGCAGTCGGCTCTGATACCAACTTGTGACGCCCTCGATTCAATCATACACTAATCATACACGCAAATGTGTACGATCAAGATCAAGGACTCACGGGAAGATATCACAACACAACTCTAGACACAAAATAAAATAATACAAGCTTTATGTTACAAGCCAGGGGCCTCGAGGGCTCGAATACATAAGCTCGAAAACACAAGAGTCAGCGGAAGCAACAATATCTGAGTACAAACATGAGTTACACAAGTTTGCCTTAAGAAGGCTAGCACAAAAGCAACAACGATCGAAAAGGCAAGGCCTCCTGCCTGGGAGCCTCCTAACTACTCCTGGTCATCGTCGGTCTCCACGTAGTAGTAGGCATCGGCGGTGGCATCCGCTCTGGCTCCGACATCTGGTTGCATCAACCGGAAAGAAGAAGAAAGGGGAAACAGGAAGCAAAGCAACCGTGAGTACTCATCAAAGTACTGCAAGCAAGGATCTACACTACATATGCAACATTATCAAAGGAAGGCTGTATATGTGGGTGGGCTGCAGAAATTCCAGAATAGAGAGAAGGCCTAGTCCTATCGAAGACTAGCATCTTCTGGAAACCACCATCTTGCAGCAACCGGAAGGAGTAGAGTAGCATAATGTAAAGTAGTAGTGTTAACAACCTCGGCCAGAGACCCTTTCTCGACTCCCTGCGAGAAAGAAATCCCAGAGCCATACTATCCAGATATCATCACAATCCAATTCTCATCGCAATCCATTGATCATATCCATGTCTCATCTCAAGTATCCAGTTCTAGTTGTATCGATCGGGATACAACTCCAAGTGTTCGTTACCGTAGGACAGGCTATCGATAGATGTTTTCTTCCCTGCAGGGGTGCACCAACTTACCCACCACGCTCGCTTAACTCCGGCCGGACACACTTTCCAGGGTCATGCCCGGCCTCGGCCAAACAATACGCCGCAACCCGACCTAGGCTTAATAGAGAGGCCAGCACGCCGGACTAAACCTATGCCCCCAGGGGTCATGGGCCATCTCCCCGGGAACTCCTGCACGTTGCGTGGGCGGCGGTGAGCAGACCTAGCTACCTCCTTCAACAAGGCGGCGCCACGCAGTCCAACCCGGCCGCGCGCCGCTCGGTCGTGACGTCTATTAAGCCGCTGATGTATCGACGCAGAACACCCATACTATGCCCACGTGATGGTTAGTGCTATCAGGCCAGAGGCCCCTCGGATCAAATATCCAAATCGTAGTGGATTAGGAACGCGCGGTAACAAGCAGAGACTCACGAAAGATGTGACCCCGTTGCCCCGTCTCGAGGACTTGCGGCAAGGGCTAGGAATGCCCGGCCACGCCTCGTAATTATCTCGCGGGCACCCTCCAGGTCAACCCGTCTCCACATCACTCGCAAATAAGCTCGCGCGGGTACCCCTCAGGGTCGACCCGTCTTTAGTAACATGGCTCAGTGTAAAGTCATAGTAATCATAGTAACTGTGTGTCTAAACATCAAGGGGAAAACCCGAGGAATCACCCCCGGTGAATTCCACTCAATGTAGTCATCAAGGTGAACGTAAGAGGATTCACCCTCGAGGTCCACACTTGAGGGGTTGCACGACAGAGTCGTATCGGAAGTGGTTAAAGAGGAAATCACCCTCGATGACCACGACCGAATAACTACACTACAGGGTTAACATCAGAAGTGCTAATGAGGTCTCACCCTCGGCACTCGATAGTAACCCAGTAGTGTCGAGCAACTAAGGGGAAAGTGATGTGCGGTGTCGGGGCCTGGTCTTCGATCCCGTTGATCGGGTCTTCTGATTATCCAGCGGGGCAGTCGGGACAAGGCGGGGGTCACTGATGGATCACTATCCAACCTATACTAAGCAGTTTAGGATAAGTAGGTAAGGAAACAACAGCAGATACAAAAGCAGGCTATGCATCAGAATAGGTGCAAACAATAATAGTAGTGAAATCTAATGCAAGCATGAGAGAATGGAATGGGCGATATCGGGATGATCAAAGTGGGGGCTTGCCTGGTTGCTCTGGCAAGGAGGAGTCGTCGGTGACGTAGTCGATCACCGGGGCATCAGCGGCTTTGGGGTCTACCGAAGAGAAGAGGAGGAAGAAACAGTAAATACATAGCAAACAGAGGTAACACTAAGCATAACATGGCAATATGCGGTGCTAGGGGTGTTCTAACGCAGTGCTAGGCGACACTGGCGAAGGAGGATAACATCCGGGAAAGTTTTCCCGGTTCCGGACGTCTGTCAGACAGATGAACCGGAGGGGAAAAGTTCAACGTTTGCTATGCTAGGGACGTGTGGTAGACGAACGGAGGGCGTATTCAAATTCGTCTCGTCGTTCTGAGCAACTTTCATGTAGAAAACATTTTCATACGAGGTACATTTATTTTTCTATGAATTATTAAGGTTTTAGCAATATTCTGAAATTATTAAATCTAAAATGGGGGGGTTATTGCACCTGACATGCGTCATCGATCGGTGAGTTGACCATGGTCAACCACGACGTGTGGGGCGGTCGGTGCCAGATCGGCGATCTGATCGGCGTTGATCGGGTCAAAGTTGACCAGTCAAGAGGGTCAATGGGGCCCATCTGTCAAAGTCACATATTTAAAAGGGGGGGGGGGGTTTAAATTAAGCTAACTAGGGGTGGGGCCCCACTGTCATAGGGTCCTCTGACTAACTAATTAGCTAATTAGTTAATTAGGCAAAACTAATTAAGTTAATTAACTCAACCACTAATTAATTAATTAATTTAGTTTTTTTTATTAACACATTTTTTTGTTTTTCTTAAGACAGGGGCATGGCCCCATCCGCCATAGGCCCAGGGCCTTAGCGGGGCGGATGTGCGTTTAAGGGCGAACGGGCAGGGCGGAGCCCTGTGGGGCTTGGCGAGCACCGTCGTCGAGCCTTGAGTGCACGGCGCGCAGAGTGGCGCTGGCACGGACGAGAGGCGGTTGGCGGATAGGGGCTGCGGGCGCGGGCGAGCAGCGAAGCAACGGCATGATCGGCCAAGAAGTGGGCAGCACGGCCACCGGGCGCGTCTTGGGGCAGTGACCACAGGTAGGACGACGCATGGGCGCGACGAGCGATAGAAGCGCGTCTTGAGGGCGGATGCAGTGTCGGCGGCAGGAGAAAGGGGAGGCGGAGGCCGTGGGCCTCACCAGCGATGGAGAGAAGCGGGGGCGGCGAGGCTTGGGGTCGGCCAGCGATGGAGAGGCGGGGACGGGGCAGTCCGGCGCGAGGGTGAGCAGGCGACGGCGAACGGCGACGAGGGATGGGGGCACCGGCTGCCGTCGGGGCCGACGTGAGGGTCGTCGTGGCGGTTGTCGGGGAGGCATGGTCAGGGGCGACGCGGGTCGCCCGGATCCAGAAGAGAGAGGGGGAGGAGTGGAGGAAGGCGAGGCATCCGCGAGGGGAGGGGTTCTTTGGGCGGCGGCGTTGGACGGGCCGGGCATCTTCCCGATCCAGATCCATCTGAGGATCGGGTGAGGAGGGAGTGGGGAGCGAGGAGGAGTGGGGGGTTCGTGCGGGGGTTAGGGTTACGGGGGAGGCCTAATAGTGCGGGGAGGCGGGAGATTGGGCCGGCATGTGGGATGGCCGACTGGGCCGGCGGGGTCGAGGCCCAGTGGGGAAAAGGGGGAGGGGGTCAGGGGCTTCTTCTCTCTCTCTCCCACCTCCTCTTTTCTTTTAGTTTTTTTTTTACTTTCTGTTTTAGCTAATTTTAGGCCATTTAGACATTTTGCAAAAATGTTGGTTCACCACCAATATTACCAGAAGAATACTTCCCACATAATGAACATTTTAGTTTTCATGTCTGACAAATATGAATTTTGACTTTAGATTGGATTTGAATTTGAATTGTGATTTGGATCAAGTGAAGATTAGCAACAGTAACATGATGACATGGCACCATTAACAGGAGATTACTGTAGCATGACACTGGGGGTGTTACATTTATGATCAAGATTATCTATGAGCAATATTTGAATCTTCCCTGAATTCTTTTATGTATGATTGGTTATCTTTGCAAGTCTCTTCGAATTATCCGTTTGGTTTGACCAACTAGATTGGTAGTTCTTGCAATGGAAGAAGTGCTTAGCCTTGGGTTCAATCTTGCGGTGTCCTTTCCCAGTGATAGTAGGGGCAGCAAGGCACGTATTGTATTGTTGCCATCGAGGATAACAAGATGGGGTATTTATCATATTGCATGAATTTATTCCTCTACATCATGTCATCCTGCTTAAGGCGTTACTCTGTTTTCATTAACTTAATACTCTAGATGCATGCTGGATAGCGGTCGATGAGTGGAGTAATTGTAGTAGATGCAGGCAGGAGTCGGTCTACTTGTCTCGGACGTGATGCCTATATACATGATCATACCTAGATACTCTCATAACTATGCTCAATTCCGTCAATTGCTCAACAGTAATTTGTTCACCCACCGTAAAATACTTATGCTCTTGAGAGAAGCCACTAGTGCAATCTATGGCCCCCGGGTCTATTCTCATCATATTAATCTTCCTACGCTTTATTATTGCTTTGCTTTTTTACTTTTCCTTTTATTTTACTTTGCATCTTTATACCAAAAATACCAAAAATATTATCTATCATCTCTATCAGATCTCACTCTCATAAGTGACCGTGAAGGGATTGACAACCCCTATTCGCATTGGTTGCGAGGAGTTATTTGCTTTGTGTAGGTACGAGGGACTTGCGCGTGGCCTCCTACTGGATTGATACCTTGGCTCTCAAAAACTGAGGGAAATACTTACGCTACTCTGCTGCATCATCCTCTCCTCTTCGGGGAAAACCAACGCAAGCTCAAGACGTAGCAGAGTGGTACGGTAATCCTGTTCTGGAAGTCATGTTACTTGACCATGACGAACCTACGAACTATGAGGAAGCGATGATGAGCCCAGATTCCGCGAAATGGCTTGAGGCCATGAGATCTGAGATAGGATCCATGTTTAAGAACAAAATGTGGACTTTGGTGGACTTGCCCGATGATCCGCAAGACATTAATAATAAATGGATCTTCAAGAGGAAGACAGACGCTGATAGTAGTGTTACTATCTACAAAGCTTGAATTGTCGCAAAAACTTTTCGACAAGTTCAAGGTGTTGACTACAATGAGATTTTCTCAATCGTAGCAATGCTGAAAGTCTGTCCGAATCATGTTAGCAATTGCCAGATTTTATGAAATCTGGCAAATGGATGTCAAAACTACATTCCTTAATGGATTTCTTAAAGAAGAGTTATATATGATGCAACAAGAAGGTTTTGTCAATCCTAAAGGTGCTAACAAAGTGTGCAAGCTCCAACGATCCATCTATGGACTGGTGCAAGCATCTCGGAGTTGGAATATACGCTTTGATGAGTTGATCAAAGCATATAGTTTTATACAGACTTGCGGTGAAGCCTGCATTTACAAGAAAGTGAGTGGGAGCACTACAGCCTTTCTGATAAGTATATGTGAATGACATATTGTTGATCGGAAATGATGTAGAATTTTTCTGGAAAGCATAAAGGAGTGTTTGAAAAGAGTTTTTCAAAGAAAGACCTCGACAAAGCTACTTACATATTGAGCATCAAGATCTATAGAGATAGATCAAGAAGCTTGATAATATTTTTTCAGTGAGTACATACCTTGACAAGATTTTGAAGTAAGTTCAAAATGGAATAGTTAAAGAAAGAAGTTCTTGCCTATGTTGCAAGGTGTGAAGTTGAGTAAGACTCAAAACCCGACCACGGCAAAAAATAGAAAGAGAATGAAAGTCATTCCCTATGCCTCAGTCATAGGTTATATAAAGTATGCTATGTTGTGTACCAAACCTATTGTGTACCACACCATGAGCTTGGCAAGAGGGTACAATAGTGATCCGGGAGTGGATCACTGGACAACGGTCAAAATTATCCTTAGTGGTATAAGGATATGTTTCTCGGTTATGGAGGTGAAAAAGAGTTCATCATAAAGGGTTACGTCGATGCAAGACACTGGTCCAGATGACTCTGAGTCTCAATATGGATACATATTGAAAGTGGGAGCGATTAGCTAGAGTAGCTCCATGCAGAGCATTGTAGACATAGAAAATTTGCAAAATACATACGGCTCGGTATGTGGCAGACCCATTGATTAAACGTCTCTCACAAGCAAAACATGATCACTCTTTGGGTGTTAATCACATAGCGATGTGAACTAGATTATTGATTCTAGTAGACCTTTTGGGTGTTAGTCACATGGCAATGTGAACTATTGCTGTTAAATCACATGACGATGTGAACTAGATTATTGACTCTAGTGCAAGTGGGAGACTGAAGGAAATACGCCCTAGAGGCAATAATAAAGTTGTTATTTATATTTCCTTATATCATGATAAATGTTTATTATTCATGCTAGAATTGTATAAACTGGAAACTTGATACATGTGTGAATACATAGACAAAACAAAGTCCCTAGTATGCCTCTACTAGACTAGCTCGTTAATCAAAGATGGTTAAGTTTCCTGACCATAGACATGTGTTGTCATTTGATGAACGGGATCACATCATTAGAGAATGATGTGATGGACAAGACCCATCTGTTAGCTTAGCATTATGATCGTTGAGTTCTATTGCTATTGATTTCTTCATGACTTATACATGTTCCTCTGACTATGAGATTATGCAACTCCCGAATACCGGAGGAACACCTTGTGTGCTATCAAACGTCACAACGTAACTGGGAGATTATAAAGATGCTCTACAAGTGTCTCCGAAGGTGTTTGTTGGGTTGGCATAGATCGAGATTAGGATTTGTCACTCCGTGTATCGGAGAGGTATCTCTGGGACCTCTCGGTAATGCACATTATGAGTTATAAGCCTTGCAAGCAATGTGACTAATGATTTAGTTGCGGGATGATGCATTATGGAATGAGTACAGAGACTTGTCGGTAACGAGATTGAACTAGCTATAGTGATACCGACGATCGAATCTCGAGCAAGTAACATACCGATGACAAAGGGAACAACGTATGTTGTTATGCGGTTTGACCGACAAAGATCTTCGTAGAATATGTGGGAGCCAGTATGAGCATCCAGGTTCCGCTATTGGTTATTGACCGGAGATGAGTCTCGGTCATGTCTACATAGTTCTCGAACCCGTAGGGTCCGCATGCTTACGTTCGATGACGATCGGTATTATGAGTTTATGTGTTTTGATGTACCGAAGGTTGTTCGGAGTCCCGGATGTGATCACGGACATGACGAGGAGTCTCAAAATGGTCAAGACATAAAGATCGATATATTGGAAGGCTATGTTTGGACACCGGAAAGGTTTCGGATGAGTTCGGGCATTTTCCGGAGTACCGGGGGGTTACCGGAACCCCCTGGGGGCTTAATGGGCCTACATGGGCTTTAGTGGAAGAGAGAGGAGAAGGCCAAGAGGAGGGGCGCCCCCCAAGCCCAATCCGAATTGGGAGGGGGGCCGGCCCCCTTTCCTGCCTCCCCTCTTCCTCTTCCTTCCCTCTCCTATTAGGACTAGGAAAGGGGGGAACCTACTCCTAGTAGGAGTAGGATTCCCCCCTTGGGGGCGCACCATGAGGCAGGCGGGCCCCCTCCTCCCCTCGTTTATATATGGGGGAGGGGGGCACCCCATAGACACACAATAGACAATCTCTTAGCCGTGTGCAGTGCCCCCTCCACAGTTCAACACCTAGGTCATATCGTCGTAGTGCTTAGGTGAAGCCCTGCGCCGGTAACTTCATCATCACCGTCACCACGCCGTCATGCTGACGAAACTCTCCCTCGGCCTCAACTGGATCAAGAGTTCGAGGGATGTCACCAAGCTGAACGTGTGCAGATCGCGAAGGTGTCGTGTGTTCGGTACTTGGATCGGTTGGATCGCAAAGACGTTCGACTACATCAACCGCGTTACTAAACGCTTCCGCTTTTGTTCTACGAGGGTACGTAGACACACTCTCCCCGCTCGTTGCTATGCTTCTCCTAGATAGATCTCCACAACCACCGTCTATTCCACCTATAGTGCTATGTCCATGGCTCACGCTCACGTATTGCGTGAAAGTTGAAAAGTTTTGATTGAGAACATCAAAAGTATGGAACAATTGCTTGGCTTGTCATCGGGGTTGTTCATGGTTTAAATATTTTGTGTGATGAAGATGGAGTATGGCCAGACTATATGATTTCGTAGGGATAAGCTTTCTTTGGCCATGATATTTTGAGAAGACATAATTGCCTTGTTAGTATGCTTGAATTATTATTGTTTTTATGTCACTATTAAACTTTTGGTTTGAATCATACGGATCTGAACATTCATGCCAAAATAAAGAGAATTACATGGATAAATATGTTAGGTAGCATTCCACATAAAAAATTTGTTTTTATCATTTACCTACTCGAGGACGAGCAGGAATTAAGCTTGCGGATGCTTCATACGTCTCCAACGTATCAATAATTTTATATTGTTCCGTGCTATTATATTATCTATTTTGGATGTTTTATATGCATTAATATGCTATTTTATATTATTTTTGGGACTAACCTATTAACCTAGAGCCCAATGCCAATTCCTGTTTTTTCCTTGTTTTTGAGTTCCGCAGAAAAAGAATACTAAACAGGGTCCAAACGGAATAAAACCTTCGCGATGATTTTTCTTGGACCAGAAGACACCCAGAAGACTTGGAGATGAAGTCAGAAGAGCCACGAGGCGGCCACAAGGATGGAGGGCGCGCCCCCACCCTTGTGGGCCCCTCGTGCACCTCCTGACCTAATTTCTTCGCCTATATATACTCTTATCCCCAAACCAACAGAGAGAGCCATGAAAAACACTTATCCACCGCCACAACCTTCTGTACCTGTGAGATCCCATCTAGGGGCCTTTTCCAGCATCCTGCCGGAGGGGAATTCGGTCACGGAGGGCTTCTACATCAACTCTATTGCCCTTCCGATGAAGCGTGAGTAGTTTACCACAGACCTACTGGTCCATAGCTAGTAGCTAGATGGCTTTTTCTCTCTCTTTGATTCTCAATACCATGTTCTCCTCGATGTTCTTGGAGATCTATTCGATGTAATACTATTTTGTGGTGTGTTTGCCGAGTTATGATGAATTGTGAATTATGATCAACTTATCTATGAATAATCTTCTCTGAATTATTTTATGCATGATTTGATATCTTTGTAATTCTCTTCGAACTATCGATTTGGTTTGGCCAACTAGATTGGTTTTTCTGGCAATGGGAGAAGTGCTTAGCTTTGAGTTCAATCTTGCGGTGTCATTTCCCAGTGACAGTAGGGGCAGCGAGGCATATGTTGTATTGCTGCCATCGAGGATAAAAAGATGGGGTTTTCATCATATTGCTTGAGTTAATTCATCTACATCATGTCATCTTGCTTAATGCGTTACTCCGTTCTTTATGAACTTAATACTCTAGATGCATGCTGGATAGCGGTTGGCGTGTGGAGTAATAGTAGTAGATGCAGAATCGTTTCGGTCTACTTGACACGGACGTGATTCCTATATTCATGATCATTGCCTCATGAGAGAAGCCTCTAGTGAAACCTATGGCCCCCAGGTCTATTTTCCATTATATAAGTTTCCGATCTACTATTTTGCAATCTTTTACTTTCCGTTCTATAAACCAAAAATATTTACTTTACCGTTTATCTATCTGTAGCAGATCTCACTTTTGCGAGTAACTTTGAAGGGATTGACAACCCCTTTATTGCGTTGGGTGCAAGTTGTTGATTTTTTGTGCAGGTATTCGGTGTCTTGTGTTTTATCTCCTATTGGATTGATACCTTGGTTCTCAAACTGAGGGAAATACTTATCTCTACTTTGCTGCATCACCCTTTCCTCTTCAAGAAAAAACACAACGCAAGCTCAAGAAGTAGCACCCGTCCGGCGTCCGCTTGGTTTGAGATTTGGGTCGGCAGTGCGCCCAACGCACCGATCCATATGTGCCGGCGTGGCCGGCTGGCCGCCCTTTTTAATCATATAGCACAAAATTTGCATTATTTCACAAGCAAACATATAATCCACAACCAAATAAATAGCATAGTTTCAACCAGATAAATAGCATAGTTTTACAAGCCGAATAAAAGAAAAAATGTCTCACATACGCTAATAGAAAAATGCTGTTAGTGGCGCATCTATTTTTGGCTATTAATGACGCACTATAGGTGCGCCACTATTACCACGCCACTAGTAACAAATACTAATGGCGCACCTCTGGTGCGCCATTAGTATTGTAGGTAACAGTGGCGCACCTTGTAGTGCGCCATTACTATTGCTACAAAGCGCCCATGGTAACTTTTTTTGAATTTTTTTGATTTTTCTGAATTTTGAAGGCGGGAAAATAGTAGTGGCGCACCGTCTAACCCCCACCGTGCGCCATTGCTATTTTTGAATTTTGAATTTGGATCTGGATCGCGATTTTTTTGCTCGTTTTTTGCACGATATTTTTTCAAATTTTGTTCTCGTTTTTGGATCTTGTACATTCTTTTGCCTGAGAGGAGTTCGCCGGAGAGGAGGGCCGAGGAGAGACCGTGAGGAGGAGAGGAGGGAGGAGGAGTAGGTCACCGGAGAGGAGCTCGCCTACATCGTCGGAGAGGAGGAGGAGGAGGTCACCGGAGAGGAGCTCGCCTACATCGCCTGAGAGGAGGAGGAGGTCGCCGGAGAGGAGTTCACCGGAGAGGAGGGAGGAGAAACCGTGAGGGAAGGGGAGGAGAGGAGGGAGGAGGAGCTCACCGGAGAGGAGGGAGGAGGAGATTACCGAAGAGGAGGGAGGAGGAGATCACCAGAGAGGAGGGAGGAGGAGCTCACCGGAGAGGAGGGAGGAGAAACCGTGAGGGGAGGGGAGGAGAGGAGGGAGGAGGAGGTCGCCGGATAGGAGGAGGGGTGGAGGAGAGGAGGGGAGATGGAGTGGAGGAGAAAAATAAAGTGGTAAGGAGGAGAGGACCCCGCCCTGCCATATATATGGCATAGTAATGGTGCACCATGGGCAGGTGCGCCATTACTAACATTTTTTTATTATTTTTATTTATTTTGAATTTTGAAGGCGGGAAGATAGTAATGGCGCACCTTGGGCAGGTGCGCCATTACTAACTTTTATTTTTATTTTTTTGATATAGTTTGAATTTTGAAGGCGGGGAGATAGTAATGGCGCACCATGGGCAGGTGCGCCATTACTGAGTTTGATTTTTTTTGAATTTTTTTGCCTCTCCAGATCTTGAAAGCCTCGTAATTTTTTTCTGTTAGGTTTTTGAGGATTCTAAAAATCTTCAACGAAGTTTAGCCGTTGAATTCGGATGTAACTTTTCAAGTAGATAATTTTTCATATAAAAAACTTTTTCATCGGAGGTCGTATGCAAAAGTTACGGCCATTTTATTGAAACACGGCGGCCTTTTGCAAAAAAAATCAAAATTCATGTTCGTTAATTTTCCTAACAACTAGAACACATAACACATGGGCATCTATTTTTTTGAATCTTTTATTATTTCCTTTTATTTTTTAAAAAACCTAAAAGGCGATAGGGGGGTGTTTGTGTGTGTGAGACATAGCAATGGCGCACCACACCTAGGTGCACCACTACTGTGTAGCATAGCAGTGGCGCACCTAGGTGCGGTGTGCCATTGCTATGTCTGGTGGGGGGGGGGGGCGGGATGGACCAAAAAATAGCAACGGCGCACTGCTCATGTGGTGCGCCATTAGTAAAAACATATAGCAGTAGCGCACCACATACATGATGCGCCATTAATGTCCATATTAGCTATAGTCGTTTTTCTAGTAGTAATAGTTTTGCAAGCCAAATAAAAAAGATACATCTATTGATTGCCAACATGAGCCAACATATACTCAACCAAATCATTTTGCAGTTGCATATGAGTTTCCCAATCATGCATATCATGATGAAATTGGGTGAACCATTCAAATCGCAAGGCTTTGCTGTTGGAATGGAAGAGGATGGCCAATGTGCCACCGACCAGCGGGCCGGGGGGGGAGGAGTAGGCGGGCGTGCGCGCATTCTTCTCGTGTCCGCGCCGATGCAAATCCGGCTCAAAAATGGATCGGGAATGGGTCAGCACGCGGACGGAAAACGGACGCGCGTCTGTTTGGGTCGACGCGTTGGGTCGACTTTTCTGTCCGCGTCAACCTAAACGGATGCGCGCGGACGAAATAGGTCGCCGCGTTGGAGTTGCTCTAATATACTAGCACAAAATTAACAATATTGACTTCGTAATAGAATTAAGGTGATTAGGGAGAGCAAGAAGTCTTCTTGCAAAGTGAAGATGAGGAAGAAAATGTTTGGCTTCGGTGACAGGGTTCATCAATTGAAAACAGCATGTCGATGACAGTGTACCTATCAGAAATATAACATCACTTCGATCAATTTCAGGGCCGTGTCTCGGTACATTTTTATTATCCGTAGCAATATACATGTTCCTAACTACTCCCTCTGCCCCGAATTACTTAGATATGGATGTATCTATATATGATGAGAAGCTTTTTTTGACGAAGGTACTATGTTGTATATGTACTTCTTTATTATCCATAGAAACATACATGTTCCTGACCATATCTCGGTATATTTTCTGATTATGTAATCCATTTAATCTTGTGTGATCCCGTAGCGTAGCACGTGCATCTTATTAGTGTTCGCAAAATTTATAGAAAAAGGATTTTATTAAATGTTCAAGATTTTTTAAATGTTCACAAAGTTTATAAAAGTTCCCAATTTTACATAAAAATGTTCTCAAATTTCTAAAAATATTTACATTTTAAAAATTTCAGTTCATAAAAAATATGTAAATAGTCATTTTTTGGAGAAAATTTATGAAAACCCGACTAAAAATAAAAAAGGTCAGAAAACATGAAGAACAAAAAGAAAAACGCTCATACCGCTTCGCTCAAGTCGCTACAGCCCAGTCGCGACACTCTATGCGTCCAACTTCCAATTTGACCATGTCAACATTTTTTTTCCAATTTCACGCTATAAGGTTGTCCTAATTTTTGTTTTGACGCAATAAGCATTGAATAGAAGGTCGCCCCAAGCAGGTGCTTAATCTTGATCGCCCTGTGGGTAGAACTAAAAAAAAAGACACGCCACACAAGTATGTGTGATTTCTTTCGTGGAAATAAAAACGATTTATGTGAGTATGTCATCAGCGCAACACTATAGGCCTACCTAAAATCACTTAGGCTGTACGCCCCTGTAGCCGGGCGCAGCAGAGTGCGCCGCTCCATCTAGTCACTTAATTGGAGAAGACTAGCAAGCACCGATAATTCTATATACACGGAGTAATACGAGCCTTTACGGACTCTGCTGTTAACTAATCTTCTCCCCCTGATTTTCAGGGGGTGTAGGTCCTCTCACCTTAATTCCCTTCAATCATATTATCCCAGCTGTGCCTCTTCGTGAATTAAGTAAAAATATGCCCGTGCGTGTAGCATTGCTCAGCAAGCACAGGGAAGGCCGCTGAGTCACCCGCTGAGGCCGATAGGGGGCCGAAGCCAAACCCGTTGGAGTTGCCGCAGTAGCCACTCGCGGCAGCCGGCGAGATAGCACCAAGGAAAGCGCCCTGGCCTGAGCAGATGGTCGAGCTGGAGACATCAGCCACCGCCGGTAGATCAGCTCACGGGAAGCACCATAAAAGGGACAACAGCAAAATACCGGACGCGGCTGACGGCGCCGCCGCCGCTGAATGCCGAAGCTGCGGACGTCCACCCTGCGCCTGTACAACCACCCAGACAAACGCTGGATGGGGCCTCCACGAGCTCACCGGCAATGATGGAGCCACCGTCGCGGGAGTGGGGAGGAGGGAGGACTTATTCCAACTCGAATCCGACGTCCTTGCCTCGCCGACTTCAACAGGAGTTGTGGTCCACCGTGGCTCCGGCAGCCATGAAGGCCACCTGAGCCGGAGCGGACCAACGGGCACGCCGACGGTGGGGACCAAACTCAAAATTGCCTAGCGGTCTCCTCCAACTACTGTGGCAGAGAGAGAAGGGACTGGAGGATTAGAGGCGTACAAGGGCCGTCTGACCAAACGATTGTTCCAAGCCTAAGCCTAAGAGCATCTCCACTTGCCCCCCAACATGCCCTTTCAACGCTTTTTTTACTGCCGGCGTCTGAAAATCGGCCCGTCGCGATCCCAAAAATCCAAATTTCGTCTGTTATGACCGAAATTTGTGTCGGCGAACCCAGGACAAACCCGGCGCGCTGGGGGCGCCCGGGGTCGCCTGGGGAAGCGTTTTTGGCGTGAAAGTCCGGCGGGCCCGCCGAGTCAGCGACCAGCCATGTCTCGTCTTCCTCAGCGCCTCGTTTCCCACGGGGAATCAATGCCAAGGTTGTCGCCGGTCAGCCTTCCATTGATTCCCCATGCGCGGCCCAATGATGGCCAGGCGACACGTCGTCTCCCTCCTGCCACGCATACACACATGTCTGCCGCCCCCAGGCGGCTATAAAAAGCCATCCCCTCCTCGCCGGTTGACACACTCTCCTTCACCCGCAGTCCCTCTCTCGTCGCCGCCGCCCCATCCCGTCTCTGTCTCCCTCGACACCAGCCACCGCATCTACATCCTCCGATGGGTGGCGTTTCTTGACGTCAAGGCGGCGCTAACGGCTTCGGCCACCGTGACTCAGTCTGAGTGGGGAGGCGCCTCCTCTAGGAGGCCAACTACCCGGCGTCGCCTGACATGCGCGCGCCGGGGCGGTGGAGGTTCAGCGCCGGAGGCGTCCCAGTCCCACGGCAGCCCGTCGCCGACCACCCCGCCCACTTCCACGACAAGATCGAGCACATCCGGGCCTCCCTGCTGGAGGAGGTGCGCGGCCGCCTGGAGTACGCCGTCGACAACCACGCCAGCTGGGCGGCGTACTTCCAATGCCGCCACGAGGAGCAGCTCGCCTCCACCACCAACGCGCATGTGAGGGGGCGCCACAATGCCGACGGCCGCCGCCTGTGGTGGGGCGTCCCCGGGCGAAAACTGCACTTCGTCCTCGAGCACCTCGAGGGCGGCAACCAACCGCCGCTCCAGTACCCGGCGGCCCTGACACCTGTCCCCCGCCAGAGCGGCGACCACATTTGGTTGCCGCGGCACATGGCGGGTGGGTCGTCGTCCTCCTCCTCCTCCTACTCCCACTCATCCAGAACATCGGCGCTCGCCAGCGTCAAGGCCGAGCCCGTGGAGACGCCGCTAGGGCAGCGCACCCGCGGCGGCGCCTTGTCATCAACGAGGGCGACCGTGGCTCCTCTCCCTCCCGCCTCGTCAAGCCGAAGACGGGGCAGGGGCTCGTCGTCGTGAAGAGCGAGCACGACGACTTGGCCGCCGACGATGAGGCCGCGCTGAAGTGGGCGCGCGAGGACTACGAGAAAATGGAGATGGAACGCCAGCGCCGCGCCCTCAAGGAGATCGCTGCCCGGCGCCGCGGCCGTGATGCGAGCGGCGTCATCATCTTCGAGGACAGTGACGATGATGCACCACCGCCGCCAACCAAACCCGTCCGCCAAGGCGACACAGAGCAGGGGTGCAGCAAGGACGGCGGCGGCGTGAAGAAGGAGGCCGACAACAGCAGCGACGACTACAGCGCCTTCGGCGCGTTCTTCGGCCTGTATGAGGGGCGGCAGAAGGCACCGCAGTAGTTTTTAATTACGTTTTTAAGTTTTTATGTACAAATATGAATGGAATCGCCTCATATGTGTCGAATTTTATCGAATTTTGTCGTGTTTGGCCGATTTTGGCCCAGTTTATTTTTCAAAAAGACTCCGTCTGGGTTGGGCTTGGGGCGGCGGTTGGGAAACCGACGGTCCCAATGCCCCAATGCCGAATTTATCGCCGGCACGCCCCAAGACGGCGATATTTCAGCGCCCGGGGGGGGGGGCAAACTGCTGGAGATGCTCTAACTCCCAACGAAGATACTACTATGTATCAAGGGCCGTATGCATCTCCCAGATGCAGAGGCTGGGATCATCCTTCTTTTTTAAAGAAAAAATATGTATCAAGGCCGTCTGGTCAAATGATTGTTCCTAGACTAACTCCCGATGAAGATACTATCAATCGGTTGTTTCAACAAAGTAAATCAATAGGCCTACCGAGATCTGACCTTGCATGCACACATAATAGATAGCATAGAAGTATGATGCCAAAAGGAATATAGGTAGCACTCGAGCATATATTATGTTGTCTGACTGCAGATTTTTTTTTAGTATGAGTGAGAAGAAACAAAGGAAATATATCTTCAGTTTCGTCCAGATCAAGGTAGCGGTGAGAAGAAACAAAGGAAATATAAGTACATGCCCAGAGGTGCCATAGCATATACTTTTGACATTTTTTTCGATAAAGGATGGATTTTATTGACTCAAAGTGAAGCATTAAGGATACAAACAAATGAGTACACACCTGGCCTCTGCATAGCTAAGATGCACACAGCCAACATCAACGCACGCACACAAAACACGCCGGCAAATAGCAAAGTCATACTAGACCAAAGCTGTGCGTAGGCGAGGAAAAAAAAACCCCAAAGCAATCAGATCACGATCGGCAAACTATAACAATGACCACATCTGCACCGACAATCTCATGACACCACGCGGACGACGACGTTCTTCAACAGTAACGCCTTAAGGAAAGGAGCGACACTCAAGTGTCACCGTCACCGGATCCAGCCATCCAAGACTAGAATCTAGGTTTTCAACCTGAAGAATCAGTTTGAGCATTCCGAACAATGCCTTCAACAAGGTAACGATGTAAAAACATCGCCATTGTCAGGTATACCCAACACGGGCGAGACCAAGGCTTTCACCCCGGAGCTCTAGACTGGGTGCTCAAGTAGCACCACCATCGAGGTCATTCATGTGTTGTTGCCACCACTTTTCCACGATCCCAATAGCTACAGGCGATATGCCCACCGCCATCGCACAACAATCCCTCTGCATCAAAACATCGTCCATAGTTTGCATTTCGCCGCCGAAGTCAGCCATCACATCTGCAGACACGAAACTCTCATAAAATCTTTTGATGGAGGCCATAATCCACGGCGAGGCCGCCGCTGTCCCATATCCAATCTCCCATGACATAGTCCTAGGTGGACACCAACAGCCAGCAGCCCAGCACCATGGGTTGTAGCTAGCCGGCAACCTGGGCGGCCGCCGATCATGTGCATGTCCACGCATACTCCGAGCAACCCCGTGTGCTTCCCCTGATCATACTCCAAGCCATAGAGATCATCCAGATCGGAGCCTGAATCACCAGTTAGCTGCCAGATCTGAAAAGATAGGGAAACTAGCAACATGGGACGACGACGGCCAGATCGGGAGACACCATGCCATGGACAGATCAGGAAGCGAGCAGCATGGGACAACGACAGCCAGATCGGAAGGCAATCACCTGGGGAAAGAATAGAAAAAAACGGCCTGGGACACCCCTCCGGCGGCGGCAAGGTAAACGGGGCTGCGTGGAAGGGCCTCCGAAGGTAGCTGCGGCGGCGCCTCCGAAGATAGCATATATTTCTGACATGACCAAACTTCCTCGGAGATAAACACGGTCATATCAACACTCAAAAGGATGAAGGCATCACTCTGTACTGCTAATCAAGGAGTGCAGTGGTTGTGGTAAAAGAATAACTGGCCAAGTAAAAGAACAGTATGGGGCTGGGAGCCTGGGACAAGGATATATAGAGGCAAGAGGAAATGAAGATTGAAGCATGACCTCAGATAGCAGGGAACACTACTGATAATTGATAGACTGATTTAGGGCCAATTCTTTTGGTGACTTCTTGAGTTTCTTGAGTAGACTGCTCCGTACCCAGCTTATTCTAGGGATCCAACCAAAAATATTTTTTAGAAGCCTATTAGTCAAGTCTTAATTAGTAGGTTCTTAAAATATAAATTTGATTGAGTTTCTAGAATAAGCTGGGTAGAGATAGATTATTTCAACTTATCCTAGAAACCAGCAAAAGAATTGACCTTATACTCACTCCTTTCCGAAATTCATGTCGGCATTTTTGCAAAGAAGTCCTCCTTGTTTATCCAAGCGAACCCGCGGTCCAGTCGTCTTTTCCATTGCTCAGCTCCACCACATAGCTCCCCCGCGACGCCGCGCAGCTCCACCGCTACCCCGTGCGACTCCATCGCTCCCCTTCCCCGCGTCCCTAGATTTCCAAGCTTTTCCCCCATCGCCTTTCGCAAATCCGGCACTTGCTGTCGTCGATTCGCCGACCCCACAACAAATCCTGGCCACCGTCGAGAGGGAAGAGCAGGAGGAGAAAAAGGTCACCGGCGCCTGCCTGGAGGGACCAGGCGAGTGGCAGCGGGTGGTGGCGATGCACGGCACGGTCAGGGTCAACCGCAACAAGCTGATGCGGGTATCCAGCGAGGCGGCCGCGGCGGAGTTCTACGGCGTCGCGTATGCCAGAGCGTCGTCGAAGCCGTCCAACGCATCCGCTACCTCGTGTCCTGGAGTGTTGTCAACGAGGCCGGGGCTGGCGCGGGCAGCCACAACTACAGGGGCGCCTCTGCGTCTGCCATGCTGGCCCACCTGGCCGGCGGCAACAGCTGCTGTTGAGTATCGTGATTATTAGGAAAGTTAGAATAGCGTAGGATATTATTCTACCTTGCCTTGTACTCCAAAACGATCATGTACTCCTATATATATGCCCACGAGGCTCAAGCAAAACAACAATGATTTCCACCAAACCCCTCTCTCCCTTCTAACATGCTTCATTGTCCAGCACCAGCCCCTCGCCAGCGTCACCGTCATTTACCCCGACCACTTCGTCTCCTCCAACAACCGCGGGCGACATCGGCCCCGTGCCGATTGGCACCGCAACCATCGTCTGAGTTCTTCTCTGCTGGCCCGTCCGACTTCTCTGACATGGCGTAGAGCTCGTGCAGGTCCCTCATCTACGCGTACCCGGTCCTGGCAATACCAATGCGTGCCTTCGTCCACGACGTGTCCCCGGGCCTGGCAAGCCTGGTGGGACGCTTCGTCAACTTCGTCTTCGACCGTCTACGCATGCCCGGTGCTGGCAACACCGACGCGTGCCTTCGTTTACGACGTGTCCCCAGGTTTGGCAACCCCGACACGACACCTCGTCAACACCATCTTCTTTCAGGCACACCCCTACTTCGACACCACTGCGCCCATTACTAACTCGGCGCCTCCTTGCGCCCGCGGCTCCATGGCGACTTCCTCGACACCGGCTACCCGACTCGACATCGACCACGGCATTCTTCGCACTGCTACCTCGACCACGGCTACACCACCTACGCTCTCGACTACCTCGACAAACGGCACAAAGGGCTACCGCCTTTCTTGAGCAACCTCGTCGGTTTCCACTTCAGCCACGCCTTCCGCGATGCATCGACCGTTACAACTGTTGGGGGGGTGTCCGTCGGCTTACCTTCGGATTATTCTCCAGTCTCACCGTCTACGTCGCTACCGTGTGACTGCGGGGGGATGTTGAGTATCATGATTATTAGGAAAGCTAGGATAACGTAGTATATTATTCTACCTTGCCTTGTACTCCAAGATGATCATGTACTCCTATATATATGTCCACGAGGCTCAAGCAATACAACAACGATTTCCACCAAACCCCTCTCTCAGCTGCCACCTCTCTGATCTGTACGACCCCATCGTCGACCTCCAGGTTGTACAATTCCATCTGCTGCTGCTGCTGGTGTGTGTCTGTCTAATTGTCTCCACTCATGGATTATCATGTGTGAATATGATAATCATGTCTGTCTAATTGTCTCCATTCATGGATTATCACGCTGGTGGTGGTGGTGTGTGTGTGTGTGATTTTGACCTGAATTTATCATGTGTGAATAAAATTTATCATGTGTGAAGTTTCTTTCTTTCTGCTTGAATAAATGGATACTGGTGTGCCTATGTGTAAATGAATGGATACTGCTTGAGCTTGGAAAATCAGTCTAAATTAGTGTAAATCTACTGTAAAAATTCAGTACTCGTAGGCATAGGGAGAGATTCAAATTGAGTACTCCTAGGCCAAGAGAGAGATTAAGTTAAACATTCAGTTAAGCAGGCATGATACTCCTATTTTTGGAGTAAAAAATCAGTTTAAAAGTCAGTTAAAAGTCCAATTTTAGAGCTTGGCTCCTGATCTGAATATAAAGTGTACTGCAAGCTTATTGCAAGCAAGTTTAAAATTCAGTAAACACATGATTCAGTGCACACTTGAATACAGATGATCTGCTTGTGCTTGTGACTGACTTGAACACATGAATCAGACACACATGTATGGAGTATGAAAAATTTCTATTTTGTGTACACTCTAAACTTGACACAAGATTTTGCCAAACTGAATCTTGCTCAGCACATTCAGTGTAAATCTACTCTGAAACTAGTACAGCTCTTGGATGATAAATAAATTCAAAGCCTTTGAATAATTCAAATAGATCCAAATAAGCTTGAATGCACATTGATGCTGATTGGTGTTCTTTCTCAAAGTTCAAAGCATTATCAACATTTAGCCTGAATGCACATTGATGATTCCAGAGAATAAGCCGTTCAAATCAGCTAGGCTTTGAACTTTGATGATTTTTTTGTTCAAAGCACTTTGAGTACTTTACAAAATTCAGTAAACTTTCCTACACTGGGCACTGTAAAGTTTCAGTACACAAAATTCAGTTATCTTTTCAGTAGGAAAATTTCTGTAACAAATTTCAGAAGCTTGCATTTTCCTACTCTTGTTGGTAATAGTCATTATCAGTTTACTGTCCATTTTAGCCTAGCATTCAGTTATCTTTTCACCCATTTTTCTGTCCATTCAGTTATATTTTCAGTAGGATAATCTCTATAACAAATTACGGTTCACTGTCATTATCAGTTTACTGTCCATTTTTGTTTTGATTTGAAATAGTTGCCCATTAGTCACATATTTGTCAATTGGCTATGGTATATTAGAGTAGTAGTGAAAATGGGTGCAGTTCACTGCCTCAAGTGGAGTATCGACATAACTTGACAGTATATGGGTGTTTCCTAATTTTAATCGATACTCCACTTGAAATTAGAATTAGAATCATACTCTGCTAATTTCAAGTACAGATCAGTTAAGTATTTCATGTACTTGACAGTATATGGGTGTTTCCTAATTTTAAAAGTACAGTACAGTCTGATCTGTACTTGAAATTAGAATTAGAATCATACTCTGCTTAACTGATCTCCACTTGATTTGCAGGTGAGAAGTAGGGGATCTGCAGCTGGGCGAGCAGTGAGGTGATGGGCGTGGAGGAGGAGCAGCGCCTGGGCTTGGAAGAGGAGGTGCTGGGCGTGCAGGAGTAGATCAGGCGACAGTTCGAGCAGGGGAGCAGCAGCACGAGCCTGGCGGCACGGGAGAACTAGAAGAACGAGCTTGAGGTCCAGGCGCGCGCGGGAGCTCGAGGAGGACGAGATCCACCAGGGCAGCAGCGGTGGAGGAGCAGGTACTGGGCGGCGGAGACGACGAAATCGGCCTTGGCCCGACGCGCGGGAGCTGGATCGGGCGGAGGAAGACGGAAGGACTTGGTTGTAAAAGATTCGAAGATACAAGGTTCTTTTTTTTTGCGGGACAGAGGGAGTATATACCACAACGGGAAATTATGATACAATTTGTACTGAACTGAAATAATTTATGTGCAAAGAGGAAATGTCAACGCCAAGAAATATAGGAAACTCTCAAACATAAGACCGCATCTGGTCTTGCAACTTGCTCCCACTATGGAAGCTAAAACATCGAAATGTATTTAGAATTTGTCTATATCCCTGGCATTACTGAATCTGGAATACCTGCTTATAAACATATTAGTACCAGACCTCATTTTCCATAGCAAGCAAACACCAGAGTAATATTATTTTCAATAGTAACAGGTTGAAAGTTTAGCATTATATGGTTCTTCTTCTTTAACATAATAAGGGTGTTGCAAATCTGCAATCACTCCAGCTAAGCTATATACACATTTATACATATGAACCCTCAGCGTTTCCATAAACGTGCTAAGTATTGATGGTCCATTGCGGTCAGCCTTCAAATATGTGAATCCCTTCTGAATTTTGGCTTGTCCAATGCCTCTAAGAACATGTGCAGAAAGCCATGATGGTCCAGTGCCTCTAAGAACATGCGCAGAAAGCCATGAAACACAGCAAAAATGGAATGTGCCTACCTCAGCTCCACACATACATGCCACTACATTGCAGAATCAATAGTGCTAAGCAACTCCCTTTTTTCACTACAAATAAAGCAACTCTTTTTTAAGTGTTCTGCCGTTCGGTAACCTTCACAAGATACAATACGACTTAATTGCATGAGCCATATGCTAATTTTGAGTGACACATCTGAACATTAGCATTCTGGTTGCAAACAGCCAAACACAGGATAAATTTAGCAAAATAACCAGAGAAGCAAAAACAGAAGTATAGTTATCATGTCTAACCGTCAAGCATTTCCCAAGGATCGCTAAATGGATTAGGAATGTAGAAAGAGCAACATGAAGGTAGGTCTCCTTGTTAGTCCCTAGAACGATGAGAAATAATGCTAACTTGTACTACTGGACTGAGTTTACAAACAAATAAGAAATTGTCTGATGTTTTGACAAAGAATCAGAAATATCTCCGATTTATTAAACAACGGGTCTTTCGTCAGCCAGACAACACACTAGCAGCAGAAGGCACGGCGTGGCGCCCATAGTTGAGCCCGCACGTACGTTTGCATTGTTTTTATTTTAACTAAGAGAAGGGGTGGTAGTGGATCTGAGGGCGAGCTGGTCAACAAATAGCGAAGAACATTTGCATTTTATCTCCTGGTGAACCATACATTTGCATTATATCTCTTTTGGTAAACCAAGGGGATTAGACCAAAAGAAACGCAGTTAGGACTCTAAACAATCTGATAAATGCTTGACCTAACTCGTCTACATCATGAGAGCGGTGTGGTGAAAAAACAATGTTTATGAAAGCAGTCGACCTGAATGTTGTCTTGACCGGTTGATTGAGCTTTCAGAACAGAGTGAAGGGCAACACTATTAAAGTAAAATCATCAGACGCGTTCTTCAGTGAGAACACAAATATGATTAAGATAAGCTGCTGAGAATTCGGAAATTTTCTTTGGAAACTAAAAAAATGATAGAAGAGAGTAATTAACTATGTCAAACCAGACCAGCACTGGATTTGTAGAAGATTAATAGATTTAGGCTGAGAATGTCGATATGCAAATCAGTACATTCAGAAAACTTGTATCAACAGTGAGATCCTTTCCAAGTTGTTTCTTCGAGTTTCTTCTATAAAAAATAATGAGCATCATGTTAATACACTCAGATAATTCACAAGTACTCCCTCCGTTCGGAATTACTTGTCTCGAAACTGGATGTATCTAGAACTAAAATACGTCTAGATACATCCATTTCTGCGACAAGTAATTCCGAACGGAGGGAGTAGTTCAGAGGGTCTAGGCATACAGAAACTGTGCCGACATGCCAATACACATCTCAGGCCACTATGAGTACAAACAATGAGGATGTAAATAATTAAATAAACAGATTAGAATCATGTCATAGCCCTCACCAGGAAGCAATCATTTGCTTTATCTGGCTTTGGTTCAGTTATTTCCAACTTCCCATGAAAAGCCATCTATCTATACCCTTTGAAATTTAAGACGCCACCGCGCCAGAGATTGAAGCAATCCTCCAAGTAAAAGGAACATGTACACAAATCATAAAACTGAATTGAGTCTCATCAAAGCTCCGTTTTAAATTGTCAATCTAGCCGAAAGTAAGGACCAAAACTTTATAGTGGAATGAATAAAATTGCTGGCGCACACTCGTACACAAATCTCTATAGTTTTCACTCACCCATTTGAGGTCTTTACAACCAAGCTCAGGTTCACAGAAGAGTAGATGCACACACACCCTACTGTGTAAAAAAAATTAAGAATTAAGTGCAAGGTAGAATCCACAGAAAGTACAGAATTAAAAGGTACCTAAAGAATTTTTACCAAAGGCTTTTTTGGGGCCTCACCATAAATCTGCAATGCATAAGAACAATGAAGTAGGACAGGAAATAATTGACAGAAAACTTCCTTTGCAGTCTAAGAACAGGTGACTATGAATAAGTACTTGCAACACTATCGATGTCAAGTAAAATATTACTCTATATTCTTCGTGCAAGCATCATAATAAGTATACATATTCAATCAGTAACTAAATCTATTCCAAAGCTTGATTGTTTTTTTCTCAAATACGCACATGCATGCGTATCATATATTGATAGAAGAAGAGCCAAGACGGCTGATACAACGCCTTTCGGCAATGTGCTACACCGCGAGGTTAGCACCCACATCCACCGGGAGTCCGTGACAACACCGGCAAACAACTCGCCCTGTCCAAACTCAAGCCAAAAATGGCGAAGAGGACGGACACAAAGCACATAGGCAGCGTCCCTCCGAACCGAACACCCCAAAGCACGACAAAACCTAACAAACTAGATCAACGCACTCTCCACCCATGGCGCCTAGAAGATCGGCAAGTGGACAGCAGGAGCTAGCCTGACTTGGAAAACATCGTAGATGAGGCGTCGATGATGAAGTACATGGCGCCCTGGATGCTCATGCCCACAGCAACAACCCATACATGACAGCCCGGCACCCCAAGCCTCGCCGCCGAGGCGAGCAAGGCAACCCACACCAGCTGCTCCTCCGGAAGACACCCCACGCACCTCGGCAGCGCCTCCAAGAAGGCGACGACACCGAGACGCCGCCGCTGCCTGGCCCGGTGAACCGAGCCTAGAGTTTCCTCCGGTGACATTAAAGGGGGATGAACATGGCTATGACAACGCCTCCAGGGAGGAGACGGCGCCCACAGGCGTCGCTGTTGCCCGCAGCCGCAGCCGCACCGGATTTCTCCTCGGCCCTGTCCATCACTTCTTTGGGCTCAGCAAACTGGAAGGGAGGGGGCAAAGCTGTCACCTTGGGCCATCGCCGTGAAGAGGGGGAGTCAAATGCCGCCGCGCCGCCGTCCGCACACCACCATGCCGCCCAACGGGGGCGTCCACCACCGCCCCTGGTCACCGCACCGGCCACGGATACCCATACGGAGACCAGGGCAGCATCCAGCCGCCGCAACCCCGCAACCCCCATGGCCAGGGAGTGCAGCGCCTCCGCCGGGGCGCCGCAGCACCACCAGATCCAGCCACGACGCCCGACAGGCCACCTCGTCGCACCTCCGCCCCGGGAAGAGGAAGGCGACTCCACCGCAGACTGGGGCCGCCGCCCCAGCTTCCCAGCGCCGGACCACCGCCGACGGGAGCCGCCGCGGTGCCCGCAGCCAAGGCGGCCAGATCTGGCCGAGCCAGACCAAGCCAGCCCAGTGGCCACAGGACGGCACGCGCGCAGACCCCCGCGCCCTAGCCAGACGCCGACAGGAGCAGCCGGCCCCCGCGCCGCCCGCCACTGCGCCGTCACGCCCCGCCGCCAGCGCGCCGCCACCGCTCGCTGCCAACATCCGCGCCTGCCGACCTCGCGCGTGGGGAGAGGATGCCCCGCCACCGCCGATGTCGGCCGGGCCTTGCCCGGCGGCACAGCCAGGCGGCGGCAAGGAGGGGTAGGAAGGAGGGGCTGGCCAGGCGGCGCTAGGGCTTTGCCCTCCCAGTCGCCGCGCGGGAGCGGCGCGGGAGGGGAGGGGAAGGGGAAAGTCTTCGGACAGAGATCAGGTGACATGCAAACGGCATGTCACCGTGTGCCTCGCGGCCTCCCATCCACCGCTCAGCCTGCATCTAACGGACAGCAGCTTCCTAAGGCAAAAACATTCAGACTTCACAGTTTAAGCCCAGACTCACTAATAAATGGTTTTCTAGTCGGCATAGCTCAGTATTATACTGTGAAACAAGTGTCTTTGCTTAAGGAACAGTTTGTGATTAGTGAACCATGTCAGGAAAAGATAATATTGACCACGAAAATTGAAAACAATGCTATTAAAGATGCTGGAACCTGCTTCGATCTTCATTTTATTCTTTCTCAGACTGTCCATAGAAGCTTGCACATTGAAGTTTAATTTTAAAAAATGGAATTCAGATTCCTGGAGAATGGCACTTACAAAACTGTATTCAGAGGCCTGCACTACGTCTTTGTCATATAAAAGTTAAAGGTCACTAAACAAATGATACAGATTACAACACTTTCACTCTCAAACTAGAGCAACATGCTCATAGATGTTTAGACAAAACTGTAATTTCTCCATCACAAGAAATTCAGTTTTGAAAATACAAACTATAAACATCAGCCTTTTAGTCCGGAAACAGTACAAACAACAGCCAAATATACTGTTTACATTCATATTCATAAGAAATTCAGACATGACATTCATCACTATTTAGATTCAGACAACCCACTTCATCACAAGTAATTCAGAAGTACATGATTTGAAGTTTCAGTACCACTTTCCAGTGAATTCAGTGAGCTCCTAACAGCCATTTAGTGCCAATTGATTTGTACACTTAGGCCCCAAAAGACGACTATAGTTTGCCCAAAATCTTATACTTAACTATGTCCAAAATACTTCTAGTGAGCTTTTGCACGCTAGAACAGATCATCCTCACCACAAGGCGGAGCCGTCAAGAGCTGGGTGAAACTCATGATAGCATTGCACTCTTGGGGCTCCATATTTACTCCTTTGGTGTTGTCACACTTCTCCACTAGTACTTGACGCTGTACATGATCATTCTTCTTTTGTTGCACACCATCCTTCTTCTTTTTTTGCACACCATCCTTCTTTTTTTGCACACCATCCTTCTTCTTTTTTGGCTGCTAATGAGAAGTATAGTAATTAGTTTACAAATGAAGAATAAAAACATATCATGTACCAATTGCAGCATACATTTTCTCCCGTTTTGGTCGGCGCGGTAGATTTCAATGGTATACGCTTCCCCTTGAGTAACTTATCAAGCCAAGTTATCTTTCTCCTTAATTTTGTGGCCGGAACCTCTTTTTTCTTCAGTCGTGCAGCTCTAAGCAATTCATCTATTTGCTGCACATTTGGGTCAACATTCTCTTTGTCTTTATATGGTTCATCCATAGCACTAGTGGCATTGAGTATTTCCTGTATGCTAGGTGCAACGGAGGCAAGTGCATTGGCCAATAGCAAACAACATTGTGGGGAGCTGGCTGCTTTATGTGCCACATTGTGAAATTGATGAGACAAATCCCTGTACCGAAGTTGAGCTTCAAGTTTTGAATTTTCTACCACTTTCCTTCCTTCCTTATCTTGTATACTTCCATTGCGAGCTTCTCTAGTCCATCTCTTCAAGACATACTACCGGCCTGTCCATAAGCCATCTCCCGCTGCCGCTTGGTTCACAAATGATTCTTTTGGTCAGTCAAAGTGTAACCAACGTTGAACTTCCCACGAGCTCGACGACATGCAAACTCATGTGAAGCTTTTGGCATAATTCCAGAATTATCGGCTGTTTCTATCTCTAAAGCTTGCACATCTGAAATCTTCCTTTGTGACGCCAACAAGTGACAGGTTTGTGGCAATTGAAGGAGGTGATTGTGTTCCAAATCAACTTCGGTGACTTCAAAAAATTTGGCCAGTCGATCAAATGAAACAATCATCCGAGCTTTACAATTGTTTCTTCACTAGTAGAAAAGGGGGCAATGGCCCAGGCCAGTTCAGCCCATTAGTCCCGATTCAATCCAGAACCGGGACCAATGGAGCTATTTGCCCGGTTCAGTGAGCCAGGGGGCGGCAGGCCACGTGGGCCATTGGTCCCGGTTCGTCCGGACCTTTTGGTCCCGGTTGGTGGGACGAACCGGGACCAATGGGCTGGCTCTGGCCCACCACTATTGGTCCCGGTTGGTGGCATGAACGGGACCAAAGGTTTTTAGTCCGGTTCATGCCACGAACCGGGACCAATAGTGCTACCTATATATACCCCTCGCTCATGGCGAGCACTCCAAATGCTCTGTTTTTCTCTTCTTGGCGAGGGGGGCTTTGTGGTGCTCTAGCTCACCTCCTATGCACATGAGGTGTTCGATGAAATGCCCGAGCCACACTACTTAAGCTTTCTCCTCTCCAAGCTCGACCTCCAACCTCCATTTTCCTCAATATTTGTCTAGGTTTAGCGGTCCGTCACGCCCGTCCCGTCTTCACCGTCTGCCGATCACCCGCGCCGATCTCATCGCCAAGACCACCGTGGTGAGCCTCTTGTTCTTATCTTCTTTACGAAAGGAAAAATATTCTTACTTGTATTATTTTCTTACTTCTATTATTGCATCTTATATAGTGCGATGGTTTTGGTATCCGCCTCGTCGGCCCTCGTCCTGTCTATGATTCGGATGTGGTATATATTATCTTTTCATAACTATTGGTTCATTTATTGTTTATGAAAATTATGCCGACCAACATGACATAGATTTTATTTATCTAGGAGGTTGTTGAACCGAAATTCCAACCGACCCTATTGTCGAGAGGTTAAATTTAGTTGAAGAAGAAAACAATTTCTTGAAGGAAAAATAAAAAACTTGAGGAGGAGAAGATGATATTGGAGTTGCATGTTGCGGATGTCGCCGATGATCACAAGATCAAGATGGATGCAATGCGCTTGAAGATGAGAAAGATTAGAAAATATGCCATTCATACCGAGGCTTAGTATCATTATGTCGTTGGATCGGTTGTTACCTTGGTTGCGATTATGATCGCATTTGTTTTCACATTGAAATGTTTTACATAGTTTCAATGTATGGTTTAATTAATTTAGATGCTCGCAGAGCTTTATGTTGTTAGATGAGAACTATGTATGTACTTTGGTTTTATGTGATGATGAACTTCTATTAATTTGGTCACTTAATTATCTATTCATGATGTTAGTAATGATTTTTGACACACTTAATTATATATAATGCACGCAGATGAACCGCAATGGATATAAGGTGATGACACACCTCCGAGTACATTAAGGGCGTGCATGATTTTCTCGAAGTGGCTGAGGCAAACAAGCAGAATAGTTTTATGTGTTGTCCATGCCCTATATGTGGGAATACGAAGTCTTACTCGACCGGAAAATCCTTCACACCCACCGCTTTACAAGGGTTTCATGCCACACTATAATGTTTGGACGAGGCACGGAGAAATAGGGGTTATGATGGAAGACGGCGAGGAAGAAGAGTACGATGACAACTATGTGCCCCCGAATACGGTGATGCTCTTGAACATCAAGATGCACTGACGATGTGCACGATGGTGCAAGAACGGACGAAGCTGCTGAAGATCAAGAGGAACCAGACGATGTGCCCGATGATGATGATCTCTGCCGGGTCATTGTCGATGCAAGGACACAATGCGAAAGTCAAAAGGAGAAGCTGAAGTTCGATCGCATGTTAGAGGATCACAAAAAAGGGTTGTACCCCAATTGCGAAGATGGCAACACAAAGCTCGCATGCCGTACTCAATTGCTGCAGTGGAAGGCAGAGAATGTTGTGCTCGATAAAGAATTTGAGAAGCTCTTGAAAATAATGAAGAAGAAGCTTCCAAAGGATAACGAATTGCCCGACAGTACATACGCAACAAAGAAGGTCGTATGCCCTCTAGGATTAGAGGTGGAGAAGATACATGCATGCCCTAATGATCTGCATCCTCTACCGTGGTGCCTACAAGGATCTGAACGCATGCCGGTATGCGGTGCATTGCGGTATAAGATCGACGAGATGACCACGGTGATGTTGACGGTGAGCCTCCCGGAAGAGGGTTCTGCGAAGGTGATGTGGTATCGCCTATAATACCACGGTTGAAACGTCTGTTCGTAAACGGAGAGCATTCCAAGTTGATGCGATGGCACAGTGAGGACCGTAAGAAAGACGGGAAGTTGAGAGCACCCGCTGACGGGTCGCAGTGGAGAAAAATCGAGAGAAAGTACTGGGATGAGTTTGCAAAGGACCCAAGGAACATATGGTTTGCTTTAAGCGCGAATGGCATTAATCCTTTCGGGGAGCAGAGTAGCAATCACAGCACCTGGCCCGTGACTCTATGTATGTATAACCTTCCTCCTTGGATGTGCATGAAGCGGAAGTTCATTATGATGTCAGTTCTCATCCAAGGCCCTAAGCAACCCGGCAACGACATTGATGTGTACCTAAGGCCATTAGTTGAAGAACTTTTACAGCCGTGGAATGGAAGCGGTACGACGTGGGATGAGCACAAAAGGAGGAATTTGACCTAAAGGCGTTGCTGTTCGTGACCATCAACGATTGGCCCGCTCTCGGTAACCTTCGTGACAGACAAACAAGGGATACCACGCATGCACGCACTGTTTACTTGACACCGATAGTATATACAGGAAGCTGCAGAAGAATGTGTACAGGCCATCGCCGATTTCTTCCGACCAACCATCAATGTCGAAAGAAAGGCAAGCATTTCAAAGGGGAGGCAGATCACGGAAGAAGCCCGCCATGCGTCATCGGTGATCACGCATTTGCTATGGTCAATGATTTACACGTAATCTTTGGAAAGGGTCGGCGGACTAGCTGTTCGAATGACGCCGAGAATCACGCACCCATGTGGAAGAAGAAATCTATATTTTGGGACCTACCCTCTTGGAAAGACCTAGAGGTCCGCTCTTGATCGACGTGATGCACATGACAAAGAACCTTTGCGTGAACCTGCTAGGCTTCTTGGGCGTGTATGGGAAGACAAAAGATACACCGAGGCACGAGAGGACCTGCAACGCTTAACGAAAAAGAGGGCATGCCTCCGAAGCAAATATGAAGGTCCCGCCACCACGCTCTTACGAAAGAAGAGAAAGAAATATTCTTTCAATGCCCTTTCGGTATGAAGGTCCCGACCGGCTTCTCGTCGAATATAAAGGGAATAATAAATATGCGAGAGAAAAGTTCCGAACCTAAAGTCTCATGATCGCCACGTGATTATGATGCAACCGCTTCCGGTTGCATTGAGGGGCTTCTACCGAAAACGTCCGATTAGCCATTGCGAAGCTATGTGCATTCCTAATGCAATATCTCGAAGGTGATCGATCCGAAATCGTACCAACGCTAAGGAGTGATGTGGCACAATGTCTTGTCGGTTTCGAGCTGGTGTTCCCACCATCCTTCTTCAATATCATGACGCACGTCCTAGTTCATCTAGTCGACGAGATTGTCATTACGGGCCCGTATTTCTACACAATATGTACCCCTTTGAGAGGTTCATGGGAGTCCTAAAGAAATATGTTCAGAATCGCGCTAGGCCGAAGGAAGCATCTCCATGGGCCATCAAACGAGAGGATGTCATCGGGTTTTGTGTTGACTTCATTCCTGGCCTTAAGAAGATAGGTCTCCTTAAATCGCGGTATGAGGGGAGATTTGGAAAATGCACGCTTGGAAGGGACTCAATAATATGCGAGGACGGATATTCTTGGTCTCAAGCACACTACACATTTCTAGAACTCTACCTTGGTGACCCGTATGTCGATGAACACAAGAACGATCTGCGCCCAAACACACGGAGCGGTCGACGATCGGATTACATGTGAACACATCGGGACTTTCAGCGAGTTGGTTGGAAACACGTCTCGGAGGTGACAACACTGTTTGTGATGAGTTGTACTTGTTGTCCAGGGACCATCTTCGATTGTAATGATTTGGAAAGGATACGAGATAAATGGGAATACATTTTACGATTGACCAAGATGAAAAGAGCACCAACCAAAACAGCGGTGTCCGCTTTGATGCAACAACCGACAAGGAAATGACACATATTATGGTTACATAGTAGACATATGGGAACTTGACTACGGAGTAGATTTTAAGGTCCCTTTGTTTAAGTGCAAGTGGGTCAATCTGTCGGGGAGGCGAGTGCAGGTAGACCCACGATGCGGAATGACAACAGTGGATCTGAAAAATCTTGGGTACAGCGACGAACCGTTCGTCCTAGCCAATGATGTGGCACAGAGTTATCTATGTGAAGGACATGTCTACCGGATCGAGGAAAAGAAAAGGTAAGGAAGCGAATACATCATACAATGAGCCAAAGCGCCACATAGTTCTTTCGGGAAAAAGGGACATCCCGGGAGTGGAGGGCAAGATGACATGTCCGAAGAGTATGAAAAGTTTCATGAAATTCCCCCTTCAAAGTCAAGGCTGACCCAAGCATCCCGATAAATGATGAAGATTATCCATGGTTACTGGCGCAATAAGCAAGCGACACAAGCGAAGAAAAAGTGAAGACTTTCTCCATAACTATTATGATGATACCATGCCAACTTTGTAACAGACGAGTATGATACCATTGTTCGTTTTGTACATGCACATGCTATGCCAACTTTTTCAGAGTTCATTTGAAAACTATGAATTTGAAAACCTCGCCAACAGAAGGGCGCTCACACCGGTTTATAAGCCCGTCCCTCTACACGCCTTGTTGAGCTCACAAACTTGTGATTCACACAAATTTCAAAGAATTCAAATTTGAAAACTAATGGCACAAACAGAAAGTTTATAATTTTGCTGACATAAAAGCAAAAAGAATTAAAAAATAAAGCAAAAACCAAAAAAATAAATAATGCAGAAAACAAAACAAAAAACTTGAAAATAAATAAAAATAGCAACAATAAGTATTTTGTTGTAAGTAGAAACAAAATAAAATAAATAAAGCAAAAAGAAAACAAAAAAGTGTTTTCAAATTTGAAAACTAATGGCACTAACAGAAAGTTTATAATTTTTCTAAAACTAAAAGCAAAAAGAATTAAAAATAAAGCAAAAAACAACAAAAAATAAATAATGCAGAAAATAGAACAAAAAACTGAAAAATAATAAAAATAGCAACAATAAGTATTTTGTTGTAAGTAGAAACAAAATAAAATAAATAAAGCAACAAAGAAAACAAAAATGTTTTCAAATTTGAAAACTAATGGCACTAACAGAAAGTTTATATTTTTCTAAAACTAAAAGCAACTAGAATTAAAAATAAAGCAAAAACAACAAAAATAAATAATAATGCAGAAAACAAAACAAAAAAACTGGAAAAAATAGTGCTGCCTCTTGGACCCCACGGCTGAATCGACTAGAAACCCTACATGGGCAGGATTCGGGCCCGCAGGAGGCCAAGTAGGCCCACAGGCACATAGCTAGTGAAAGATAAGGCCGAAGCTGCGGTTGAGAGGAGCTCGAGAGGGTGGCGCAGCGGCGCTTATAAACCACTCTCGAGCTCTCTCAACTAGCGAGGTGGGACTAAACTTTTCGGCGCCGGGCAGCACAAGGCCTTTGGTCCCGGTTGGTGGCACCAACCGGGACTAAAAGAGCATTAGTCGGTTCGTAGCACCAGCGGGACTAATGCCCCTTTAGTCCCGGTTGGTGCCACCAACCGACCAAAGGTCGCCGCTTCCGCCCTTTGGGCTCTTGAAAATTGGCCTTTGGTCGGTTGGTGGCACCAACCGGGACTAAAGGGGGGCATTAGTCCCGGTTCGTGCCACGAACCGGGACCAATGCGCCATCTATATAACCAAGACTTGTGAAAATTTTTGTTCAGTTCTTGATCCCCCGACGACGCGCGCCAAGCTGCCCTCTGCGCCTCGCCGTCGCCGTCGTCGCCTCTGCCTCCGACGCCGTCCGCGCCGCCAGAGCCGCCGTCGCGCCGCCCAGACGCTGTCGCCACCCACGCCCGCCCAGCGCGCGTCGCCGCCCGCCTCTGCCTCGCCGTCGCCTCTGCCTCGCCCGCGCCACTTTGGTCGGGCAGCACCCCCTCTTCCCCTTTTTTTGCAAATATAGCTATGTTTTTTCCTGATTATGTGTATATGTATGAGTATATGTATATGTGTATATCTGTTTATATGTCTTTTTAGATTTTTTTGTTTTTGCATTTTATAAAAATGTATATATGTTCTCTGTGTATATATATGTTTTCTGTTCATAGATTTTATTTGAACATTATTTAAAAGAACAAGCAATACTACTTCATGTATTTTTAAGAAGGAAGAAGAAGAAAAGAATGAGAGGAAAAGGAAAAAGAAGAGGAAGAAAGGAGAAGAAGAGGGAGAGGAAGAAGAGGAGAAATAAATAAGAAGAAGAAAAAGAAGAAAAAGAAGAGGAGAAGAAGAAAGGAATAGAGGAGAAGAAGAAAAATAGAAAAAAATTCTATTTTTTCTTCTTCTCTCTATTCTTTCTTCTTCTCTCTTTTTTTTTCTTTTTTTCTTCTTCTTCCTTCTTCCTTCTTCCTCTTTTCTTCGTTTTCCTTATTTTCCTTTCTCGAGGGATAAGAAGAAAAAGAAGAGGAGAAGAAGAAAGAAAGGAATAGAGGAGAAAGAAGAAACTTCGACACGAGGGGGGGGGTACCGATACCCCCTCCCCGATAACATTATTTTCCCATGTATATGTATGTCGCGTCGTTGTCGATATAACGAGGGTGTCGAGGGTCGGGAACTAGGGTAGAGGGTCGAGGGCCGTTAAGGGGTCAAGGGTCGAGGGTTCGAGGGATCGAGGGTCGAGGGTTCCAGGGTCGTCTAGGGGTCGAGGGTTCCAGGGTCGTCGAGTGTTCCAGGGGTCGAGAGAGGTTTCGTAGTGTAAAAGTATTGAAGAAATCCATGGCTTCATCATTAGCCGGAAGTAACCAGGGCCTATTGCCTTTTTGTATGGACTCCATTCCATGATGGTACGAAGTCCTCCAAAGTTATTCTGGAATGGAGTCCCGGATAGGATAATTTGCCTTTTTGTATGAATTTCAGCAAAGGCCTTCCAAATAACGATATTCGGAAGGTTCTTGCTGAACTTTGTACCAAAAGCTAATTATCCTATCTGGGACTCCGTTCAAAATAACTTTGAGAGCTTGCACCATCATGCACTATTACTTTAGCCTAATGATGAAGACATGGTTTTGTTGAATCCTTTGACACTAGGCAACCTCCCGACCCTCGGCGATCCACGACCCTTGACCTCGACCGCTCGGCGATCCTCAACCCTTGACCTCGACCTCGGCGATCCTCGACCCTTGATAAAAAACAAGAGGAAGAAGAAAAAAAAGAGGAGAAGAAAGAATAGAGGTTCCTCTTTTTTTCTTCTTCTCTTTTTATCGGAACGAGGCGAGGTGTCGTCGAGGGTCGCCGACCGGTAGAGGAAACCCTAATTAAATAGCAAGTATCGTCGATTGTGAGATACATGCGCCACCCCCTCCTTGAAGCGTTCTCGAGGCCACCCCTAACCCTTGAAGCGTTGTCGAGGCCACCGAAACACTAGAGAAGCAGCGTCGAGGCCACTAATTAATATGATTCCTTATTGTGATTAGCTAGCTAGTTCTCGTTTGCCACTAATATATCCATATCTGTCATGTTTGAATAATAATTGCCATGTTGTAAATATTTGTAGAAACTATGGACACCCCGCCACGAGACGAAGCACAAGAAGCGTTGTTGAGGGACATAATCGCACAAGGAAGTGATCCCATCTGCTCGTTGATGTTTCTCAACGACAACGATGGTCTGGAAGGAGAGGGTGAAGAAGCAGCTGGCTATGATTTACATGGCTCCGATGACCCAATGCCGGTGCAAGGAGAGGGTGAAGAAGTAGACCATGAGGACGGCTCCGGTGATCACCAAACCGAGTCCGGCCAGGTATATATATTAGTTAAGCTTGTGCTGACTAGCTAATTGATGCATTCATTGTTTTGGTATGTACACATATTAATTAACTCTCATCTTTGTTCTTTTTCTAGCCCTCCGGATCGAGCACAACCGGTAAAGAGACGAGGCCGAAGAAAAGTTGAGCTCGGATGAAAAGTTTGAGATCATACAAATCGCGCTGACGGCCAACCGATTGAACCCTACCGAATAAAGAAGGCATTTGTTGCTCAATGCGGGTTACGGTTAGGGACAAGATCCCGATCAGCATCCACCAATGGTATAAGCCTAAGAACGAAGACCACGAGGTGTCTTATGTCAATGATATGCGAAAAATGATCTTTGGGTGAGCTGAAGTCAAATTTCACCCTACCGCCAGAGGATGATCCGGAGAAGCCAGTTATAGAGCCATTAATCAAGTTTTTTGCTCTGAAGAAGATGGCAGACCTATTCAGGAATTGGAAGAAAGACCTCAATAGGTATGTCGAAAAAAATGAGACACCAGAATTCAAGGGCAAATATGAGAAGATCAGAGATGACTAGCCCGCATTTGTGGCCCACAAGACATCGGAAAAGAGTAAAAAGATGTCGGCGACAAACAAGAGAAATGCTGCGAAGAAGAAGCTTCACCATCACAAGGGGTCAGGTGGCTACCTCGTAGCCCGGCCTAAGTGGGCCAAGGCTGAGAATGATCTCGCTTGATAAAGGGATCGAACCAGAGACAATGAACTAGCAGACCGTTGCGGACTTGGTTCTTCGGGCTGGCGGAACCTTGGACCTCAGATCGTGGAAGTGCATTTGGACGGACGAGCAATTGGACATACCGGTCAAGAGGCTAAAGCAATATATCGAAGCAGCGCAACAAGGAAGTTCGTTCAGAGCAGGGGAGAAGGACGAGCTCACAATGGCCCTCGGGAATCCCGAGCACCACGGACGGACACGAGGCACGCCAGCTCCCTTCGTGGAAGGCTGGATTTCGGACGCATGGGATTACAAAACCCATGAGAGGAGGAAGAAAGCGGAGCAGAGCCAAATGCAGCGCCGCACGAAAGGGTAATGGGGCTAGAGGGCGAGAAGAGGAACAAGAAGCAGCAGATCGCAACAAACGACCTGCGAAGCTTTCCCGGCTACCCGCCATCTCGGCGGAGAAGCGGCGTGGCTTCCACCGAGCTGCTTCAGCCGAGCATGCCTTGACGGCTCTGCCGGCTATCCCGTGGATGCTATCACGGATGCTGAAAATTGCCACCTTATGGCGCAATGGATGAATTTGAAGGTCAAGGCGGCTGTTGGCTCTGTTTATCCTACTAAACCCGACTCAACTTTTCACTGCCGCCGATTCGGAAGGATGTGGCGCGGGATAATTAAGCTCTGATAATTCCACGCTAATGATGCCACATCACCACAGTTCTTGTTGTTAACCTCACGTTAGTTCAAAACAGATTCAAATTTCTAATTCAAAATATGGCAAACCACAAAAGTTTTCTAACATTAAAAATAAAATGTTCAAATTGGGACAATTAAATCCTAAGTAATTATGGTGGAGGATCACATTCTTATAAAATAATTAAAAGCACTAAACTAAATAAAACAGTGGCTTGAACAAATAATTAAATGCATTTTATAAAACATTAAACTATTTTATTAGGTATGAGAAATTCATGTGGTAATAGAGTATTTATAAATACTAATTTAGGGGCTAGTGGTATATTTAATAAAACTAAAATAAATAGAAACTAAGTTAGAAAGGAAAAATAGATAAAAGGAAAAAGCTCAAAACAAAAGAGAACACAAAAATAAAAAAAAACAGAACCCCCCTAAGCTGGGCCGGTGGCCGACCCACTTGGCCCAGCCGGCCTCTCCTCCGCCTAAAGGGCAAACCCTAGGCCGCCCGATCCCCACGCCCACTCGCTCCCCCACTCCCTCGCTACCTCCTCCTTCGCCCGATCTGGATCGGGCAGACTCGATCCCATCGGCCCGACGCCGCCGCCGATCCCCGTCGCCTCGCTTCTACCTCGCCGACGCCACTTCCCGTCGCCGGACTTCCCCACCGCCGTGACACCCGCGACGACCCCCTCCTCTGCGGCCACCATCCCACCTTCGTCGGATCTCCACCAACCCCGCCGCTTCGCCGTCCCCTCGAGCCGCCTCGGCGCCGTCGCCTCGATCCCCTTCGCCGGACGCCGCCGCTACCTCGCCGTCGATCCTCTCGACTCCGGCACCCCAGCTCCCCAGAGCCCCTGCCGCCCTTTGTGAGCCCCCACATCCTCCCTCTTCCCTTGAGCTCCGGCTCCCCACTAGCTAGCCCGCTACTGCGGCCCGAGAACTTCGTCGCCGCCGTTTGGCTCTCCACCGTAGCTACAGCCCGCAGGACTCGCGACCGAGCTTTGCCTCTTGTTCTGGACTCCCAGGAACCACCGATGCCCTTTGGTCGCCTCACCATATCTGCAACCTTGAAACCGAAGCTCGCCGAGATCCGCCATCGCCATTGCCCGTCGTCGGCATCGCTTGGGACCTCCTCACTCCCACCCCTAGCACCGTTGGGACGCGGGACTTCACGCTGCTCGAACGCGACCAGCGACGCCCGCTTTTGGTGGCTCAGTAACCGATTTCCGGCGACATCCCGTGCGTCGTCGCCGTGTTTTGGTTGCAGGCGACTAAACGTCGGCGCCACCGATGTGTCCACTTAACCCAGCCGCTTATGACGCCAGTGCCGCGGCTCTTTGGGACCCGCCTTCTAATTAATCACAACTTAAGTAAACTGGCTAATTAACTAACCTAAATACTCCCTGACATGTGGGGCCTAGCCCCAGAACGCTAAAAAAAAGGAATTAAAATAGATAAATAAATAATACATAAATAAGTAAATAGTAATTAAAAATAATTAAAACATCTAATTAATTAATTAATTAATTAACTTAATTAATTCTAATTAGATTAACCTAATAACTAACTAACCTAATTAACTACCGTTAATTAATTAGACAGCCTATGACATGCAGGACCCACCCTTCAGCTTGATTGGTCAAAGGTCAAAGCTGACCGCTGATGTCATGATGACATCATAAATGCATTTAGAATTAAATTAGTTCTGTTAATTCTAGTAAATGATTAAATCCTTTTTAAATTAATATAAAATAAACCGTAGCTCGGATGAAAATACTTTGTATATGAAAGTTGCTCGAGCGAGCGAGACGAACCGGATCACGCAGCCCGTTAGTCCACCACACACCCTAACATATCAAACTCGCAACTTTCCCCCTCGGCTCCTCTCGCCAAAACGCGAAACACCGGGGATACTTTCCCGGTTGTTTCCCCCCCTTCACCGGTATCACCTATCCCTGCGTTAGATCACCTCTAGCACTGCATTTGTCATGTTATGCTTTGATTGCTCTGTTATTTATTATGTTCCCCCTCCGTTACTTTTCCGGTAGACCCCGAGACCGCTGCCGGTACCCCTGTGATCGACTACGGAGTTGACAACCCCCCTCTCTTGCCAGAGCAACCAGGCAAGCCCCCCTTGATCACGGATATCGCCTATTCTACTCTATCTCGCTTGCATTAGAGTAGTGTAGCATATTCTTGCTCGTTATACCTATCCGATGCATAGCTTTGTCCTTGTTACTATTGTTGTTACCTTACCGCAATCCTATATGCTTAGTATAGGATGCTAGTACTTTCATCTGTGGCCCTACATTCTTGTCCGTCACCGTGCTATACTATCGGGCCGTGATCACTCGGGAGGTGATCACGGGTATATACTATATACTTAAACATGATACATGTGGAGACTAAAGTCGGGTCGATTGGTGGAGCACCATGAGTGGATCTTGAGGCGGAGCGGCAGGCAGGTTGAGACCGCCTAGGAGAGAGGTGGGCTGGCCTGTTCGGCGTTCGCGGATACTTAACACGCTTAACGAGATCTTGGTATTTGATCTGAGTTGGCTCTGAGCCTATACGCACTAACCATCTACGCGGGAGTAGTTATGGGTATCCCGGCGTCGTGGTATCACCGGCACCGTGACGCCTTGGCCGCGGCGGCGCGCCGGATTGGACTGGAACGCCACTAGGCTAGGTGCGCTTCGCCACCACGCATAGCGTGAGGTGTGCTCGAGGCGATGGGCCCTGACCCTGCTGCGCTTAGGTTTAGACCGCGTGTTGGCCTCTCTGTTGAGCCTAGGTAGGGCTGCGACGTGTTGATCTTCCGCGGCGGGCATGACCCAGAAAGTGTGTCGGCCAAATGGGATCAAGCGTCTTTGGATAAGTTGGTGCACCCTGCAGGAAGTTAATCTATTGAATAGCCGTGATCTTGATAGCAGGACGACTTGGAGTTGTACCTTGACCTTATGACAACTAGAACCGAATACTTAATAAAACACCCCCTTTCAAGTGCCAGATACAACCCGGTGGTCGCTCTCTCTCAGGGTTACGAGGAGGGGATCGTCGGGTAGGATTATTGCTATGTGATGATACTTGGAGGACTTCAGTCTGCCCTCTTCTACCTGTTGCAAGACAGGTGACCAGAAGCGTAGTCTTCGATAAGACTAGCTATCCCCCTCTTATTCTGGCATTCTGCAGTTCAGTCCACTGATATGGCCCTTTACACATATATCCATGCATATGTAGTATAGATCCTTGCTTGCGAGTACTTTAGATGAGTACTCACGGTTGCATTGTTTCCCCCTTTTCCCCCTATCTCTACTCGATTGCTGCAACAGACGATGGAGCCGGAGCGACGCCACCGTCGATGGCGACTACTACATCGGAGGTGCCTACTACTACGTGCAGCCCGGCCGGCGGCGACCAGGAGTAGCTTAGGAGGATCCAGGCGGGAGGCTGCGCCTCTTCGATCTGTATCCCGGTTTGTGCTAGCCTTCTTAAGGCAAACTTGTTTAACTTATGTCTGTACTCAGATTTTGTTGCTTCCGCTGACTCGTCTATGATCGAGCACTTGTATTCGAGCCCTCGAGGCCCCTGGCTTGTATTATGATGCTTGTATGACTTATTTTATTTTTAGAGTTGTGTTGTGATATCTTCCCGTGAGTCCCTGATCTTGATCGTACACGTTTGCGTGTATGATTAGTGTACGATTGAATCGGGGGCGTCACAAAGGATATGCTAAGGTGATGGTCGATGAAATAACGGAGGGATTTGAGGACCTCCGGCTTGACCACCCTACCGGTGAAGGGGAGTATCGGCTAGGTTCTGCTCTGAAGACTCCATGCCTATGGCGGAAGGATCTCATCAACCTTCCGAACTGGACGCCTCCGCCTCCTCCTCCTCCTCCGCGAGTCAGGCACTCCGCCTCCTCCACCGCCTCCTCCTCCGGCGAGTGACGATCGGGGCACTCGGCGGCTCCTTCTCCGGCGTGTGGCGGCACTCCGCCTCCTTCTCCGCCCGCGCCTTGGCGCTTGAGCAGCCAGCCTCCTCCTTCTCCGCCTCGTCGGCAAAGGCGGAAGAGACCCGCCGCCGCTCCGGCTGCTCCGGTGGCGTCGTAGTCCTTCTCCTCCGCCTCGTAAGCAAGGAAGAAGACATCCGCTCCGTCTGCTCTGCCGGCGTCTAGCAGTACAGCCAAAGGCGGGAGGAGATCAGATCCGGTCCTTCTCTGAAGACTCTATAAAAGTTACCGTCTGAGAGGAGCAAGGAGGAAAACGCGAAGATCGCGCAGACCAAAGTGGATGACTGGTTTCAAGGGTTGAAAGCAAAGAGACATCCACCTCCGGAGGAGAAGGTAGATCCGGTGAAAGCGAAGCGCTCTGCTACTACGACAAAACCACCCAAGTCTCCGCCGAAAGGCAACTATGAGCGCATTATTGGAAAGGCATTTGCGAAGCGGAGAGGTCGGAAGTACTGTCGATGATCAAAGGATGAAAGAACGACGAGCTGGGAAACAAATTGCCCAGCTCGGCGAACAAGCAGCAATCGTGCCCCCGCTCAAGGTGCTGCTAGCGACATCGTCGATCCGAGGATGGTGCCCGGTTATGGCAATCTTGCAGATTACCTGCCCGACGATGTACATTATGATTTCTTGGAGGTGCAGATACAAAGATACGAGTACGGGAAGCCTCTCGTCAAAGATGAAAGTTCTCTATCAACGATGATGCGAAGATTGTATGATTGGTACATGAAAACCTGCAAAGAGTCTGAGGGGAGGAGTACTTTGTATGTGAGAGTTAAAAAGGAGCATGACCTCCTTGGAATTGAACTGCTGCCTATTCCATTTGAGGAGTTCTATCAGTTTTTCAATCAATTGGCCATCGATAAAGCAACGGTCACCTGCTACTGTTTGTAAGTAGTACTACTTCTGTCATTAAGTCTCTCTATATAACTCAGCCCTTTCATTGCATGTATTTATAATTATCCTCACTATATTATGCAGATTGAAGATCGCCGAATTGAAGAAAAGACAAGTGGGTGATATTGGGTTCATTAACACATATCTCATAGATAAAACTGAGGTTGAATTTAAGTAAAGAAAATACCGAGGCCAACTTGCTACAATCGTTGGTAATAAATGAACACAAAGATATAATACTCTTTCCTTACAACTTCAAGTGAGTGTTACTGTCTTGTGGCATATTCGGTTTCCTTATTAGTCCAGGTTATAGTAATGTAATATTGATGAGTTATGCATGTGTGTGCAGCTACCACTATATTCTCCTAGAGATTAAGCTTGAGAAGGAGTAGTAACTGTCTTAGACTCAAGCGAAAAGATCCCAAGGAGTATCTGGACATGACTGAAATGCTCGAGCAGTAAGTTAAATCGATCATTATACACCATATCAGCAACTTTGTTCATTTCTGATATCAAGTAATTTTCTCTTTGTATGGCAGGGCTTGAGAAAATTCACCAAAAAGCTCGGGACTACCGAAGAAGCTGCAATTTAGACACCCGAAAGTAAGTACTATATAGTAGCATATTCCACGCATCTCCTAGTGATTCAAGCGCTAGTTTCATCAATACCATTTAGCATGCTTGCTAATTATCAGTTTGATTGACCTCTATTTCTTGTAAAGTGGTTGTGGCAGGAACAAGGGAATGATTTTTGTGGATACTACATTTGCGAGTCCATCCGCCACACGACCTGTGAGCGGGGCTACTCCGACAAACAATATGAAGTGCGTAAATAAAAATATTCACAATTTTATTTTATTACCATCATTTGTGTTGAGTTTCATTCATTCATATATATATATATATATATATATATATATATATATATATATATATATATATATATATATATATATATATATATATATATATATATATATTGACCCCTTCTTAAAATTAGATGTTTGGATGCGGGATGAACTCCTAGCACCAGATCGCATGAGCAATTCAAGAGGAATTGGCGACATTCTTTCTTGACCACGTGATCGCTGAAGACGGAGAATACTATGTGGACCAGGTGTCCGTATGTTAGGAGATTATATATTTGTAAAGATAATTATTGTATATATGTAGCGGTAGTGTCGGATAGATATACAAGAACTTGTTGTTCGACCAATCTCTCGGAGAAGGAGAGGTGGTCGATATCACTTCTCTCTGTATGCATATATGTTCATGACGATCTTCTGTTTGCTTAATTACTAGCTAGCTAGCGTGTCTAGCTAGTCCTCTCTATATGTATGTATAGTACGTGGCGTCGACCAAGCACGGACAAAGAGAGGACATTTTCTCTATTAATTAGCTAGCTATAGCACAATATATGAAACACCTAAATTAACCCCCAAAACCCCCCAAACCCCTCCCTTTTCAAAAAAAAAACAAAAACCACACCCATAGAAATGCTGACGCGTGGATGCCTATTGGTCCCGGTTGGTGCCACCAACCGGGACCAAAGGCCCTCCTGCCTGGGCTCAGCGGACAGGCCACGTGGAGGCCCATCTGTCCCGGTTCTGGATTGAACCGGGACTAAAGGGTCAGGGCATTAGTACCGACCCTTTAGTTCCGGTTCATGAACCGGGACTAAAGGCCCTCACCAACCGGGACTATAGGCCCTTTTTCTACTAGTGCTTGTTTCAGCTCTAATGCGCTTCAGCTCGTGATCTATTTGACTTTTCCTTCGAATGCCTTCATTGGAACAAACAAACCTACATGAAGTGATTGTTCCATCAATTCTGCTTTTGATGGTTTTTCTTTTCCTCACATCAAAGCCTATGTGACCTCCATATTTATTGCTTACAAAAGTTATGAATTATAGAAGTATACTGCTGTGATGTAGTGAACAAAGAAAATAGAAGTACAATACTCGCTGCAAGTCTCCATATTTGTTCAGAAATGTAGTGCTGACTCAAAATAGAAGTAGTTCCTATGTTGAAACCACAAAGCTTAGCAGATTATAGTCTTATCGAGATGCACAGAAGTACTTAACTCGCTGCAAGTCTCCATATTTATTCAGAGTGTAGTGCTGACTGATATTTTCAGAGTGTAGTGCTGCAAGTGTCCGTATTTATTCAAAGTATAGTTTGTCACTATTAGTATTTTCAGAGTATTATTGCGTGCATCTGATCAAGTGCACTAATCATAGCGGAGCCAGACAACGCGAGGAGCCTGGGCAAAGCTCGTGCATAGCGATGTCAGCTAGGTTTGCCCCAACAAAAATCACTACTAAGCACAACAAAAATCACTACTAAGGACAGAGATCAGCTAGCTCCGCCTTTGCACTAATGGAATAAGAGAGAGAGAGGGGACCTGAGAAGAGGTCGCTGACGATGATGAACGGTGCCCAGCTCGAGGTGGCGCTCGTCCCCGGCTCCCGCGGCGGACGCTCGTCCCCGACCCGCGGTGGCGTTCGGCCTTGGTTCCCGCGACAGACGGCGCTTGTCCCTGCCTCACCTCAGCGACGATGGCGGCGACAGCGAGCGGCGACCGGCGAAGGCCGCTAGACGAGGAGACGCCAGTGAATCGCCGCGCCAAAGCCCCGCCTTTTCCATGCCTTCCCCACCAGATTTTTTCGCTGACCCGCGCTGACCCGGGCGTGCTTGATCTCTACTCCTAATGGAGCAGTTGATAGTCTCCGGCGGTCAATTTTCGTCCCACCAGAGACGGTTAATTTTCGTCCTTGATCCCACCTCCCGTAACCCAGCGATTCCCCAAAAAACGGTATACTACCACGATGCCAGGTGTAAAACGCTAGGGTTCATTGACAGAAAATCGTCCTAAAAAAATCTACAACGGTTAACCTATGAAAATAACCTACGCCCCGACCGCCGCCCGCTGGTCGCCCGCTCCCTCGCGCCCCTGTTGCTCCCTCCTCGATCCTGATCTGGATCGAGGGGACGAGGAGCTCCTGCCTCCCCGACGGCCGGCCTCCTCCTCGCCCCGCCGCTGCGTCCGGCGCCGCCACGGCCTATGGAGCCAGGGAAGCAATGGCCTGAGCTCGGCCTCGAGGTCCCCGCCACCGTCTCCTGCAGCTTCTGCCCCGCCGCCTCACCAGATCCTTCGCCCTTGCAGCAGCCGCCGATCTCCTCCCTCAAACGCCACCGCCCGTCGCTGCCGCCCCCGCCACCTCCCGTCGCAAGCTTCTGTGCTGCCACACGATCACATCTGTCCTCCCTTGCGCTCCGATCCGCACGACATCGCCGATTCTGCCTCCTGACGCCACGCCGCTCCGCAGCAACGAGGCTGCTCCCATGGTTCCCATCGACGCTTCATGATCCACGGCCTCCCCCATCCTCTTCTCCATACAACACCGTGATGTCGCCGTCTCGTATTCCCCACCGCTGTCTTGCCAACTGTAGCACGCCGGATCCTCTTCTTGAAGCTGCCGCCTCACGTGCAATGCCACCACCCATGGCCCTCCACAGACACCACCATCATCTGGCGTAACTTGGACAGCAAACCCCATGACGGCGAAGGAAGAGCAAGAGGGCGTCGGGACTAGCCACCGTCGTGAGGATACCGGCGTCCGTGCGGCGTGGTGATGGCATGGTAGCGCAAGAAGGTCATGCTCTGGTGTGCCGCGTGCTCGTCTCCATCCACGTCGCGACCGCAAGACAGTGTACGCCGCGCGCCATGGACAAGATAGGATGCACATCTTGAACAGATTAGGGCGAGCACGGCATGCACGACGGTGCCATGTTGTCCTTCTGTGATTATCATTTAGTACCGAGGATTAATTTTTGCACAGGAGATGCATCGGAAGGAGGCACTGGGCCAACATCAAGAAGTTCTGTTAAACTGATTCATAGCAGCGTCTCAAAGTTCAATCGGAAGAAGCGCGACATTGTGGTTTCTATAGGGTGGGAGGTATCCTCCATATCCACGAGCGAACAAGCTAAATCTAAAGCCGGATGTGTTCTTGCTTACACATGTGGACATAGATATAGGAGGGCAATTGTAATTGATGATGATAGAACTTGCCCGTTTGATGCCACAGACGTTGGGAAGGTATTCGATCAGGATCCCTTGGACAGTCGCTCGTGTTGCTAACAAGAAGAATGACTTCATTCAGTCAACAGCCAAGGAGATCGAAGCCGTTTAGGGATTATAGGGTCAAAAGAAGGAAGAAGTTTGAAAGCAGCTCAAGCATTACTGGAAAAGAATTATAACTCACCGATGACAGAGAAGGAGGTGCATGCTTCTAAGGCAACACTTATTATTTTCCTTGTGGGATACATGATGGCACCCATGGCAAAATATGATTATTCAAGCCTAACATACTGGCCAGCGCTTATGGGTCCTGACAATATTCATAATTACAAGTGGGGTTAATATGTCATGGAAGGCATACTAGAGGCAGATGACAAGCTAAAGTGTGATGTCACGAGGAAGAAATCCATGACCAACATAATCGGGTGTTCTGTTCCTTCGGTATTAGCCAGTACCTCGAAAATTATTGGTCGAGCTGCATTGCATTTATACATAACGATCAAGTGCATGATTTGTGCAGGTGTTTTGTCTTCATAGCCTTAACCTGGGTGAAATAACAATGCAGCATGGAATTCTTTTGAGAATCAAGGTGTTCAACAACTAGATTATGAGGATCATGATCATTGGTGATTGCAGCGATCTATCAGCAATAGATCAAAAGTTGATTTTCGAGCATCCATGGTGTACTGAGTGCAGAGTATATGAATTGCCTTTTGCTTGTTGTCTACTAACAGTCAATTATAATCCAATAGCCAAGAGACACGAATAGCAGTGTGTGTTCACACAGGGCTGCAATGCGTGATGGTGTTGGCCATTCAGGGCCTGAACCAAAGGACCTCATACTAAAGCAGTTCCCTCGATCGTGCAAGAATGTAATAATTCATTACTAAGGATCAAGTTATAGGTTCGATAAGACTAGAATATAATATGTATTATCCTTTGTCAGGTGCCACCTCTGTTGCTTAATTTTTAACTTGCGTTCTTCTATCAGTTATTGAAAAGTCGTGACTCGCTACTGCTGGGAGATGCGCCTCCACACATTCTAGGGCAAAGAGATTTGGGCTTGACAAGATGAAGCAGTTCAGGTCCATGATTTCTATTAAACTTTTGCAAGGAACTCGATTAATATGTTCTTATGGTAATACAAAAATATTAATATGTTATTACAATGTATTTTCCAGCAGTCTCATTGTTCATTTATGGAATAATACTAATTGCTGTCATTTTATTTTTCAGGATACCTCTAATTATTCTTAATGTGATACGTTTCATTGCAGGGTGATACATATGAAGGAAAAGAACCAGAGCAGCGCTAGCTTGGATAAAAGTTTCAGTGACGGAATTTGTTTGGCATATGTGGAAATATTGGTAAAGGCAAGTTGAGTCTTTCACTCGCTCACCATGTTCTTTTGGTCTGCATTATTTTTCTAATCTACATTTCAGAAATGGTTTTTGTCAATTCTTTCATGTACATGGTTGGTATAATCTTCTATCATAGGTTCATCTTCAGATGTGAGAGAGCCAAGTTTCCTGTAGTAATCTATAAGGAAAGCTTGGATATTTCTTTTCACATGTGTTCTTATTTACTTGAAAATAAGTTATCAAGTCTGTTTGGTCAAAATATGTGAAGTTATATACTCTGGGTAATAATTTGATGAGTAGACCATTTCAATAATTCTATTTGTTTCAGGCATAGCTAGACAGTGTTACAACTAAAGTTTCTTGTGCTAAAACTTGCAAATCTCGACACACCTGAGCAATGAGCACATGTTACCAACCACAACCCACACAGGTTGTGTTCTTTTGAAAACAAAGATATCCCTGATGCATGACAAAGTTGCAGCGTTGATCTCAAAATTATACATCTGTAGTATACAGTATACACTATAAACCTAAGAGCGGGTAGCTTCAACGTACTTCTGTATTATGTTTTCTCAATGATAACCTAGCACATGATTGATTATAGTACACATTATTCATTTTGAAAGCTATATTAAAGCCTAATTTTGAATCTTCTGCTAATGAAATAAAGGTGAGGAACCACATCTTGCATTGACTGAAAAATAGATTTAAATATTACGTTTTTATAATGTTCTGAATGTATTTTCCTAGGATTAAGCGCATGCGGCAGCGAGTTTAATAGGGGCATAAGAAACGAGAATGGCGGGTGCGGTGACGGTCGTTAATGTGTTGGACAAAACAATACACCCGTGAGTGTCACGAGGCTGGACTTGACATAGACATCAGCAAACATGGAGCATGGTGTTGAGGTGGGAGTTGGACGCATGGATGTACTTGACAAGGAGCAAGTAGACGTGAGCATGCATAGTGGGCAATGCTCCCGATGGTCAGGCGGATGAGAAGACCGAAGAGGAAAGCCGCATGTGCATATTTGTGGCGGAATGGGGCTAGCTTGAGGCAATTAGGTAGTGTCTATTTGGACAGGTTGCTGACAGAGAAAAGTTCTATAGTTTGGCTTGATGAGTAACATAGACAAGCATGTTGGTGCTATAAGGTTATATCCATGGTTTATTTTTGCCTCAGCATTCCTGCTTCTTCGAACATGTTTATTTACACATTAAAATTGTGTATGAAACCCTTACAAAGCCATTTGTATCCAGTATAATATAGTAATATAAAAGTACTGCATGCTGATGGAGTCGTGAATTGTTGTTAAACTTTTGCAAGTGGTAACAGTACAATAGTTTGCACACATTGCCATTGTGCTACTAAATGATCTGTAACATTCATGCCGAAATTATTTGGTTTTGGTCCAATGCTTTTTTACCTGTTCATTTACTGATCTCTACTCCTAATGAAGCAGTTGGTAGTCTCCGCGGTCAATTTTCGTTCCATCAGAGACGGTTAATTTTCGTCCTTGATCCCACCTCCCGTAACCCAGCGATTCCCCCAAAAAACGGTATGCTACCATGATGCCAGGTGTGAAACGATACGGTTCATCGACAGAAAATCGTCCTAAAAAAATCTACGACGGTTAACCTACGAAAATAACCTACGCCCCGATCGTCGCCCGCTCCCTCGCGCCCCTGTTGCTCCCTCCTCGATCCCGATCTGGATCGAGGGGACGAGGAGCTCCTGCCTCCCCGACGGCCGGCCTCCTCCTTGCCCGCCGCTGCGTCCGCGCCGCCACGGCCTCTGGAGCAGGAAGCCATGGCTGAGCTCGGCCTCGAGGTCCCCGCCACCGTCTCCTGCAGCTTCGCCCGCCGCCTCACCAGATCCTTCGCCTCGCAGCAGCCGCCGATCCACTCCCTCAACGCCGCCGCCCGTCGCTGCCGCCCCGCCACCTCCGTCGCAAGCTTCGTGCTGCCACACGATCACATCTGTCCTCCCTTGCGCTCCGATCCGCACGACATCGCCGATTCGCCTCCCGACGCCACGCCGCTCCGCGCAGAACGAGGCTGCTCCCATGGTTCCCATCGACGCTTCATGATCCACGGCCTCCCCCATCCTCTTCTCCATACAACACCGTGATGTCGCCGTCTCGTATTCCCCACCGCTGTCTTGCCAACTGTAGCACGCCGGATCCTCTTCTTCAGAAGCTGCCGCCTCACGTGCAATGCCACCACCCATGGCCCTCCACAGACACCACCATCACTGGCGTAACTTGGACAGCAAACCCCATGACGGCGAAGGAAGAGCAAGAGGGGCGCGGGACTGGCCACCGTCGTGAGGATACGGCGTCCGTGCGCGTGGTGATGGCATGGTAGCGCAAGAAGGTCATGCTCTGGTGTGCCGCGTGCTCGTCTCCATCCACGTCGCGACCGCCAAGACAGTGCGCCGCGCGCCATGGACAAGATAGGATGCACATCTTGAACAGATTAGGGCGAGCACGGCGTGCACGACGGTGCCATGTTGTCCTTTCTGTGATTATCATTTAGTACCGAGGATTAATTTTTGCACAGGAGATGCATCGGAAGGAGGCACTGGGCCAACATCAAGAAGTTCTGTTAAACTGATTCATAGCAGCGTCTCAAAGTTCAATCAGAAGAAGCGCGACATTGTGGTTTCTATAGGGTGGGAGGTATCCTCCATATCCCTGAGCGAACAAGCTAAATCTAAAGCCGGATGTGTTCTTGCTTACACATGTGGACATAGATATAGGAGGGCAATTGTAATTGATGATGATAGAACTTGCCCGTTTGATGCCACGGACGTTGGGAAGGTATTCGATCAGGATCCCTTGGACGTCGCTCGTGTTGCTAACAAGAAGAATGACTTCATTCATCAGCAGCCAAGGAGATCGAAGCCGTTTAGGGATTATAGGGTCAAAAGAAGGAAGAAGTTTGAAAGCAGCTCAAGCATTACTGGAAAAGAATTATAACTCACCGATGACAGAGAAGGAGGTGCATGCTTCTAAGGCAACACTTATTATTTTCCTTGTGGGATACATGATGGCACCCATGGCAAAATATGATTATTCAAGCCTAACATACTGGCCAGCGCTTATGGGTCCTGACAATATTCATAATTACAAGTGGGGTTAATATGTCATGGAAGGCATACTAGAGGCAGATGACAAGCTAAAGTGTGATGTCACGAGGAAGAAATCCATGACCAACATAATCGGGTGTTCTGTTCCTTCGGTATTAGCCAAGACCTCGAAAATTATTGGTCGAGCTGCATTGCATTTATACATAACGATCAAGTGCATGATTTGTGCAGGTGTTTTGTCTTCATAGCCTTAACCTGGGTGAAATAACAATGCAGCATGGAATTCTTTTGAGAATCAAGGTGTTCAACAACTAGATTATGAGGATCATGATCATTGGTGATTGCAGCCGATCTATCGACAATAGATCAAAAGTTGATTTTCGAGCATCCATGGTGTACTGAGTGCAGAGTATATGAATTGCCTTTTGCTTGTTGTCTACTAACAGTCAATTATAATCCAATAGCCAAGAGACACGAATAGCAGTGTGTGTTCACACAGGGCTGCAATGCGTGATGGTGTTGGCCATTCAGGGCCTGAACCAAAGGACCTCATACTAAAGCAGTTCCCTCGATCGTGCAAGAATGTAATAATTCATTACTAAGGATCAAGTTATAGGTTCGATAAGACTAGAATATAATATGTATTATCCTTTGTCAGGTGCCACCTCTGTTGCTTAATTTTTAACTTGCGTTCTTCTATCAGTTATTGAAAAGTCGTGACTCGCTACTGCTGGGAGATGCGCCTCCACACATTCTAGGGCAAAGAGATTTGGGCTTGACAAGATGAAGCAGTTCAGGTCCATGATTTCTATTAAACTTTTGCAAGGAACTCGATTAATATGTTCTTATGGTAATACAAAATATTAATATGTTATTACAATGTATTTTCCAGCAGTCTCATTGTTCATTTATGGAATAATACTAATTGCTGTCATTTTATTTTTCAGGATACCTCTAATTATTCTTAATGTGATACGTTTCATTGCAGGGTGATACATATGAAGGAAAAGAACCAGAGCAGCGCTAGCTTGGATAAAAGTTTCAGTGACGGAATTTGTTTGGCATATGTGGAAATATTGGTAAAGGCAAGTTGAGTCTTTCACTCGCTCACCATGTTCTTTTGGTCTGCATTATTTTTCTAATCTACATTTCAGAAATGGTTTTGTCAATTCTTTCATGTACATGGTTGGTATAATCTTCTATCATAGGTTCATCTTCAGATGTGAGAGAGCCAAGTTTCCTGTAGTAATCTATAAGGAAAGCTTGGATATTTCTTTTCACATGTGTTCTTATTTACTTGAAAAATAAGTTATCAAGTCTGTTTGGTCAAAATATGTGAAGTTATATACTCTGGGTAATAATTTGATGAGTAGACCATTTCAATAATTCTATTTGTTTCAGGCATAGCTAGACAGTGTTACAACTAAAGTTTCTTGTGCTAAAACTTGCAGATCTCGACACACCTGAGCAATGAGCACATGTTACCAACCACAACCCACACAGGTTGTGTTCTTTTGAAAACAAAGATATCCCTGATGCATGACAAAGTTGCAGCGTTGATCTCAAAATTATACATCTGTAGTATACAGTATACACTATAAACCTAAGAGCGGGTAGCTTCAACGTACTTCTGTATTATGTTTTCTCAATGATAACCTAGCACATGATTGATTATAGTACACATTATTCATTTTGAAAGCTATATTAAAGCCTAATTTTTGAATCTTCTGCTAATGAAATAAAGGTGAGGAACCACATCTTGCATTGACTGAAAAAATAGATTTAAATATTACGTTTTTTATAATGTTCTGAATGTATTTTTCCTAGGATTAAGGCGCATGCGGCAGCGAGTTTAATAGGGGCATAAGAAACGAGAATGGCGGGTGCGGTGACGGTCGTTAATGTGTTGGACAAAATAATACACCCGTGTGTGTCACGAGGCTGGACTTGACATAGACATCAGCAAACATGGAGCATGGTGTTGAGGTGGGAGTTGGACGCATGGATGTACTTGACAAGGAGCAAGTAGACGTGAGCATGCATAGTGGGCAATGCTCCCGATGGTCAGGCGGATGAGAAGACCGAAGAGGAAAGCCGCATGTGCATATTTGTGGCGGAATGGGGCTAGCTTGAGGCAATTAGGTAGTGTCTATTTGGACAGGTTGCTGACAGAGAAAAGTTCTATAGTTTGGCTTGATGAGTAACATAGACAGGCATGTTGGTGCTATAAGGTTATATCCATGGTTTATTTTGCCTCAGCATTCCTGCTTCTTGAACATGTTTATTTACACATTAAAAATTGTGTATGAAACCCCTTACAAAGCCATTTGTATCCAGTATAATATAGTAATATAAAAGTACTGCATGCTGATGGAGTCGTGAATTGTTGTTAAACTTTTGCAAGTGGTAACAGTACAATAGTTTGCACACATTGCCATTGTGCTACTAAATGATCTGTAACATTCATGCCGAAATTATTTGGTTTTGGTCCAATGCTTTTTTACCTGTTCATTTACTGATCTCTACTCCTAATGAAGCAGTTGGTAGTCTCCGCCGGTCAATTTTCGTTCCATCAGAGACGGTTAATTTTCGTCCTTGATCCCACCTCCCGTAACCCAGCGATTCCCCCAAAAAACGGTATGCTACCATGATGCCAGGTGTGAAACGATACGGTTCATCGACAGAAAATCGTCCTAAAAAAATCTACGACGGTTAACCTACGAAAATAACCTACGCCCCGATCGTCGCCCGCTCCCTCGCGCCCCTGTTGCTCCCTCCTCGATCCCGATCTGGATCGAGGGGACGAGGAGCTCCTGCCTCCCCGACGGCCGGCCTCCTCCTTGCCCCGCCGCTGCGTCCGGCGCCGCCACGGCCTCTGGAGCCAGGGAAGCCATGGCCTGAGCTCGGCCTCGAGGTCCCCGCCACCGTCTCCTGCAGCTTCTGCCCCGCCGCCTCACCAGATCCTTCGCCCTCGCAGCAGCCGCCGATCCACTCCCTCAAACGCCGCCGCCCGTCGCTGCCGCCCCCGCCACCTCCCGTCGCAAGCTTCTGTGCTGCCACACGATCACATCTGTCCTCCCTTGCGCTCCGATCCGCACGACATCGCCGATTCTGCCTCCTGACGCCATGCCGCTCCGCAGCAACGAGGCTGCTCCCATGGTTCCCATCGACGCTTCATGATCCACGGCCTCCCCCATCCTCTTCTCCATACAACACCGTGATGTCGCCGTCTCGTATTCCCCACCGCTGTCTTGCCAACTGTAGCACGCCGGATCCTCTTCTTCAGAAGCTGCCGCCTCACGTGCAATGCCACCACCCATGGCCCTCCACAGACACCACCATCACTGGCGTAACTTGGACAGCAAACCCCATGACGGCAGAAGGAAGAGCAAGAGGGGGGCGTCGGGACTGGCCACCGTCGTGAGGATACCGGCGTCCGTGCGCGTGGTGATGGCATGGTAGCGCAAGAAGGTCATGCTCCTGGTGTGCCGCGTGCTCCGTCTCCATCCACGTCCGCGACCGCAAGACAGGTACGCCGCCGCGCCATGGACAAGATAGGATGCACATCTTGAACAGATTAGGGGCGAGCACGGCGTGCACGACGGTGCCATGTTGTCCTTTCTGTGATTATCATTTAGTACCGAGGATTAATTTTTGCACAGGGAGATGCATCTGGAAGGAGGCACTGGGCCAACATCAAGAAGTTCTGTTAAACTGATTCATAGCAGCGTCTCAAAGTTCAATCAGAAGAAGCGCGACATTGTGGTTTCTATAGGGTGGGAGGTATCCTCCATATCCCTGAGCCGAACAAGCTAAATATAAAGCCGGATGTGTTCTTGCTTACACATGTGGACATAGATATAGGAGGGCAATTGTAATTGATGATGATAGAACTTGCCCGTTTGATGCCACGGACGTTGGGAAGGTATTCGATCAGGATCCCTTGGACAGTCGCTCGTGTTGCTAACAAGAAGAATGACTTCATTCAGTCAGCAGCCAAGGAGATCAGAAGCCGTTTAGGGATTATAGGGTCAAAAGAAGGAAGAAGTTTGAAAGCAGCTCAAGCATTACTGGAAAAGAATTATAACTCACCGATGACAGAGAAGGAGGTGCATGCTTCTAAGGCAACACTTATTATTTTCCTTGTGGGATACATGATGGCACCCATGGCAAAATATGATTATTCAAGCCTAACATACTGGCCAGCGCTTATGGGTCCTGACAATATTCATAATTACAAGTGGGGTTAATATGTCATGGAAGGCATACTAGAGGCAGATGACAAGCTAAAGTGTGATGTCACGAGGAAGAAATCCATGACCAACATAATCGGGTGTTCTGTTCCTTCAGGTATTAGCCAGTACCTCGAAAATTATTGGTCTGAGCTGCATTGCATTTATACATAACGATCAAGTGCATGATTTGTGCAGGTGTTTTGTCTTCATAGCCTTAACCTGGGTGAAATAACAATGCAGCATGGAATTCTTTTGAGAATCAAGGTGTTCAACAACTAGATTATGAGGATCATGATCATTGGTGATTGCAGCCGATCTATCAGCAATAGATCAAAAGTTGATTTTCGGAGCATCCATGGTGTACTGAGTGCAGAGTATATGAATTGCCTTTTGCTTGTTGTCTACTAACAGTCAATTATAATCCAATAGCCAAGAGACACGAATAGCAGTGTGTGTTCACACAGGGCTGCAATGCGTGATGGTGTTGGCCATTCAGGGCCTGAACCAAAGGACCTCATACTAAAGCAGTTCCCTCGATCGTGCAAGAATGTAATAATTCATTACTAAGGATCAAGTTATAGGTTCGATAAGACTAGAATATAATATGTATTATCCTTTGTCAGGTGCCACCTCTGTTGCTTAATTTTTAACTTGCGTTCTTCTATCAGTTATTGAAAAGTCGTGACTCGCTACTGCTGGGAGATGCGCCTCCACACATTCTAGGGCAAAGAGATTTGGGCTTGACAAGATGAAGCAGTTCAGGTCCATGATTTCTATTAAACTTTTGCAAGGAACTCGATTAATATGTTCTTATGGTAATACAAAATATTAATATGTTATTACAATGTATTTTCCAGCAGTCTCATTGTTCATTTATGGAATAATACTAATTGCTGTCATTTTATTTTTCAGGATACCTCTAATTATTCTTAATGTGATACGTTTCATTGCAGGGTGATACATATGAAGGAAAAGAACCAGAGCAGCGCTAGCTTGGATAAAAGTTTCAGTGACGGAATTTGTTTGGCATATGTGGAAATATTGGTAAAGGCAAGTTGAGTCTTTCACTCGCTCACCATGTTCTTTTGGTCTGCATTATTTTTCTAATCTACATTTCAGAAATGGTTTTTGTCAATTCTTTCATGTACATGGTTGGTATAATCTTCTATCATAGGTTCATCTTCAGATGTGAGAGAGCCAAGTTTCCTGTAGTAATCTATAAGGAAAGCTTGGATATTTCTTTTTTCACATGTGTTCTTATTTACTTGAAAAATAAGTTATCAAGTCTGTTTGGTCAAAATATGTGAAGTTATATACTCTGGGTAATAATTTGATGAGTAGACCATTTCAATAATTCTATTTGTTTCAGGCATAGCTAGACAGTGTTACAACTAAAGTTTCTTGTGCTAAAACTTGCAGATCTCGACACACCTGAGCAATGAGCACATGTTACCAACCACAACCCACACAGGTTGTGTTCTTTTGAAAACAAAGATATCCCTGATGCATGACAAAGTTGCAGCGTTGATCTCAAAATTATACATCTGTAGTATACAGTATACACTATAAACCTAAGAGCGGGTAGCTTCAACGTACTTCTGTATTATGTTTTCTCAATGATAACCTAGCACATGATTGATTATAGTACACATTATTCATTTTGAAAGCTATATTAAAGCCTAATTTTTGAATCTTCTGCTAATGAAATAAAGGTGAGGAACCACATCTTGCATTGACTGAAAAAATAGATTTAAATATTACGTTTTTTTATAATGTTCTGAATGTATTTTTCCTAGGATTAAGGCGCATGCGGCAGCGAGTTTAATAGGGGCATAAGAAACGAGAATGGCGGGTGCGGTGACGGTCGTTAATGTGTTGGACAAAATAATACACCCGTGTGTGTCACGAGGCTGGATTTGACATAGACATCAGCAAACATGGAGCATGGTGTTGAGGTGGGAGTTGGACGCATGGATGTACTTGACAAGGAGCAAGTAGACGTGAGCATGCATAGTGGGCAATGCTCCCGATGGTCAGGCGGATGAGAAGACCGAAGAGGAAAGCCGCATGTGCATATTTGTGGCGGAATGGGGCTAGCTTGAGGCAATTAGGTAGTGTCTATTTGGACAGGTTGCTGACAGAGAAAAGTTCTATAGTTTGGCTTGATGAGTAACATAGACAGGCATGTTGGTGCTATAAGGTTATATCCATGGTTTATTTTTGCCTCAGCATTCCTGCTTCTTCGAACATGTTTATTTACACATTAAAAATTGTGTATGAAACCCCTTACAAAGCCATTTGTATCCAGTATAATATAGTAATATAAAAGTACTGCATGCTGATGGAGTCGTGAATTGTTGTTAAACTTTTGCAAGTGGTAACAGTACAATAGTTTGCACACATTGCCATTGTGCTACTAAATGATCTGTAACATTCATGCCGAAATTATTTGGTTTTGGTCCAATGCTTTTTTACCTGTTCATTTACTGATCTCTACTCCTAATGAAGCAGTTGGTAGTCTCCGCCGGTCAATTTTCGTTCCATCAGAGACGGTTAATTTTCGTCCTTGATCCCACCTCCCGTAACCCAGCGATTCCCCCAAAAAACGGTATGCTACCATGATGCCAGGTGTGAAACGATACGGTTCATCGACAGAAAATCGTCCTAAAAAAATCTACGACGGTTAACCTACGAAAATAACCTACGCCCCGATCGTCGCCCGCTCCCTCGCGCCCCTGTTGCTCCCTCCTCGATCCCGATCTGGATCGAGGGGACGAGGAGCTCCTGCCTCCCCGACGGCCGGCCTCCTCCTTGCCCCGCCGCTGCGTCCGCGCCGCCACGGCCTCTGGAGCCAGGAAGCCATGGCTGAGCTCGGCCTCGAGGTCCCGCCACCGTCTCCTGCAGCTTCGCCCGCCGCCTCACAGATCCTTCGCCCTCGCAGCAGCCGCCGATCCACTCCCTCAAACGCCGCCGCCCGTCGCTGCCGCCCCCGCCACCTCCCGTCGCAAGCTTCTGTGCTGCCACACGATCACATCTGTCCTCCCTTGCGCTCCGATCCGCACGACATCGCCGATTCTGCCTCCTGACGCCACGCCGCTCCGCAGCAAGGAGGCTGCTCCCATGGTTCCCATCGACGCTTCATGATCCACGGCCTCCCCCATCCTCTTCTCCATACAACACCGTGATGTCGCCGTCTCGTATTCCCCACCGCTGTCTTGCCAACGTAGCACGCGGATCCTCTTCTTGAAGCTGCCGCCTCACGTGCAATGCCACCACCCATGGCCCTCCACAGACACCACCATCACTGGCGTAACTTGGACAGCAAACCCCATGACGGCGAAGGAAGAGCAAGAGGGGGGCGTCGGGACTGGCCACCGTCGTGAGGATACCGGCGTCCGTGCGCGTGGTGATGGCATGGTAGCGCAAGAAGGTCATGCTCCTGGTGTGCCGCGTGCTCCGTCTCCATCCACGTCCGCGACCGCAAGACAGGTACGCCGCCGCGCCATGGACAAGATAGGATGCACATCTTGAACAGATTAGGGGCGAGCACGGCGTGCACGACGGTGCCATGTTGTCCTTTCTGTGATTATCATTTAGTACCGAGGATTAATTTTTGCACAGGAGATGCATCGGAAGGAGGCACTGGGCCAACATCAAGAAGTTCTGTTAAACTGATTCATAGCAGCGTCTCAAAGTTCAATCGGAAGAAGCGCGACATTGTGGTTTCTATAGGGTGGGAGGTATCCTCCATATCCCTGAGCGAACAAGCTAAATCTAAAGCCGGATGTGTTCTTGCTTACACATGTGGACATAGATATAGGAGGGCAATTGTAATTGATGATGATAGAACTTGCCCGTTTGATGCCACGGACGTTGGGAAGGTATTCGATCAGGATCCCTTGGACGATCGCTCGTGTTGCTAACAAGAAGAATGACTTCATTCAGTCAGCAGCCAAGGAGATCGAAGCCGTTTAGGGATTATAGGGTCAAAAGAAGGAAGAAGTTTGAAAGCAGCTCAAGCATTACTGGAAAAGAATTATAACTCACCGATGACAGAGAAGGAGGTGCATGCTTCTAAGGCAACACTTATTATTTTCCTTGTGGGATACATGATGGCACCCATGGCAAAATATGATTATTCAAGCCTAACATACTGGCCAGCGCTTATGGGTCCTGACAATATTCATAATTACAAGTGGGGTTAATATGTCATGGAAGGCATACTAGAGGCAGATGACAAGCTAAAGTGTGATGTCACGAGGAAGAAATCCATGACCAACATAATCGGGTGTTCTGTTCCTTGGTATTAGCCAGTACCTCGAAAATTATTGGTCTGAGCTGCATTGCATTTATACATAACGATCAAGTGCATGATTTGTGCAGGTGTTTTGTCTTCATAGCCTTAACCTGGGTGAAATAACAATGCAGCATGGAATTCTTTTGAGAATCAAGGTGTTCAACAACTAGATTATGAGGATCATGATCATTGGTGATTGCAGCCGATCTATCAGCAATAGATCAAAAGTTGATTTTCGGAGCATCCATGGTGTACTGAGTGCAGAGTATATGAATTGCCTTTTGCTTGTTGTCTACTAACAGTCAATTATAATCCAATAGCCAAGAGACACGAATAGCAGTGTGTGTTCACACAGGGCTGCAATGCGTGATGGTGTTGGCCATTCAGGGCCTGAACCAAAGGACCTCATACTAAAGCAGTTCCCTCGATCGTGCAAGAATGTAATAATTCATTACTAAGGATCAAGTTATAGGTTCGATAAGACTAGAATATAATATGTATTATCCTTTGTCAGGTGCCACCTCTGTTGCTTAATTTTTTAACTTGCGTTCTTCTATCAGTTATTGAAAAGTCGTGACTCGCTACTGCTGGGAGATGCGCCTCCACACATTCTAGGGCAAAGAGATTTGGGCTTGACAAGATGAAGCAGTTCAGGTCCATGATTTCTATTAAACTTTTGCAAGGAACTCGATTAATATGTTCTTATGGTAATACAAAAATATTAATATGTTATTACAATGTATTTTCCAGCAGTCTCATTGTTCATTTATGGAATAATACTAATTGCTGTCATTTTATTTTTCAGGATACCTCTAATTATTCTTAATGTGATACGTTTCATTGCAGGGTGATACATATGAAGGAAAAGAACCAGAGCAGCGCTAGCTTGGATAAAAGTTTCAGTGACGGAATTTGTTTGGCATATGTGGAAATATTGGTAAAGGCAAGTTGAGTCTTTCACTCGCTCACCATGTTCTTTTGGTCTGCATTATTTTTCTAATCTACATTTCAGAAATGGTTTTGTCAATTCTTTCATGTACATGGTTGGTATAATCTTCTATCATAGGTTCATCTTCAGATGTGAGAGAGCCAAGTTTCCTGTAGTAATCTATAAGGAAAGCTTGGATATTTCTTTTCACATGTGTTCTTATTTACTTGAAAAATAAGTTATCAAGTCTGTTTGGTCAAAATATGTGAAGTTATATACTCTGGGTAATAATTTGATGAGTAGACCATTTCAATAATTCTATTTGTTTCAGGCATAGCTAGACAGTGTTACAACTAAAGTTTCTTGTGCTAAAACTTGCAGATCTCGACACACCTGAGCAATGAGCACATGTTACCAACCACAACCCACACAGGTTGTGTTCTTTTGAAAACAAAGATATCCCTGATGCATGACAAAGTTGCAGCGTTGATCTCAAAATTATACATCTGTAGTATACAGTATACACTATAAACCTAAGAGCGGGTAGCTTCAACGTACTTCTGTATTATGTTTTCTCAATGATAACCTAGCACATGATTGATTATAGTACACATTATTCATTTTGAAAGCTATATTAAAGCCTAATTTTTGAATCTTCTGCTAATGAAATAAAGGTGAGGAACCACATCTTGCATTGACTGAAAAAATAGATTTAAATATTACGTTTTTTATAATGTTCTGAATGTATTTTCCTAGGATTAAAGGCGCATGCGCAGCGAGTTTAATAGGGGCATAAGAAACGAGAATGGCGGGTGCGGTGACGGTCGTTAATGTGTTGGACAAAATAATACACCCGTGTGTGTCACGAGGCTGGACTTGACATAGACATCAGCAAACATGGAGGCGTAGCTCCGCTCCCCCTTCCCCTCGTCGACGCATCGCTTCCGCTCACTCACGCGACAGCGCTCGCACGCACGCCGCCTTCCGCGTAGCCAGTCGACGAGTCCTGGCGCCGCCGATCGCCGTCCCGACCAGTCCGACGCTCCTGACGCTCGCAGCGCCTCGCTCCAGCGCCCGTGCCGCTCTGCCCTGACCTGCTCGCCCGCCGCACGCGCCGACCTGTCCGCCACTCCCCAGCCGCCATGCTCCCGCCCTGCCTCAGCCGCCTCGCCCTGCGCACACGCACCCCATCGTCTCCTGCCGCCAGTCGCCCCTGCCCGGCTCCTGAGCCTGCGCCCTCGATCCTGCCCTCACGCCTACCACCTGCCTGCATACGTCCCACCTCACCGCATCGCACGCCTGCCACTCGCTCCGGATCCCCACCACTGCGCAGTTACCCGCACTGCCGCCTCGCACGCGCGTACCACGAAGTCATCGTCGCGTGCGCCGTCCTGGTCAGCGATCGTGAGCTGCAGTAGACATCTGCGAACGCCCGACGAACGATAGCAGGTCGCTGGATGGCAGATGCAAGTCCGTCATAGTCGATCTGATCTAGCTGATGCACTGCGACATGAGTCTGAGTCATGGACTATCGAACAGATGCATTGACGATCTGCGAATGCTCTGGATGTAGTATGAAAGAGTGACTATAACGACGGATTACATTGACGTGATGTTATAGTAAGCATAGCGCAAGTAATGTCATAGCAGTGGGATGACGCAAGGCAGAAGTACGATATGCGTAACAGTAATGATATCTCTATCATGACTAGCGTATCAGATATGCAGTAACATATCATGGATAATGACATCAGCTCATATGATGAGCTATAGACATTATTGCATGATATATAGCAGTATTATACGGACTGGCATGACATAGCATATGGTCAAGGTCTGAGTATGGATCTCATATGATTATGTTCGATGCAATAGTTCTGACAGCTATGTAGTTATGGATTATAGTAATGAATCGTTTAGTGACTAATTAAGTAGACGAGTTAAGTGATTTACATGCTAACAGCAAGGTAGTGTCAGCAACTATATCAGTATATAGATAATGATTGTGCAATTTATAGTTATTTGATCTATATCGAACTAAGTGAACTTTGCATTGTAATGCGATTAGTTGATCATGAGTAATGTCATATGTCAAGGCTAAGAGTTCATGATTCTGATATAAGCATTAAGTTGTATGAAATCTATGCACATATGTACTCTATAATGTATTATCGTCTTATCATTACTATGTACTGTAATTAGACCTGATCAGTAGTATAAGACTAATATTGACTACTATGCTGATACTCATACTATTTAAATGATGTTGTATATCATGATGATCGTATGCACATGATCATGACTAATGTATCTGATTGATATTATTTAATATAAAGTCATAAAGTATGCAATGAAATGATTATCGATGAGTTATTGTATGAAATATAGGAATATGATTATTGAATCAATTCTGAATTCATGATGTATCTATGTTGCATTTATAAATGAGATGTATGAGTCAATGTCTACTGATCATTCAAGTGTCATGATTGAGTGATAGAGACACATAGCTGATAGCAAGAATCAGTCTATGTGCATTGACGTAATATACAATTCAGTTGAGTCAATGCTAGTTATAGCAATTAGATATAAATTATCATTGAAATTTATATTTAATTTAAGGATTGTAATTCAATTCAATGCAATGCAAGGCAATCATTGTAAGAAATAAAATATGTGAAATAGTATAGTATAATTGAAGTCATATTTAAATTATTTAGAGATTAACAATAGCTGTTGAACTCACTCTAAAATTTTTCAAATGTTATAGATGAAAATATTCTGCAGTTACATGCATAGGATTTTACATTTATGTAAATAATTAATAATACAAAGATTCGTATACCTCTATAATTATGTTTGAACTGATCAACATATAATTTATCAGTAACAAATTATATGACTATCCATATGTGAGTAGATAAAAGTAGTAATCAGTCAAAAATATGTAACTTCTAATCAAGAGAATTATCTAGTCTGATATAATGTAATTTTGTTGCACATCTATTAATATTAACTTTTGAATACATGATGTGTTAAACACACTAAACAGAAAAAAAATTGTCTAGATAGAGATAGATAAAATATATATTCATTAAGTAAATTTCTTATTGATATCATAATAAGTATTAATTTATATCATATAAAGTTAATTAGATTTATCTCAATTATTAGGTAATTATTATAATATTAACTTTCAATTTCAGGTCATATTTTAATGAAATATTCTGTGATAATTTAATATTTTGATAAAATTAATGTATCATGAATTAGGAAGTAATCACTTATTCAGAATATATTTATCAATTTTTAACATATTTATTAAATGTAATCTAGTATCTGGGAAGTCGTCTCATATTACTAGGAAGTACATCTTTAAGCTGCTTATTTGCAAATCTAAAATAGATTTAAATATTACGTTTTTTATAATGTTCTGAATGTATTTTTCCTAGGATTAAGGCGCATGCGGCAGCGAGTTTAATAGGGGCATAAGAAATGAGAATGGCGGGTGCGGTGACGGTCGTTCATGTGTTGGACAAAATAATACACCCGTGTGTGTCACGAGGCTGGACTTGACATAGACATCAGCAAAAATGGAGCATGGTGTTGAGGTGGGAGTTGGACGCATGGATGTACTTGACAAGGAGCAAGTAGACGTGAGCATGCATAGTGGGCAATGCTCCCGATGGTCAGGCGGATGAGAAGACCGAAGAGGAAAGCCACATGTGCATATTTGTGGCGGAATGGGGCTAGCTTGAGGCAATTAGGTAGTGTCTATTTGGACAGGTTGCTGACAGAGAAAAGTTCTATAGTTTGGCTTGATGAGTAACATAGACAGGCATGTTGGTGCTATAAGGTTATATCCATGGTTTATTTTTGTCTCAGCATTCCTGCTTCTTCGAACATGTTTACTTACACATTAAAAATTGTGTATGAAACCCCTTACAAAGCCATTTGTATCCAGTATCCTATAGTAATATAAAAGTACTGCATGCTGATGGAGTCGTGAATTGTTGTTAAACTTTTGCAAGTGGTAACAGTACAATGGTTTGCACACATTGCCATTGTGCTACTAAATGATCTGTAACATTCATGCCGAAATTATTTGGTTTTGGTCCTATGCTTTTTTACCATGTTCATATTTTTAAATTATAGTTATCTGTTCTTCCTGTTGGTAGAGATCAAAATATTTCAGACTTTCAGACTGAAATATCTTTTCTTCCTTTGTTATAATTCAGGGGCCATGGAAGAGAGGAGGGAAAGCAGAGGGAGTGCAGTGCCAAGCAAATGCAGCATGAAAGGTTGGAAATAGCGTCGCTCGAGCGGGGAAGGGAAGGGGAGGGAGTTGAGTTCAGATTGTTTCAGTTCTCACCAGTAATAAAATAGACTTTCTTTTTTCTCCTGGTTGCAGAAAGTCGATCTGTTGGGGGCACACATGGGAACAATGTGATAGCTGAATTAATTCAAGATCATGTATGTAGGTCTTCTATACTCCCTCCGTTCCACAATGTAGCGCATATAGATTTTTTTAGAAGTCAAACTTTATAAACTTTGACCAAGTTTGTAGGGAAAATCATATACATCTAGAATACCAAATACATGGGCTTGTATACATCACAAGACAAACTTTCATATTTTATACATTTGATATTGTGGATATAAATAGTTTTCTTTATAAACTTGGTCAAAGTTTATAAAGTTTGACTTTGTAGAAAATCTATATGCGCTACATTATGGAACGGAGGGAGTATGTTATATGAAATTTCATAACCCATTTTTTCCCTTCACGCACCAACACGCGAACAGAGCTATGAATTATTTTGTATTCAGATGACATAATGAGTGTTGAATCTCATATATTTTGTTTATAAAGAGATGCAAATTGGTGCTATTCTAACCTCTGCTGGAATCAATATTGGTCTTTGTATACTTTTTCCGTTATTCTATTCCATTTTAAGGAAGAACCCACAAAATGTTAAGGTCTATTTTGGGAGAAGGATTGCTGAACAACATAAGAGGCTCCGAGGAGCTTTTATTTTGGAGATGTTTGTTTCATCCCACATAGGACTGTCAGGCCTTCTCCTCGCCGCTGCATCAACTAACTCTTGAAGCTTCCCTGTCCGAGACCCCACGTTCCAGCTACCTAAGCAGATCCTCCTAGGCTCGGCTACCTTCCTTACCCTTCACACTCGTCGAGTCAAATGCGAAGACCCTTACTCATTTTCCACTACATCAGGGTGCCGATGTAGTGCGCCACTAAGGATGCGATGACCCGATCCTCGCTCACTTGCCACCATATCCACATCAAGATACGGCGTGCCACCGGAGGGGTGACAACCCGACCCTTGCCCATTTGACACCATCCCCAGGTTCCAGTGTGGCGCGTCGCTGAGAGGGTTACGTCTCAACAAAAATCTTTTGGGTTTCATCTCCATAAGAGTGGCTGAGTTTTTATGTTGGCTCGCCAGGCCTATCACAACCCTCCTCCTTTACAAGGGCTTGGACCGGCTATGTTGAGACAACATAGGCGGAGTTGGCTCAATATCACAATCACCTAACTAAATCCAAATTGTTCAAGATTAATTAATCCACCGAACATCTTTGACATCTCCCTAAGATCACAATCTACTAACTAAATCTATTGAAAATCTCGTAATCCACCGTGAATTTTTTCAAGATCACAATCGCCTAACTAAATCCAAATTGCTCCATGTTTACTAAAGATCCATTTATCCATCAATATAATAACCACCATGCTCACTTACTAGATCTAAATTAACATAATTCACCAAACACCTTTGACTATCTCGTCAAGATCACTGTCACCTAACTAAATCCAACAAAATCGCAAAATACACCATGAATTTGGTTGAAGGATCACAATCACCTAACTAAATCCAAATTGTTCCAAACTAAATTAAAGATTTGTTTATGCACCAATAATAAGGGGGCTGCTACGCGTCGGCCGGTGGATATTTTTAACAACAGATGTCTTGTTGCGGAGACATTTGCAACAAAGGTTATGTTGCTTTTTTTGGCAAACTAGGTTGTGTTTGTGGTATTTGTTTTGCAACATGGGTTGTGTTGCAGATTTTTTTGCAGCATGGGTCGTGTTGTGGGATTTGTTTTGCAATATAAGTCATGTTGCGGGATCTAGCCCCTGCGAGATTTAGCTCTTTGTCGATTTGCAAAAAGGGACTAGTTGCATCTCTTTCTAAAACAATGGACCAGTTGCTCCTGACTGTCTAATGAAGCCCATCCAACAGACATGGAGGCGGTGGATGATCGCATAAGATCTGTCGGTTGAAGGGAATCATATCCCATATAATAATCACCATGCTCATTTAACATACCTAAATTCTCATAATCCACCACACATTTTAACTATCTTTTCAAGACACAATCACCTAACTAAATCCACCCACAATCAAATAAATGACCGACAAATTTGGTTCAATGTCACAATCACCGAACTAAGTCCAAATTGTTCATGATTAATTAATCCATCTAACATCTTGGACTATCTCCTCAAGATCTCAATCAACTAATTAAATCCATTTAAAATCTCGTAATTCACCATGAAATTTGGTCCAAAATCACAATCGCCTAACTAAATCCAAATTACTCAAGTTTACTAAAAATCTATTTATCCACCAATATAATAACCACCATGCTCACTTACTAGACATAAATTCTCACATAATCCATCAAACATCTTTGACTATCTCGTGAGGATCACAATCACCTAACTAAATCTAACCCAAACATCAAAATCCACCGTGAATTTGCTTAAAAGATCACAATCATCTAACTAAATTAAAAGACCACAATCATCTAACTAAATTGTTTCAAACTAAATTAAAGGTCTGTTTATCCATCAATATAATAGTCATCATGCTCACATACTAGACATAAAATCTTAAAATCCACCCAACATCTTTGACCATCTTCCCAAGATCATAATAACTTAACTAAATCCACCTAAAATCACATAAATCATTGTGAAATTCGGTTCAATATCACAATAGCCTAATAAATCCAAGTTGTTCAAGATTAATCGATCCATCAAATATCTTTGAGTATCTCCTCAAGAACACAATCAACCGACTAAATCTTTCTAAAATCTCGTAATCCACCATGAAATTTGGTTCACAATCGCCTAACTAAATCCAAATTTTCTCAAGTTTATTAAAAATTTACTTATTCACCAATATAATAACCACCATGCTCACCTACTAGACCTAAATTCACATAATCCGCCGAACATCTTTTACGAGATCGTCAAGATCACAATCACCTAACTAAATCCAATCAAAACCTCATAATTCACCGTGAAATTTGGTTTAAGATCGCAATCACTTAACTAAATCCAAAATGTTTCAAACAAAATTAAAGATCTATTTATCCACCAATATAATAATCAACACGCTCATCTACCATACCTAAAATCTCATAATCCACAAAACATTTTTTACTATCTTCTCAAGATTAAATCACGTAACTAAATCCACCTAAAATCTCATAATCCATCATGAAATACGGTTCAATATCACAATCACCTAACTAAATCCAAATTGTCCAAGGTTAATTAATCCACCAAACATCTTTGACTATCTCCTCAAGATCACAATGAACTAAATAAATGCATCAAAATCTCGTAATCCACCATGAAATTTGGTTCAAGATCATAATCGCCTAACTAAATCCAAATTGCTTAAAGTTTATTAAAGATCCATTTATCCACCAATATAATAACCACCATGCTCATTTACTAGACATAAATTTTCATAATCTATCGAACATCTTTGACTATCTCGTCAAGAAAGCAGCCAACTTACCTTGTTAGCAATTTGCATCTGGAATTGCTCAACACAACTAGAGATAGTGCCAAATGAGCCAGCATCAGCCTGCAGAAGGTCACATGACAAGTATGGTTGAATAAATGGATGCACAATTAAATGTGAAGTCCTGACCATAAAAAAGATATCACATGACAAGTATGGTTGAATAAATGGATGCACAACTAAATTGGGATTGCTGAATTTGTCGGGTTCCGCTACTAGTTCAAGCTGTCCTGAAGCCTCAAGCAATAATGCTACCGATGGCAAAGATACAACAATTACCTTGTGTTTTCTACAGAAGTTTTAAATTGTTTTCTTGCTCATAATTGTGTCGATGGTTGAACTGATTCGGGGTTGATTAGATCATTGCAAAAGAGAGGGAGGGAGAGAGAAGTTTACCATGACACAACAAAAACTGTGGGCCCACCTTACTAACACATGCATGATGTGAAATATAACACAGCTGCACCGTTACGTGTTTGAAATTCAAAGTGTGTGAGTGGATGGTGGTGGTGGTGGAAAGAGCTATCGCGAGCTTGGACCGAGGAGGTACATAGATGAAGATATTGCGGGCTTTAACGAGTAACCACAACTAGTTGATTCACAAGATGATCTTTAAGCAAAATTGGTAGTAATAGCTAAAACCTGTTTAGAAGCACAACTACAGTATGTGCACTTAATAAAATACAAGTCAGTTTTGCTTGTGCTTTGCTTTCTGTTTACGTTTTCCAGAAATTTACAAGGAATGGCATGTGTCGTCTATAACATGTCCCTTTTGTGTGAATGTTCAACTAGGAGTAGTTTCATCTCGAGCACTGCAATAATACATGCTACTCTCAGCGACTACTAACATGAAGTTGCACTCAGACTCTCGCATATACTAAAGAGGCACTGTCGGTAAAAGTATCACAGTTTAGTTTTTTTACGGCCTGTAGATTTATTTATATTGACAATATTGATCTCAAGGATAACACTGTAGATTCCTCTGTTCTGCTAATGTGACTGTACAATCACTCCCTTTCAAACTTTTTGTAGGGAAACTACAACATGCATTTTTCTCACCTGAACATTAAATTAAGGAATGCAGAAGGTTCAAGGCTTGTGCGAATTATTGAAATTTTATATTTGTGGACAATGGAGAAATGCCTAAATTAGGCGGTAGAGTAGAATTTACACTCGTTGTTGCAGTGCGGCTTTTGGGCATCCTTAGCACGATAAGCCCAAACACGAAGATTAGACGCCAGCTTGGATTTGTCTGGCTGTTAACTTGTGGTCATCAAACACATTTATATTGTGCTCTGCCCATATGCTCTAGAGCAAACAAGCAATGATAGTGGACTGCAGTTTCTGGGGTATCAGGTCCATTTAAACTGAAGGTGCAAGTTCGGGCTGGCCTTCCTTTTTTCCTTTAGATCTTTCTGTGTAAAGAATTTTACTGTTATAACTATACCATTATATATTTATTTTAGATACATGTTCAAAGATTATTTTATTTCACCCGAAAATACAGAGGATGCTGGAAAATAACCTTTTCTCTATTTCCTGAACTCATTGTCTGAATTTGTTTACCATGTTTTCTCTATTTCCTTCCTTACAACAGTGTCATCAATGGAACAAATAAAGTCTTGAGTAACTAAAAGGCCGTTCTGAATCCGGTATGGTAAATATTCGATGGATGACAAAGGGTCCCGGGGGAGCTCCTTTGTGTTGACGACACTCAGCATATTCTGCAAATATCCTCCGAGTTCACCATCCATGTGCCACAAGTCATATTTTCTGGTGCTATAAGTATAAAAAAGTTAATACTTTGTTTTATTACCCCTTTGTGGTGTTGTTCCTGTACCTTTTGGCCTAAGAAGCCTATCTGAAACACTGAGACACATAAAGCTAACCATTTGGAGTATTGGAGTATGATTAAGTAGTCCAGTCAGCATTACTAACCCCCACTTGAGCTTCGCTGTATTTCCTGGCTTAATGTTTGAGATTCTATGTATAGCAAAAATATGTGCAGAATTTTATGCAAGTTTGAAAGCCAATCAATTCCATGCTTTGAGATGCAAAGTGACCCCTATTCTGAATTGGTCCTTGGATCCCAAATATAACTCCGATGAACATACAAGGAAGTTTTAGTTGTGAACGACACTTAGACATGCCATATTGCTATATGAGGGTGCTGCTATGTACAATTATAGATGCTTGCATTTGACTTCCGCTTTGATGTAACAATATACATGTAGTTTGTTGACAATACTGTTGCGAGACCTTGTTCTAAAGTTTACGCCCAACATTTAAATTTGTGTTTTCATGTTTTCTACTGAAATATATACCCTTGTATTTTGGTAGTTTTGCGGAGTACCGATGGTGTCCTTTTTGTACATATGAAACCCTACAATATCTTTAGAGCAGAACCAGACACTAGATTTTCTAGAAGAACTTAAACAGATAGAACCTCCCAATCCATCCCCCTGGCTCCTCATTGGAGACTTTAACCTTACACGATTACCTAACGAGAGGAACAACAACAACTTTAGACGATAGGAGGTCGATGCCTTCAATGACACAATTGATCAGCTTGCTCTCTTAGAGCTCCCACTTCTTGATAGACAATTTACCTGGTCAAACAAAAGATTGTCACCTACGCTAATACGTCTAGATAGAATTCTTATCAACCTTCCTTGGGATGCTCTCTTCCCAAACACGCACCTAACCTCTCTTACTAGATTCGTCTCCGATCACGTTCCACTACTAGTCACTATATCTACGGCCGTCCCTTCTTCCCGCCTTTTTAGATTTGAACGCTTCTGGACCTCATTCCAGGCCTGTACCAACACTGTGAGGGCCTGTTGGCGGCCCAACAACACCGGGCCTCCCGCCGATCTAGCTGCTTCTCTCGCCCAAAACATCAAAAAAAACACGATCCGCCCTAAAATCTTGGGCCAAAACGTTGCAGCCCATCTGCCAACGGGAAAAAAACTGCAAAGTGACAATCCAGGCTCTCGACCTAAACGAGGAATTCGCTCCTCTATCCCCTCTGAAGCAGAAGCTTAGGCTGCTAATTTCTAACCTACTGCAGTGTGCTATCAAGCAAAAAATCACATTGTGGAAACAGAGGGGGAAGATTAGAGTCGCCATCGATGGTGACGAAAATTCTAGGTTCTTCCATGCTTCTGCTACGCAGCGCTCTCGCTCAAATAAAATTCCACTGCTTATTCATAACTCCTCCGAAGTTTTCCTGCACGAACAAAAAGCTGAAATCCTAAAGAACTACTTCCAACAACTAATCGGGACTTCAAAAAATGCCACATGGAACTTCAATCTACAGCAGTTATACCCCTCTCCCCTCCCCCAACTCTCTGATCTTGCACAACCCTTCTCCCATGAAGAAATCCACCAAGCTTTTCTCACCATGAATGCAAACGCAAGCCCCGGCCCGGATGGCTTTGGACCTATCTTCTTCACAAAATTTTGGAATGATGTCAAACAGTCCATACTACCATTCTTCTCTGCCTTCCATGATCAGACGGCTTCGCTTGAACGTTTTAACCGAGCCTTCATGATTCTCCTTCCAAAACCATGGCGCCAACGTCCCCAGATGCTTTTGGACCCATCTCTCTTCAAAACTGTACTCCAAAAGCAGTCGCCAAAGTTCTTACAAATAGGGTCAAACCTCTAATCCCACTGCTCATTCATTATGATCAAACGGGTTTCCTTCACGGACGCAATATCGCTGAAAATTTCATTTATGCTGCTGATATCCTAAGTGCTTGCCACACACGTAAAGCGCCGACCATGGTCTTCAAGCTTGATTTCAGGAAAGCTTTCGACTCCATCTGCTGGTCCTCCCTCTTTCAAATCCTACAAGCTCGAGGGTTCCCTACAACTTTCTGTTCTTGGGTCCAAGACATTCTCTTCACTGGGAAAACGGCCATCCTCCTAAATGGCATTCCGGGGCCCTGGATCCAATGTAGATGCGGCCTACGACAAGGAGACCCATTCTCGCCATACTTTGTTCATCATCATTGCAGATGTCCTTCAAAGATTGATCGCCAGCGCTTTCCAGCAGAATGTTCTTTGCCACCCGCTTCGACCAAACAAACCACCTGTGGCGCTGCAATACACAGACGATACCCTTATCATCGCTGCTGCCAACGATGCCGCCACCTTAACCCTAAAAAAACGCTCCACGATTTTGCCCTTGCAACGGGGCTGCTTATCAACTTCCAAAAAACGGCACTCCTCACCATCGCCATTGACCCATCCATGCAAAACAACATAGCCACTGCTATTGGATGCTCTTTATCCTCCTTTCCACTAATGTACCTAGGCCTTCCTCTCTCCCCCACCAAACTGCCTCTCACAGCCTTCGACCCGATCATTGGCAGCTTTCGGAAATTCCTCTTTGGCTGGGTAGCGCGTCTGCTTTCACGCGGTGCTCACCTGACTCTGCTAACTGCGGTCCTAGACTCACTAACAGTTTACTTTATGTCAGTTTTTCGTCTACCTAAGTCAATTTTAGCAAAACTTGACGCCGTTCGGAGGGCGTTCTTCTGGTCTAATGAACCAACTTGTACGGGTGCGAGTTGTTTAGTCGCGTGGAAAAACGTTTGCAAACCGAAAGACACTGGTGGTCTAGGCATTAAAAATCTCGAAGTTCAGAACCGCTGCTTGCTTATGAAATTCTCATTCAAGATTTTGCAGAACCCAAACGTCCCTTGGACACAGTGGTATCACCAGCAGTATCCTCTTGGCATCACAGCAAAAACTCCAAGACCCTCCTTCCTCTGGAAAATTATCAACAAAAACTTGCCTCTGCTCATCGAGCACTCATTTGTGATCACATACAATGGCCTTTCCACCTTCTTTTGGTTAGATAAATGGCTGTTGCAGTCGCCTCTCCACAAAATTTTCCCCAACCTCCACTCACACTCTTTGGATGACAAGGTTCTAGTGGCTACCATATGGCAAAAAGGCTTATTGACGAACCTGCAGAACCGTCTGTCTAATGCTGCTGCTCGCGAGTTGGATTGTGTGCTGTTGCTATTGCAGGATTTTCAGCAGGAAGACCGATCCGACGAACGGTCCCTCTCCCATGGGCCGCCGTTCTCTGCCAAGAACGCCTACTTCTCCATTCTTGCTGAAGACTACGACGACCCTCACCACGACTTTGTCTGGGCCTCCAAGGTGCCGATCAAAGTCAAGATCTTCTCCTGGCTTCTCCTCCGCGATCGGCTAAACACGAAAGCCAACATGTTCCACAAGCATATTGCCCAATCAGCTGCTTGCCCCCGATGTCAAGACCCGCATGAGGATGCCCTCCATCTCATCTCCAACTGTTCCTACGCGACACAGGTTTGGGCCTCCTTGGGTCTGCCGTCGCCTACCTCTCTGGACGATCTGCACCAACACCCAACGATCCTAGGCCTCAACCCCAACATCTGGCCATCGGTCGCTCTAACTGTTGCATGAAAGCTATGGGATTCGAGAAACGCCCTCGTGTTCAGAACCGAGGATCACTCCCACAGAACTACAATACGTAACATCATAGCAGATTTCTCCCTCTGGGTCTTCCGGTTCAAAAAGAAAGAAGACAATACCTCTGCTAAGCAATGGCTTAATTTCCTCTCTGCTGCTATTCATTAAAAGTTGATGTTGTAAGCTGAACTACTACTGTAATTCTTCGATCCTCTTTTGAGTGGTAATATATTCAGGTGGGGAAGCTCTCCCCCCCGGTGACCATTCAAAAAAATATATCTTTAGAGCATGGAGGAGTTCGTTTGTGCTGCCAACCCTCACCATATTCTGCAAATATCACCGACTTCACCATCCATGAGTGGCAAGTCATGTTTTCTATTTTCTGGTGTTATAAGTAAAAAAATGTTCATATTCGATGGATGAGACCGTACAATGTATTTAGAACATCTAATCTACACATGCCTATAATTTTGAGCCTTGGATGAATAATTGATGATTGAAGTGGGAACATGGGTGGTACCATAATCATGAAAGGTGTCTCCACGAGTTGATTGTACACGATATGAGGCTACAAGGTAACTTTGATTGCATCTTCAAATCAATGAACCACAGGGAGTAAATAATAAACAGGGTCAATTTGAAAAAATGTCAATCAAGGTAATATCCTCTTTGTGAGACGGTTATTAAAATTGACCATCAACATGAAATTTTTGTGTCTACTTGATCATATTATGAGCCCATAGCACTCTACTAGTCTAGTTAGGATTTAGCTTGACTTATCACAGGCAGGGAGGGGGGATGAGCTTACTTCGCGGCATAGTGGAGCAGGTGCAGGTAAACGAGCTTCTTCACCTCGAGCGACTATGTCGGCACGTTCTTGACCGCCTGCACCGCAAGCAGTGGCGGAGCTTGAAAGAAAAAGTTGGGCGGGCCAACTCAAAGGAGAGCACAAATATCGAGTCTACAACTATCCTAGTTCCTTAGTTTCTGAGTTTTTGGTTGTCGCATTTTTGTAAGGTCTTTGGCCTGCATGAGCATTGCATTTGGTTCGCTCATTTGCTCAAAGCCTGCCTCTTGTTGGTTTTGACGTATGGGGCATGTTGGTCGTTTACTTATATCTACATACATATACCATGTTGTTGGTGATCCCATCAGATGACTGACAATTTCATTTTCCATGAATAAGGAGAGAGCTCGCCCCTGCGATTTTTTGAATGTAAAGAATAGTTGAGTAAAAACAGGCTAGCAAATACTCCCTCCGTCCCAAAATATAAGAACGTTTTTAACACTAGCATAGTGTCAAAAATGTTCTTATATTCTGGAACAGAGGGAGTAGCAAACTCAAAGTTTGGGGAATAAATAAGATCACCCATGTTCAGACTCGCAATTGCAGGCAACGGAGATTCTGTGCCTGAAGTAAAAATAGGCCTGTCTAGGACGCTGGCTGGCCGCTGCCCACCACGGTAACGGTACTCATGCCTGCCTGTAAAGTCACTAGCCCATCCTAGTTGTCTCTGACGTGGGCCTAGGCCACTGCTAAACCTAGACGAGCAGAAGCACGCTGGCCACGAGCCCAAGACTACCAGGTACTGCGCCTACTTGTACGCTACTGGATGGCTTTGGATCGATCCTGACGGGATGACTAGCTATTTTTTTATTTTTTTTTTGAGACAATCATACGAAGCTTTATTATGTCGTCACCACGGTTACAGGGACGGAGGGAAGGTTCCCGGGGTGACCTAGCCAGACATGACGGCCATGCCCCAAACTTAAAGCATGCTTCGCAAGACTGTGAGCCTCGAAATTCGAGCTCCTACTTTCGAAAACTATATTACATGAAATAAAGGAATTAACTCCTAACTTGATCTCTTCAATAATTGCGCCATAGACTGATCTGCTTCCTTCCTCGATCTCACGAACCACATTTTGGCAATCCGAGGCAATGTGTATTCTTTGGTTGTTGAGGTCCAACGAGAGTGCTAAACCCTCCCTGATCGCCATAGCTTCCAACGTAGGCGGGTCGCTCGCCGTAGGGTAGACCACCATGGACGCTCCTTCAAAAATTCCATCGCTGTTTCAGCCGATTGCTGCAACTGCTCCGTACCTGCCATTGCGACTAACAGCAGCATCCACGTTAAGTTTTGCATGGTTCGCCGGTGGTGACCTCCAAGCCCTAGGAAGTGTTGGGGCTCGACCCGCTCGCGGCACCGGTGATGTGCTCTGAGGCTGTAGCTCTTCCAAGTACGAGTTGATGAATCCATTTATCGCATGCGGACTCTGGAAGATGCCCTCGTGTATCGCCTTCCTCCGGGCACTCCAAATGGCCCATAGTGAAACAGATAACCGCGTGAATTCATCCTTGCCCAATCGTTCGCTCATGGTGAGGACCCAATTCCTCGCGTTCTCCTCTTGATTCACACTGATCTCCTCGAGCACTGGATCCGAAGACAAAGCCCATGTGCAGCGCGACGTAGGACAACTTAACAGGGCATGACGCCAGTTGTCATGTGCTCCGCATAAAATACATGCCGGGGTCGTGGCCATGTTCCTGTGGTGAAGTAGGTCTTGCGGCGGGGTCGAGTGCTGAGCCAAACGCCACAGGAATATTTTTAGTTTAGTCGGGACATGCAGACTCCATATTTCATGCCAGATTTCGAGCTCCCAATTATGAGATGTTCCTCCTCTCTTCCAGCCATCCTTCCCTCTCCGTCTTGATTCTTACTATCATTCTATATGCCGAGCGTACGGAGAATGTGCCTCGCTTCTCCTCATTCCAAGACCAGAAATCATGTACCCTTCTGTTACAGAGAGGAATTCGACAGATAGCTTCTGCATCGAATGGTGTAAAAGTACTCCTCACAATGTCTGCTCTCCAAGTCGCCGTACTACTGTCAATGAGCTCCGCAACTCGAGTCGGTGGGTTTTGGATCAAAGACGCAATGGGGCGCTTGACACCATCACGCGGAATCCAGTTTTGCTCCCAGATCAAGGTTGTCTCACCGTCACCGATCCTTCTGATGATCCCTTGGGCCAGGATATCGCGCCCATCCAGAATGGCACGCCAAATTTGAGAGGGATGAGAACCCAAACTTGCGCCCGAATGCTTGAGTCGGAAAGTAAGCAGCTTTCAAAATTTCAACACTCAAAGAATTGGGATCATTGAGTACTCTCCATGCCTGCCTTGCTAGTAATGCTAAGTTGAAAATCTCCATATCTCTGAACCCCAAGCCTCCCACATGCTTTGGCGGACCATAACATCCCACGCAACCCATGCCGGTTTCTCTTACCCGTTATCGCCCCACCAAAACTGTCGATGATAGATGTGATTTTATCGCAAAGTCCTCGAGGTAGCTGAAGCATGACATAGAATATACTGGGATGGCCTATGCAACTGCTTTGATCGAACTTCTTTGCCTCCTCTTGATGTGATTTTCTCCATCCACCCCTTTACCTTGTCCTGACCACATCCACAAGATATTTGAAGGTACCATTTTTTGAGTGACCTACATCCGTCGGCATCCCCAAGTACCTATCAGTCAAAGACTCATTCTGAACCTGAAGAATGTTTTTTATGCTATCTCTCAACTGTTGACCGCAACCTTTACTGAAGAAAATCGAGGACTTCTCATTGTTAATCCTTTGGCCAGAAGCACTACAGTAAGATCCCAGTAGGTTTGACACCGCATTGGCTCCCTCCACACTAGACTTGAAAAGCAACAGGCTATCATCTGCAAAAAGAAGGTGATTAATTGATGGCGCTGTAGGAGCCACCTTCACACCGACCAACACGGATGACTGAGTACTGGATTTCAGGAGGCACGACAGGCCCTCTGCTGCAATCAAGAAAAGGTAGGGGGATATTGGGTCTCCCTGCCTGATTCCCCTAGTAGGCTTGAAACTATCAAGCTTTTCTCCGTTGAACAATATCGAAAAGGAAACTGATGACACCATACCCATAACAGTGTTAATCCATCGCTGCTCAAAACCCAACTTGGTCAAGATGGCTTCCAGGTAGGACCACTCAAGTCTATCATACGCTTTCATCATATCCAACTTGAGTGCACAAAAGCTATTATTCTTTGACTTGGTCCTTTTCATGAAGTGTAAGCATTCGTATGCACATATAATGCTATCAGTGATTAACCGTCCCGGGACAAAGGCAGATTGCTCCCTTGATATAATATCTGGCAGAATGAGCTTCAAACGGTTCGCCACCACCTTGGATGCAATTTTGTATAGCACATTACATAAGCTAATGGGCCTGTCTTTGTGACAAAAGAGATGGGTTAGTTACTTTAGGAATAAGAACAAGCACCGTATCATTTATGATCTCCGGCTCTCCTCTCCCTCACAATTTCGAGCACAATCCGAGTGACCTCCTCTCCACAAACATCCCAATGACGCTGATAAAATGTGCGGGGAATCCGTCCGGCCTGGAGCTTTGTAGGGAACATTTGGAACAGGGCTGTTTTCACCTCTTCATTAGTATATGGAGCACAGAGAGTTGCATTCATATCTGAGGTGACCTTCCTCGGCACATGTTGGAGGACAGCCTCCATGTCATTCACCCCCTCTGAAGTGTACAAATCTTGATAAAACTCAGTTGTCAGCGCCTTTAACTCAGCCGGGTCCTCTACCAAAACCCCCAAGGAATTCTGCAATGCTCTTATCATGTTCTTCTTTCGCCTTAGACTAGCTCTCAGATGAAAAAATCGTGTGTTTTTGTCTCCCGCCGCCAGCCACTGCACTCTTGCCCTTTGCCTCCACATGATCTCTTCGCGGTGAAACAACTCAATAAGTTTCTCATTAGTTTTAAGTTCAGCATGGTTTGGAGCAACCCTTAAAGGGTCATCACGTAGTCTCTTCAGTTCCTGTTGCAGTGTCTTGATCTCTTTGCGAACACTTCCAAATGTATCCCGTCCCCAAGCTTCTAGGTTCTGCGACATGGCAGAAAGCTTCAGTCTCATCTCTTCTACCGTCATGCATGGCGGCCCCGACCATCCATTAGCTACTGTGTCCTTAAGATCCTCATGAGACTCCCACATTACTTCATAGCGGAAGCTTCGTTTAGCCGTAGCTATGTCCGATCCGCCCCACTGCAGCAGAATAGGGTTGTGATCGGATGCTGACCCATCCAGGTGATCCACGAAGGCCAAAGGGAACATAGCAGTCCATTGTGCATTAGCCATTGCTCGATCTAATCTGCATCTGGTAAAAGATCCTCCAGTAACTTTCTTTTCAAAAGTCCAAAACCGGCCTCTATACCCAATATCAATCAATCCACACACATCTGTTGTCTCTCTGAAAGCTTGCATCTGGGCGTTACTTCGCCTGCCAATTCCTTCGTGCTCCTCTGAGCGCAGAACCTCATTGAAATCTTCAGCACAAAGCCACGGCAAATCACTAGTTGTGCTTATGTTTTTTAAGACATCCCACGTTTGGTGTCTAAAATGAGTCTGAGCTTCCCCGTACACACTCGTCATACGCCACTTTTCCTTTCCCGGCTCCTCAACAGAAACATCTAAATGGTACACCGAGTAACCCAAGACCTTAATCTTTATTTCATTATTCCAAAACAAACCAATACCACCACTTCTTCCCTGGCTATCTACTGCATAAGCACAGTCGAAGCCCAACGTTCCTGCTAATGCTTCTACCCTACTGCCATCGATTTGAGTTTCAAGAATACAAAGGAGGGTAGGGGTAAACTTTCTCGCAAGCTTGCGAATCTCATTGACTGTCGCGGCATTACCCGCTCCGCGACAGTTCCAGATCAGTGCACTCATTGTCCCAGGCGGCGCTCCTCGAGGGAGCCCGCCAACGGGTTTTTTGGGGTTGCATCTCCATCCTTTTCATCCTGCACCTTGTTGCGCTTGGGATGACTAGCTATTAAGCATATGTATTAAGAAGTCAGCCAAAATCCTGGGCGGGCCATGGCCCAGGTCTGCCCCAACGAAGCTCCGCCCCTGACCGCAAGCACACATGCAATTCAGCCGCCGGACGGAGATGAGATAAGACGAGACGAAGTGTGGGGCGCTAGCGGGACCTGCAGGAAGAGGTGGGCGACGTAGAAGCCCTGCGAGAGGACGGCGAGGAGGCGCTTGAGCGTCGACGCCGTCGAAGCAGGAGCGCCGGGATGGCGGCGTCGTCCAGGTCGTCGTAGAGATGCGCGTCCGCCCCACAACCCACGTCGTTGCCGCGCCGCTGGGCCGCATCCACGAACTACTCTCTCTATAGGCGGCCGCCTTGCGTGCCCCGGCTCCCTCGTCGAACCCGGCGGCGGAAGGCTACGCGGCGGCGATCTGGGAGCGTTCCCCGGCCGTGTCAGTCTCGTACGGGAGCGCGATGGGCACGCGGAGCGGGCCGCACTTGACGTGTAACCCCTGGGTCATCCGGGCGAGGGACTGGCCCGTACTTTTGTGGGCCTGGTCCACATAGGGGAGACAGATGAGCTTGGAAGCTGGGACTCGGTGAGTACACTGCCGAGGTGAGGTGTGTGAAGCCCTAAAAAAAGGTGAGGCGTGTGTGTTTTCTCAACAAAAAAAGTGAGGTGTTTGTTACTCAAAAAAAGTGAGGTTCTATCTCAACTAGTAGACTGCCCGTGCGTTGCCACGGGCTTTTTAAATTTTGTATTAGTTGCATGTCGAATTTTATTTAGATATAAAAGATAGCCAATAACAAAGGAAAAAAATAATTTTAATCTACTTCGCATACAATGTATTTCAATAAAAGAAATTAATTCTACCTTGTACACATAAAGATTATCATATCCTGATGAACAAAATAAAGGTGGTACCCAAACATTGACCCCTTTATTGTGCGCTGCATTACAAATGATAAAAACACTTGAATGCTCTTTTTAATCTATGCTTAAGATCGATTGTCTCGCGAAAGCATGAGCATTGCTATTATCCATTAATTAAAATTAACAAATGGATGATTGTGTTCCCTTTAAACAAATGTTACAACAAGAAACTTAATTGCAATGTGCAATTGGCTGGCAAACTATCTATATCTATATCTATACCTACTATTAAAGCAAGGTGATATCTCTTGGTTTCGTCCCATTTAGAGTCTTTTTTACGCGCCGTTGATTATTTTTCTAATATGCGAGGTGGTACTAATTGATACAACGCCAATTTTTCTTACAGTGCGCTCTGGCCCAATAAACAATCAACGCGTAGCCCATTAAGTTTTAAAAAGCCCTTTCGTACCTATTCTGGGTCATTGGGCCTTTGTCATGTTTTTCCATCCAAAAAAAAAGTCATTCAAATAGGATTCGAACACACAATCTACAGTTCAGAAAAGAAGTCATGACCAACTCAGCTAGCTCACATTGTGCGTACATCCTAAGGCTGTTTCTTAATTAAATACTACTCCCTCCGTCCGGAATTACTTGTCGCGAAGATGGATGAAAATGGATGTATCTAGAACTAAAATACGCCTAGATACATCCATTTCTTCGACAAGTATTTCCGGATAGAGGGAGTACTACATCGCCCTCATAGGTACAATCTATCCAATATATATACACCATCTGAGGGATAATGGCGCAGAAATATGAACGGGAAGAAAGGCTAATAAAGGAAAGAGTGGCTAATTAACTACACAGACATTTAAAATTAATAAGAAAGATTGATTGATGTAGAGGATTCAAGGAAATAAGGGAGCGAGAAATAAGCAACGACAGAGAGGCTAATAATATACCTTCTAGATATGTGGTGGGCTGCTATTAAACGGTTTTCAGAGGCAAACATTCTATATGTGTGTAACAAATTCATGACATTTGCCTAAAAAGCAGATTCATAAGATATCCTCATTAATTTAAAAAGGGGCATTCCTGAGACATGCATGCTGCATATTTTAACGAGAAGGGTTACATTGTGATGCCCTTGATCAATGAAATGGAAAAGGTAGCCAGAAGGGGACGTACAAAATGGGGAGCTAATGAGAATAATTCGAACTCAACTCCATGCACGTGCCGGGTTGAAAGTCTCAAGAAAAAAAAATATCAACAGGGTTTTTGGTGCCGATCATTTTAAATTGAATTTCATGTTTGCTTTTGTCCTTCACACATTGGTATTAAACTACTACAACGTAAAAGCAAGAATAAAATTATGTGGATGTGGTTGAGATCTCAAACGTGATCGTTCGCCAACTTGTGCATCTAGGCCATGCAATTCTTTATTATGTCCAGGCTTATGTGGAATGTCAGTCGTGTAGTGGACAATGTAACTATCATCAACAATGGTGACAACGAAGAGAAGTGGTAACATGGATAGGGCGCAAGGGGTGAAATTTGTTGCTCCCGTTGCAACGCATGGGCTCTTTTGCTAATTACAAATAAATTTAGGCACTTGAAACCCCATTTAGAAACTACGGTAGCAAAACACATCTTCTAGAACATGCTACTCCTACCTATCTTGGGAGAGGTAGATGCATCATTAGTACTTTCTAGTAGAGTGGTCGTGCGTTACCACGGGCTTTAAAAAAATACAATTCACGGAGCTAAGAAATAACCAAGAACAATACCCTCTTAACTAGCATACATATTTTTTTGACAATCAGCTAACACACATAGTATCAAACACAATAATGTTATAGCATTTACATCCAGTCCCCTTCAATCCTCCTCAAACGTCCACATACAAGCCTGATCAGTGAACGAATAGGATAGAGAAGGAAAAAAAGGTGATCAAGTCATAGCTGGTTCCCTTAAATTTAGCTAATTGCCCGTGTGTTGCAATGGGAACATACATATTCTAGTGGCTCGATATTAGTTATGTCTAATCTGTATCTTTAGACCCACATCACATCGAATGTTGTGTCAGTTTTTGTTAACATGAAATCAGACTTGTTGTCTCCCTATTCCTCTCACCCATTAGGTTTTTGATGTCATCATGTGGATGCTCTAAGACATACTCCCTCCGTTCCTAAATATTTGTGTCTTTCTGAAGATTTCAACAAGTGACTACATATGGAGCAACATGAGTGAATCTACATACAGAGCCGTACGCTGTTGAAGTGTTGAGTTTACGATTTTTCAGTATAAGATATCTGCGTAAAATGAGGAAATTATGTTGTTCTATAAATATAGTTTTTCTATGTTTCGCCGGCTCTCACAGTTTACTTTTGGCTTGAAAGAGAATCAGATAGCGGATAAAACACCACTTCAATTGATTGAAGCCCTTGTGATCGTGACAAGTCAATGACATTAATCTTCTTGGGCGCCTATCATCTTATAGAACAACACTTTGAATAAACTTGGGAGCCTGCATGTATATCGGATAATTCAGAATACAGCTCACCACAAGCTTACTCATCACCAAACATGCTATATACTCAAGCAAGCAAAAATAGCAAAATATAACATAGGGCTTATAGTCTTACCTGTTAAAAGCTCTTTTTTCCCTCATTATTTTGGAGAAGAAGTGTCGGCTGCATATCCATGTGATCTTTCAAGGCAGAAGGACCTACACTGAAACAATCTTATCAATGTAGAAATACAAAAACAAGAACAACTGAATTACAACTTTATTCAGATATCAGCAAAATCTTAAGATAACTTATATTATTGAAGTACATCCAAGAATTGTTCCTTTCTCAAAATGTCAACATGGTTTTGGAGTTGTACCCAGAGGACCATTTCATGTCAGAAAATTGAATTACTGATCCACAAGGATGGGGGGGGGGGGCAGCTCCTGAAATCTCTCTCTCTCTTTGGAGCAACGGGCACTGAACTCAAGCAAGTCCTCTAGAGCCTCAGGCAGGACGTCGTGTCGAACCTCTTCTGCCTCCAATCGGACGAACTTCCGAGTTGATTATTGTCGATACTGAGCAGGTTCAAATCACGAGTGTTGGTGTGGCTTTCGCTGTTCCCTCGGAGCACTTGGAAAGTGCACTTGTCCTTGGTGATTGACTTGTCAGTGATAGATGGTGGCAAGAGCTTCATGATGGGATGCAATGGATCTTCAGACGATGCTAGTGGAAATTCAGCAATTCTGTCGATTCAAGGTGCGTTAACTGAAACATCATGAGACTTCAATCTGGTGAGAATGTCGGCGATTCGCCTCTTCTCAGCTGCTTTGAACATGTGTGGGGAAAGTGATGCTCGCCGTGTAGCTTGTATTGTCTAGTCCACTGAAGACCTTGACGGCGGAGGCTGCTAGTGTCAAAACAACAAAAGGTTAATGCATAATATTTGATCAAAGTACACACAATACGTCACACATGTACTACACATAACGCGAACCTGCAAGTTGATACACAGCTCTCCCGCGTGTTCAATTATTTTTTACTGTGTACAAGAGTTTAACCTTTTGTATGGCCAGATAGTAAGTACCTCCTCTTTGTGAGCTGTTCTAGCATGAAATGTTTTTGCAGGTTCTAGCAATCTCCTAGGAGTCGAGGACGCCCTTCGTGGAGTAGGTCCCGGTGATCTTGTTTCTTTTGAATGTTTATCCTGCATCGCTTCTTGGACAACTTACTTGGTGACCTGGACTGGTAACTGACCCATCTCTTGATGAAGCAATTCTGAACAATCTTTTGCTGTTCTGGTAGACTGAGGAGGGCCACGGTTAGCAGTGGTATTGTCAAGTTCCACAATCCTCTGTACTTTAAATGAACGACTCTTAATATATCGGGGTTTGCAATTGTCTTCATCATCAGTACACACAGTCTTGTTTTTTTCATGTCTGTTAGGAAGTATAGCTGGGAACATATTGTGAGCCGGACTTGATTTCGATTGGATTTCCAACACATAGGGCTGAAGATGTAGATGGTTTAGCAGATCTACAGCCTGGAAAACATAATCAGTATGAGGCAATGAGATGCGCAAATGAGTGCAGAAACAAGATTATAGTCATTAAAATAAAATAAATATTCTCTAGGAGAATGACTCGTACACGGTCTGTGATCTGGATTTCTGAGCAGCATGCTTTTGATGAATCCCCTACTGCATGACAGAAAATAAACATATTATAAAAATAAATTTCAGATGGCATGAATAGCTCACAAGAACTTCCTACAAGTTAATCTGTTACAAGTGCTTACAATGCGCCAGAATATATAGTCGGTAGTGGGGCGACAACAGACTTGTTAATCTTGTTTATCAGTGTCTGCATATCCTGTTAGGGAAAAACATCATCTTAAATGCAACTTTTGGCGAAACATAATACCAAATGCTTAAAGAGCATATCGACTTACAAATGCTTTGAATGCATGCTTCAGTGCAGTCATCTCATAGATGCCTGATCCTGAAAATTGCAGATGTTTAGACAAGAGAACAATGCGACATTCAGAGCAAGACATGTGACTGAATATTGCATAGGAAGACTTGCCTAACGACCATACGTCGGACTTGGAGCCATATGGAATGTCAGGAAGAAGTTCAGGGCACATGTAACTGGGAGTTCCTACAACCTTCAGAACAAACACAATATATCAAATTATATAAGCAACTTATATATTAGAAAGAAACACGTGCATGTGGATTGAGCAAGAACAACTTACCGACGAAGCTAAATCATCAGAAGTAAACACTTTAGCCAGCCCAAAATCGCCTATTTCAGACAAGATATATATTCGAAAACAGAAGATATTGTCGTCAGTTCTTTCAAGTATTTTTCCTAGTAACTGATTTTATTAGAGCGTACTTACCGATCCATATATTTTGGTCCTTTGGAAGAAATATATTTGAACACTGAAAAAAAGTACTATGCATGGTGAGCAACCGGCTAGGCTTAACTGAAATGAAATGTGACTACCAGATAAAGGTTACAAATGTAACAACCTTGACATCTCGATGAAGGATATGATTGGCATGCAAGTAATCAAGCGCCATCAGGAGCTGCACAAGCCACACACAGAGTTTCTGCATCCAGAAAAATTGGCATTGCAAAATGGCAAAATTCAGTAAGCAGAATTTGCGGCTACTGAACAAGACATATTACAAAGTAGTTGAGCACCTCCTCCGAGAAATGGTTGCCGTTAGCCTTCTTAATGGCCTCTAGCCTGCAAATGCACAGGGAAAAATAGAGAACCACAATATCGTTACAGGTTCCAAATTCAGTTCAGAGCTCACTTCACAAGTTACACACATACATGTCCCCTCCCCCACAGTAACCAATCATGATGCACACATAGCACCCTTGATGACAACAACAAAAAACAAGAATTTCGGACGTCGGCGGTCACATGAATGCTTCCGTCAGAACATTTTTTTCTTTTTGAAAATTTCAGTAGGAACATTGAAACGTTGCAAGATAAGATCATAAGAGAAGAGGGGAGGACCATGCCCACCTTCTCCACCCAAGAATCTTTGTATTCCACGATGTAAGGGCTCCTTACTTTTGCGATGAGCTCCATCTACATGAACAAAATGCCGAATTTCATCCAAAGGTCAAACAAACCATGCATGTAAGTTGAATGTTGACATGTGACGTGGCACAAAATAGGGAATGAAAGAGACCTCTTGGTGCGCGGATCGCCGGCACCTGACGGTCTGACAGGCGAGCCGGATCTTCTTCAAGACATACCTGCAACAAGGCATACTTGAGATTGAGAGATGGTCCAGGGAATGTGGAGAGCAAGCAAGGGTGGGATTGCAATGGAATTGCACCAACCTCTTCCTCTCAACCTTGTGCCTCACCAGGAGCGCAGAGCCAAAGGAGCCCTTCCCAATCTGCTCCAGCACCTCGTCTGATTCAACCCAAATAGCTTCTTCCCTGCCAAGAATCATATGGCCCTGAAGGGGAATCGCAAGAAAAACACCTAAGGAATTGAATTGTTACGTTGCCCGTGCTGATTCTTGCAAGGAAACAGACTGGAGAAAATTTCAACGGGCCACGCCAAGGACGAATTCATTCTAGAGTCAGAAAGAAAGAAAAAAGAAGGAAGCAGAACGGACGCGCGGTCAATACATGTGCAGAGTGTTGTAAATTAACAACTACCTAAAGAATGCTACCACACACCAATTTACTAAAAATGACAATTAACTTTGAAACTTAATTAATGTATCCTTGAATAAAAATAACTAAATAAAATATCAGTATAAGGACTCTTAACATCTTAATACAGTGCATTTATTTATCTCGTGTACGGAAGTTCAGTTAAGTTTGTTAGAACCAGGCTGAGAGCTTCATTTCCTAGTAATAAGCGCAGGCAACAAACTCAAACCACCATGATGGAAAATTAGGATGTTAGTAAGCCATTAGGATCCACGTCTTGGTGCAAAGAAATTATGGAATGATGAACAAAGTACTACACTAAGGGCCCGTTCGGATCCTCTCCAACTCCTCCAAATAGCCAGCTTCTGCTTCTCCTGCCAAATCCTGCTTCTCGTAGAAAAACTGGCTCCAAAGAAAACGTTCGGGAGGTCAGCTCCACTTCCAGTTAGTTTAGTTGGGCTGGTAGCCCAATAAACATGCTTCAGGCCCATTCGAAGGAAAGGCAGGCCACGTTTCGATCAGAATAGCAAAGTATCGGAGAGAAAGACATGACGCGAACCGGTACGATGCCCCTCGGTCACTTGGCGGTGGCATATCCAGTAATTATCTCCAACTCCTCCTCCTTCGATTTTTGGGAGCGGGGTTGCCCCAGCTTCTCGTTTTTGCACTGCGAGGGGACATCGCTCCGCGAAGCTGGCTTCTTGAAGCTGTGGCGTTCGGGCCGTCTCCAGCGCGGAGCCGCAGAAGCTGGAAGCAGGACAAGATCCGAACGGGGCCTAACTCCTAGGTCAGTGTTTCTTGTATAACCTTGCCTATAATTTGAAAGATTATGCAGTATGCTGCTTGGAAACATGTTACTCAAGCAATTCTTTTAAGGTTGTCCAACTATTACTGGAAACGGCATTTTCCATCTAAAAACACAGTCATTCACTGTATTTAAGTTTTTTAACATTTGCAACAAGGGAACCTAAGAAGAATACGTATTCCCTATAAATGGTGGATAAAACTATACGCCAACATGCTACATCATACCATTGTGTCAACTGCACAAAAGAACTATTGGTAAAGCCATACGCAAGGCAACTGAACTTCTATGCAAAAACTGAATGAAAGGATGATAGATAGTCTATACTAATTTATAATACACTTTGAATCAAAAACATGTATAACATACTAATATATTGTATAGACAAAACACTGCCAATAGTTCTATACTTCTAGTGCATGCTGTAGACATAGAGAAGACATTCATTTACATTGCAATATTTTAATGGCTGCTAAAAGAACAAACACCTTAAACTACATAGGGCATAGACAGCAAAGAACACCTAGTCATAGAGGCGACACTCACCAGCAAGCAAGCGCACACACAATGCAACCGTCTTAACCCCTTCACTCACTTCATCATCGTGTAGTTGAATTGCTTCCACCCCAGGCGCTGCACCTCGTCGTCCTTGAAGCGCTCAACGCCCAGGTAGAAGAAGGTATTCTTTGAGGTCGCACCGGATGCAACAGAACACTGGATACAGTACGCATCCGTAGCTCGGAGGCGTACCCTGCATAGAACAACTTTGCCATCTCTGACAAGCTGGCACAGTATTGTGATCAACATGTTATGCATTATTTTTGTAAATCAGCAAAAAATATTATGTAAGAATACGCGAGTAAAACAACTGACGAACTGTTTTGTTGTATGGAAGAATCAGGAGTTTATCTATGTAACAACCATCAACCAGATTATAGACTAAGGCTGTAAAATTGCGTTGATGCATCCCAGTATCCATAAATCTTACTATTTCACTTACAGCACCCAAAATGAATCAAATGCTGGAGATTCCGAAAAAATGGTGTCCCATAGTTTATTAGCTACATGGAATTGGTGCAGCCAAGCAGCCTTTTTTTTATGCTAAACATAAATTCAGTGATCTATGAGATCCAAAAGATGACAGTAGCCCCAACACAACCATCCCATGTTTGGTAAAACTTATTGAGTAAATAGATTAGTATAATCCTCAACTTTTAGCCTATGCATGCCATCTTTAAAGAAAAAAGAGGTAAATGTCATTATCAAATAAAACATGTAGGAAGTTAGTGTAAGAAATAAGGAAAAAATATCTCATGATTTCATGAGTCAAACATTGTTTTAAAGCGTCCCTAAGGCGTCGCCTAAGCGACGCCTAGGCGCTGTGGCGCCTCAGAGCCAAGGCGTCGGCCTTGCCTTACCTATGTGTCTAAGGCATCCGCCTTAGTCCATAAAGCGCCCAAGCGCCCGCCTAGGCGCCACTCTGCCTGCCTTAGGCAAATGAGGACGCTTAGACAGGTTGGGAGGTTCAAGCGGAAACAGAGATCTGGGAGGGAAGAAAAGGCGGAAAAGTCTGTTTTGGCGCCAACATTACTAGTAGGGAGAGAGAGAGAGCTGTAACCAGTTTCAGTTCCCCCACCCCCACCTCAGCTGGATCTCGAGCCTCCCCTCCACAAAGCAGCTTCCCCCTCCTCTCCTGCAGTTCCTCCTCCCCTCCTCTCTCCACAAGACCTCCTCCCCTCCTCTCCTGCAGCTTCTCCCTCCTCCAGGAGAGCAAGCAAGCAGCACCTCTCCAAGATAGCAGGCAACAGCAAGCTGTGTATGGCTATATGCCTAGTTGCCTAATGCCTACCAAATTCTACTTAATTCTGTTGCATAGAACTTCTAAGGCGTCGCCTTGCTTTATGCCTTAGCGCTTAGGCAGTGAGGCGCCCCCCAGCGCCTCGCCTCGCCTTACCGCCTTAAAAACAATGGAGTAAAAGCAATAACGATTCATGTATCTTGTTAGCTGCTCCAACAACAGTGTGAATCTCCTCAATGAAGAGAATGACCTGTCCATCAGAATCTGCGTCTTCTTTAAGCCTATCCTCAAATTCTCCTCGATATTTTGCACCGGCAATCAAAGCACCCATGTCAATTGGTAATTAGCTGCTCAAAACAAAAATAAAAAATCACTCATAAGATCCTCCTGATATAACCCTTGACAATATAGCATCCTTGCATTGACAAGTATACTTACTCGACAATTTGTCAGTGCTTGTGGGACATCTCCTTGCACTATCCTTTGAGCAAGCCTAAATAAGAATGGAAAATACAGTAAGAGAAACTACTTACATACTCACCACCCAATCATGAGGGTTACCAGGGTATCTGATCAGAAACTATTAGTTAGTTTTGTAATGCACTGGAAAAGACCATATATCCATAATGGTAACAAATCTCACTGCGGCAATATCTCTAATAGTTCAGAAACATTACATAAACAACACAATAACACACGCAGTAGCAGTAGCAAGCAACATTCCCTGCACTCTTACATCGAGTGACCATCCTCTCACGCAGCAAACAGAACAACAACCAAGTCTCTCTAGCCTCCCTGATTGCTAGAAATCACCCTGTGGCCCTTGCTAGAAATCCCTGATTGCCGGCTAGACAATTCTCTCCCGCTACCAGCTGCACGACGTCTCTTTTCTTCTCACCCTCTCTCCTTCAGATCAACACATTTGTCATTTGGGAAAACAGTAGACAAAATTGGATGAATATTCAATGTATATACATGAATTCAACAGTAGCTATGATGGTCACATACTTCATCTTCTTTTCTATTAGAGTAGACACCCGATCAATAGAGTTGATGGTGCTCCTCCTCAACTCGTGGTGGTGAAGGAAGAGAGAGGGGTGCAACCCGCAGTGACGAATATGGACGGGGCTTATCTTGGCCGGAGCACGTCGTCGTCACCTGTAGGGATCAGGTCGTCGTCATCAGGCTGGAGCTGATCTCGAGGGGAGGGCTGCAACACCTCGTCCCCACCATGGTGGTAGCGCGTTCGCGGTGCTCGTCGCCGCCGCCGCGACATACTCCGCCTGGTCCCCACCATGGTGGTAGCACGTCCGCGGTGCTCCATGGTCGTCGCCGCTGCCGCGACATACTCCGCCTCATCCCCACCGTGGTGGTAGCACGTCCGTGGTGCTCCATGGTCAACGTTGTCCTCCCACGCGTCGGGCTCGCACAGGCGGCGGTGAACTCTTGCGGAGGAGGACGTCAAGGGCGTGAGGAGGAGGAAGTCGTCGCCGGGAGGCACCGCGTCGGCGTGAGGTGGAGAGCCAGATCGGGGTGTCCGTGACCCACACGTGGCGGCCATGAGAATGACCTCAAATCTTCACAGACCCGGCGACGGTCTGGAGAGCAGGCGACTGCAGCCGCGGAAGCATGAGGATGGTCGAACAAAGAAAAGAAGGGGAATAGGTCCTCATCGATTACCAGGAGTATTATCGATAACCAATGAATTTTCCCATGTATTAGCAATGATTTTCGATTGCCTTCTGTTGCGGACATGTACCTGAACCAAACATGGATGAATTCCCATGTAACACCGTCAAATTCCCCTTCCCCATCCCTGATGAATTCCCATGTACATGAACCAAACATGGGACGTTGAACCTCACACCCTGTGAACTCCCATTCCCCACATCCTACTCCCCCCAAGCAAACGCGCAGTTAATCCTATAACCACGGGAGCAGCGGCCAACACCGTGATGCAACAAAATTCGCATTGATCGAGCGGTACCATAGGGGAAGGCAGCGGGGGGTTGGGAGATTTGGAGCGTTACTTTGAGGATGTCGAGCCTGATGGAGCCGTAGACGACGCCGACGCCGATGCCGACCGCGGAGACCCTGGCCACCTGCCAAAGTAACATCGCGAGGGAAAGAAACCGACCGGTCAGTAAGTTAGATCTGATTCGCGAGGCCGCGGACGAATCGGGGGAGGGGTAGGGAGGGGTGCGTCAGTCGCTTACGAGGGCGAGTATGCTCTTGTCGGTGGTTCCTAGCGCCCTGCCCTGGGGTTCTGCATAGATGGCGGGAGCGTGGATCAGCGCCAGCTCCTGAAGGGGATCGGCGAACGGCTCCTCAAGGGGATCGGCGGCGGCTCCTCAAGGGGTTCGGCGTCGTCGAAGGGATCGGCGGCGGCCATTGGAGGCCTCGATCCTTGATGCGAGCGCGAGGGCTGTGACGAAGGACTGGATTGCGAGTCGCCTGATGGGAGTGCGAGGGCGGCGGCGAAGCGATCTGGAGGGCTCGCTCGAGGGCACTCTGGAGGGCACTCGCTCGTGCGTGCGAGTCGGGTGATTTTTTGTCGTAGGTTTTTTCCGCTGGTTTTTTTCGTTCAGGCATGCGAGTGCGAGGCATGCGAGGGACGGGAGGCATTGCTCTTACGTGGTTTTGGTCGGGTTTTTTTTGGTATACGGGAGGTGGGAGGATGACGAAAAAAAAACAGCGAAATTAAACCGCGCAGACTATTCACCAAGTCGTTCATTAGGAGTAGAGACTCCGGCGTCTCCTCCCCAAATCCCTCAACAGAGTGCGACCTCTTCCACTGCATTCCTTCTTTTCTCATGCCTTTCAGTCTCATTGCGCCATCCTGTGAGTGTAGGATCACTTCGAGTCCAAGTCAGTGAGTAGGGGAGGAGGCGACTACCGGCGGCCAGCATGGAAGAAGGAGGAGGAGCATAGGGGTCGCGCATTGGCGCATCGCCGTCATCCCCACGCTCGAGACAAGTGCCGGGACGACGGGCGAAAGCAGGACTCTTGGTGGAACGGGAGCATATGCTAGTCGGCTAATATTGTTAAGCTGTACCCGGGAACTTTTAGTCCCACATCATGGATTTAGCCGGTTTTCCACTGAGTTACAATTGTTTCCCTCGGCCATATCATCCCGGTATTGGGTGTATTAAGATACGGTCTTAGGGTTGTTCGCAGGGGCACATGTATACGG
>CM038679.1:627603599-627613599 GCA_021605205.1 Aegilops longissima
AGAAGAAGAAGAAGAAGAAGAAGAAGAAGAAGAAGAAGAAGAAGAAGAAGAAGAAGAAGAAGAAGAAGAAGAAGAAGAAGAAGAAGAAGAAGAAGAAGAAGAAGAAGAAGAAGAAGAAGAAGAAGAAGAAGAAGAAGAAGAAGAAGAAGAAGAAGAAGAAGAAGAAGAAGAAGAAGAAGAAGAAGAAGAAGAAGAAGAAGAAGAAGAAGAAGAAGAAGAAGAAGAAGAAGAAGAAGAAGAAGAAGAAGAAGAAGAAGAAGAAGAAGAAGAAGAAGAAGAAGAAGAAGAAGAAGAAGAAGAAGAAGAAGAAGAAGAAGAAGAAGAAGAAGAAGAAGAAGAAGAAGAAGAAGAAGAAGAAGAAGAAGAAGAAGAAGAAGAAGAAGAAGAAGAAGAAGAAGAAGAAGAAGAAGAAGAAGAAGAAGAAGAAGAAGAAGAAGAAGAGGAAGAAGAAGAAGAAGAAGAAGAAGAAGAAGAAGAAGAAGAAGAAGAAGAAGAAGAAGAAGAAGAAGAAGAAGAAGAAGAAGAAGAAGAAGAAGAAGAAGAAGAAGAAGAAGAAGAAGAAGAAGAAGAAGAAGAAGAAGAAGAAGAAGAAGAAGAAGAAGAAGAAGAAGAAGAAGAAGAAGAAGAAGAAGAAGAAGAAGAAGAAGAAGAAGAAGAGAAGAAGAAGAAGAAGAAGAAGAAGAAGAAGAAGAAGAAGAAGAAGAAGAAGAAGAAGAAGAAGAAGAAGAAGAAGAAGAAGAAGAAGAAGAAGAAGAAGAAGAAGAAGAAGAAGAAGAAGAAGAAGAAGAAGAAGAAGAAGAAGAAGAAGAAGAAGAAGAAGAAGAAGAAGAAGAAGAAGAAGAAGAAGAAGAAGAAGAAGAAGAAGAAGAAGAAGAAGAAGAAGAAGAAGAAGAAGAAGAAGAAGAAGAAGAAGAAGAAGAAGAAGAAGAAGAAGAAGAAGAAGAAGAAGAAGAAGAAGAAGAAGAAGAAGAAGAAGAAGAAGAAGAAGAAGAAGAAGAAGAAGAAGAAGAAGAAGAAGAAGAAGAAGAAGAAGAAGAAGAAGAAGAAGAAGAAGAAGAAGAAGAAGAAGAAGAAGAAGAAGAAGAAGAAGAAGAAGAAGAAGAAGAAGAAGAAGAAGAAGAAGAAGAAGAAGAAGAAGAAGAAGAAGAAGAAGAAGAAGAAGAAGAAGAAGAAGAAGAAGAAGAAGAAGAAGAAGAAGAAGAAGAAGAAGAAGAAGAAGAAGAAGAAGAAGAAGAAGAAGAAGAAGAAGAAGAAGAAGAAGAAGAAGAAGAAGAAGAAGAAGAAGAAGAAGAAGAAGAAGAAGAAGAAGAAGAAGAAGAAGAAGAAGAAGAAGAAGAAGAAGAAGAAGAAGAAGAAGAAGAAGAAGAAGAAGAAGAAGAAGAAGAAGAAGAAGAAGAAGAAGAAGAAGAAGAAGAAGAAGAAGAAGAAGAAGAAGAAGAAGAAGAAGAAGAAGAAGAAGAAGAAGAAGAAGAAGAAGAAGAAGAAGAAGAAGAAGAAGAAGAAGAAGAAGAAGAAGAAGAAGAAGAAGAAGAAGAAGAAGAAGAAGAAGAAGAAGAAGAAGAAGAAGAAGAAGAAGAAGAAGAAGAAGAAGAAGAAGAAGAAGAAGAAGAAGAAGAAGAAGAAGAAGAAGAAGAAGAAGAAGAAGAAGAAGAAGAAGAAGAAGAAGAAGAAGAAGAAGAAGAAGAAGAAGAAGAAGAAGAAGAAGAAGAAGAAGAAGAAGAAGAAGAAGAAGAAGAAGAAGAAGAAGAAGAAGAAGAAGAAGAAGAAGAAGAAGAAGAAGAAGAAGAAGAAGAAGAAGAAGAAGAAGAAGAAGAAGAAGAAGAAGAAGAAGAAGAAGAAGAAGAAGAAGAAGAAGAAGAAGAAGAAGAAGAAGAAGAAGAAGAAGAAGAAGAAGAAGAAGAAGAAGAAGAAGAAGAAGAAGAAGAAGAAGAAGAAGAAGAAGAAGAAGAAGAAGAAGAAGAAGAAGAAGAAGAAGAAGAAGAAGAAGAAGAAGAAGAAGAAGAAGAAGAAGAAGAAGAAGAAGAAGAAGAAGAAGAAGAAGAAGAAGAAGAAGAAGAAGAAGAAGAAGAAGAAGAAGAAGAAGAAGAAGAAGAAGAAGAAGAAGAAGAAGAAGAAGAAGAAGAAGAAGAAGAAGAAGAAGAAGAAGAAGAAGAAGAAGAAGAAGAAGAAGAAGAAGAAGAAGAAGAAGAAGAAGAAGAAGAAGAAGAAGAAGAAGAAGAAGAAGAAGAAGAAGAAGAAGAAGAAGAAGAAGAAGAAGAAGAAGAAGAAGAAGAAGAAGAAGAAGAAGAAGAAGAAGAAGAAGAAGAAGAAGAGAAGAAGAAGAAGAAGAAGAAGAAGAAGAAGAAGAAGAAGAAGAAGAAGAAGAAGAAGAAGAAGAAGAAGAAGAAGAAGAAGAAGAAGAAGAAGAAGAAGAAGAAGAAGAAGAAGAAGAAGAAGAAGAAGAAGAAGAAGAAGAAGAAGAAGAAGAAGAAGAAGAAGAAGAAGAAGAAGAAGAAGAAGAAGAAGAAGAAGAAGAAGAAGAAGAAGAAGAAGAAGAAGAAGAAGAAGAAGAAGAAGAAGAAGAAGAAGAAGAAGAAGAAGAAGAAGAAGAAGAAGAAGAAGAAGAAGAAGAAGAAGAAGAAGAAGAAGAAGAAGAAGAAGAAGAAGAAGAAGAAGAAGAAGAAGAAGAAGAAGAAGAAGAAGAAGAAGAAGAAGAAGAAGAAGAAGAAGAAGAAGAAGAAGAAGAAGAAGAAGAAGAAGAAGAAGAAGAAGAAGAAGAAGAAGAAGAAGAAGAAGAAGAAGAAGAAGAAGAAGAAGAAGAAGAAGAAGAAGAAGAAGAAGAAGAAGAAGAAGAAGAAGAAGAAGAAGAAGAAGAAGAAGAAGAAGAAGAAGAAGAAGAAGAAGAAGAAGAAGAAGAAGAAGAAGAAGAAGAAGAAGAAGAAGAAGAAGAAGAAGAAGAAGAAGAAGAAGAAGAAGAAGAAGAAGAAGAAGAAGAAGAAGAAGAAGAAGAAGAAGAAGAAGAAGAAGAAGAAGAAGAAGAAGAAGAAGAAGAAGAAGAAGAAGAAGAAGAAGAAGAAGAAGAAGAAGAAGAAGAAGAAGAAGAAGAAGAAGAAGAAGAAGAAGAAGAAGAAGAAGAAGAAGAAGAAGAAGAAGAAGAAGAAGAAGAAGAAGAAGAAGAAGAAGAAGAAGAAGAAGAAGAAGAAGAAGAAGAAGAAGAAGAAGAAGAAGAAGAAGAAGAAGAAGAAGAAGAAGAAGAAGAAGAAGAAGAAGAAGAAGAAGAAGAAGAAGAAGAAGAAGAAGAAGAAGAAGAAGAAGAAGAAGAAGAAGAAGAAGAAGAAGAAGAAGAAGAAGAAGAAGAAGAAGAAGAAGAAGAAGAAGAAGAAGAAGAAGAAGAAGAAGAAGAAGAAGAAGAAGAAGAAGAAGAAGAAGAAGAAGAAGAAGAAGAAGAAGAAGAAGAAGAAGAAGAAGAAGAAGAAGAAGAAGAAGAAGAAGAAGAAGAAGAAGAAGAAGAAGAAGAAGAAGAAGAAGAAGAAGAAGAAGAAGAAGAAGAAGAAGAAGAAGAAGAAGAAGAAGAAGAAGAAGAAGAAGAAGAAGAAGAAGAAGAAGAAGAAGAAGAAGAAGAAGAAGAAGAAGAAGAAGAAGAAGAAGAAGAAGAAGAAGAAGAAGAAGAAGAAGAAGAAGAAGAAGAAGAAGAAGAAGAAGAAGAAGAAGAAGAAGAAGAAGAAGAAGAAGAAGAAGAAGAAGAAGAAGAAGAAGAAGAAGAAGAAGAAGAAGAAGAAGAAGAAGAAGAAGAAGAAGAAGAAGAAGAAGAAGAAGAAGAAGAAGAAGAAGAAGAAGAAGAAGAAGAAGAAGAAGAAGAAGAAGAAGAAGAAGAAGAAGAAGAAGAAGAAGAAGAAGAAGAAGAAGAAGAAGAAGAAGAAGAAGAAGAAGAAGAAGAGAAGAAGAAGAAGAAGAAGAAGAAGAAGAAGAAGAAGAAGAAGAAGAAGAAGAAGAAGAAGAAGAAGAAGAAGAAGAAGAAGAAGAAGAAGAAGAAGAAGAAGAAGAAGAAGAAGAAGAAGAAGAAGAAGAAGAAGAAGAAGAAGAAGAAGAAGAAGAAGAAGAAGAAGAAGAAGAAGAAGAAGAAGAAGAAGAAGAAGAAGAAGAAGAAGAAGAAGAAGAAGAAGAAGAAGAAGAAGAAGAAGAAGAAGAAGAAGAAGAAGAAGAAGAAGAAGAAGAAGAAGAAGAAGAAGAAGAAGAAGAGAAGAAGAAGAAGAAGAAGAAGAAGAAGAAGAAGAAGAAGAAGAAGAAGAAGAAGAAGAAGAAGAAGAAGAAGAAGAAGAAGAAGAAGAAGAAGAAGAAGAAGAAGAAGAAGAAGAAGAAGAAGAAGAAGAAGAAGAAGAAGAAGAAGAAGAAGAAGAAGAAGAAGAAGAAGAAGAAGAAGAAGAAGAAGAAGAAGAAGAAGAAGAAGAAGAAGAAGAAGAAGAAGAAGAAGAAGAAGAAGAAGAAGAAGAAGAAGAAGAAGAAGAAGAAGAAGAAGAAGAAGAAGAAGAAGAAGAAGAAGAAGAAGAAGAAGAAGAAGAAGAAGAAGAAGAAGAAGAAGAAGAAGAAGAAGAAGAAGAAGAAGAAGAAGAAGAAGAAGAAGAAGAAGAAGAAGAAGAAGAAGAAGAAGAAGAAGAAGAAGAAGAAGAAGAAGAAGAAGAAGAAGAAGAAGAAGAAGAAGAAGAAGAAGAAGAAGAAGAAGAAGAAGAAGAAGAAGAAGAAGAAGAAGAAGAAGAAGAAGAAGAAGAAGAAGAAGAAGAAGAAGAAGAAGAAGAAGAAGAAGAAGAAGAAGAAGAAGAAGAAGAAGAAGAAGAAGAAGAAGAAGAAGAAGAAGAAGAAGAAGAAGAAGAAGAAGAAGAAGAAGAAGAAGAAGAAGAAGAAGAAGAAGAAGAAGAAGAAGAAGAAGAAGAAGAAGAAGAAGAAGAAGAAGAAGAAGAAGAAGAAGAAGAAGAAGAAGAAGAAGAAGAAGAAGAAGAAGAAGAAGAAGAAGAAGAAGAAGAAGAAGAAGAAGAAGAAGAAGAAGAAGAAGAAGAAGAAGAAGAAGAAGAAGAAGAAGAAGAAGAAGAAGAAGAAGAAGAAGAAGAAGAAGAAGAAGAAGAGAAGAAGAAGAAGAAGAAGAAGAAGAAGAAGAAGAAGAAGAAGAAGAAGAAGAAGAAGAAGAAGAAGAAGAAGAAGAAGAAGAAGAAGAAGAAGAAGAAGAAGAAGAAGAAGAAGAAGAAGAAGAAGAAGAAGAAGAAGAAGAAGAAGAAGAAGAAGAAGAAGAAGAAGAAGAAGAAGAAGAAGAAGAAGAAGAAGAAGAAGAAGAAGAAGAAGAAGAAGAAGAAGAAGAAGAAGAAGAAGAAGAAGAAGAAGAAGAAGAAGAAGAAGAAGAAGAAGAAGAAGAAGAAGAAGAAGAAGAAGAAGAAGAAGAAGAAGAAGAAGAAGAAGAAGAAGAAGAAGAAGAAGAAGAAGAAGAAGAAGAAGAAGAAGAAGAAGAAGAAGAAGAAGAAGAAGAAGAAGAAGAAGAAGAAGAAGAAGAAGAAGAAGAAGAAGAAGAAGAAGAAGAAGAAGAAGAAGAAGAAGAAGAAGAAGAAGAAGAAGAAGAAGAAGAAGAAGAAGAAGAAGAAGAAGAAGAAGAAGAAGAAGAAGAAGAAGAAGAAGAAGAAGAAGAAGAAGAAGAAGAAGAAGAAGAAGAAGAAGAAGAAGAAGAAGAAGAAGAAGAAGAAGAAGAAGAAGAAGAAGAAGAAGAAGAAGAAGAAGAAGAAGAAGAAGAAGAAGAAGAAGAAGAAGAAGAAGAAGAAGAAGAAGAAGAAGAAGAAGAAGAAGAAGAAGAAGAAGAAGAAGAAGAAGAAGAAGAAGAAGAAGAAGAAGAAGAAGAAGAAGAAGAAGAAGAAGAAGAAGAAGAAGAAGAAGAAGAAGAAGAAGAAGAAGAAGAAGAAGAAGAAGAAGAAGAAGAAGAAGAAGAAGAAGAAGAAGAAGAAGAAGAAGAAGAAGAAGAAGAAGAAGAAGAAGAAGAAGAAGAAGAAGAAGAAGAGAAGAAGAAGAAGAAGAAGAAGAAGAAGAAGAAGAAGAAGAAGAAGAAGAAGAAGAAGAAGAAGAAGAAGAAGAAGAAGAAGAAGAAGAAGAAGAAGAAGAAGAAGAAGAAGAAGAAGAAGAAGAAGAAGAAGAAGAAGAAGAAGAAGAAGAAGAGAAGAAGAAGAAGAAGAAGAAGAAGAAGAAGAAGAAGAAGAAGAAGAAGAAGAAGAAGAAGAAGAAGAAGAAGAAGAAGAAGAAGAAGAAGAAGAAGAAGAAGAAGAAGAAGAAGAAGAAGAAGAAGAAGAAGAAGAAGAAGAAGAAGAAGAAGAAGAAGAAGAAGAAGAAGAAGAAGAAGAAGAAGAAGAAGAAGAAGAAGAAGAAGAAGAAGAAGAAGAAGAAGAAGAAGAAGAAGAAGAAGAAGAAGAAGAAGAAGAAGAAGAAGAAGAAGAAGAAGAAGAAGAAGAAGAAGAAGAAGAAGAAGAAGAAGAAGAAGAAGAAGAAGAAGAAGAAGAAGAAGAAGAAGAAGAAGAAGAAGAAGAAGAAGAAGAAGAAGAAGAAGAAGAAGAAGAAGAAGAAGAAGAAGAAGAAGAAGAAGAAGAAGAAGAAGAAGAAGAAGAAGAAGAAGAAGAAGAAGAAGAAGAAGAAGAAGAAGAAGAAGAAGAAGAAGAAGAAGAAGAAGAAGAAGAAGAAGAAGAAGAAGAAGAAGAAGAAGAAGAAGAAGAAGAAGAAGAAGAAGAAGAAGAAGAAGAAGAAGAAGAAGAAGAAGAAGAAGAAGAAGAAGAAGAAGAAGAAGAAGAAGAAGAAGAAGAAGAAGAAGAAGAAGAAGAAGAAGAAGAAGAAGAAGAAGAAGAAGAAGAAGAAGAAGAAGAAGAAGAAGAAGAAGAAGAAGAAGAAGAAGAAGAAGAAGAAGAAGAAGAAGAAGAAGAAGAAGAAGAAGAAGAAGAAGAAGAAGAAGAAGAAGAAGAAGAAGAAGAAGAAGAAGAAGAAGAAGAAGAAGAAGAAGAAGAAGAAGAAGAAGAAGAAGAAGAAGAAGAAGAAGAAGAAGAAGAAGAAGAAGAAGAAGAAGAAGAAGAAGAAGAAGAAGAAGAAGAAGAAGAAGAAGAAGAAGAAGAAGAAGAAGAAGAAGAAGAAGAAGAAGAAGAAGAAGAAGAAGAAGAAGAAGAAGAAGAAGAAGAAGAAGAAGAAGAAGAAGAAGAAGAAGAAGAAGAAGAAGAAGAAGAAGAAGAAGAAGAAGAAGAAGAAGAAGAAGAAGAAGAAGAAGAAGAAGAAGAAGAAGAAGAAGAAGAAGAAGAAGAAGAAGAAGAAGAAGAAGAAGAAGAAGAAGAAGAAGAAGAAGAAGAAGAAGAAGAAGAAGAAGAAGAAGAAGAAGAAGAAGAAGAAGAAGAAGAAGAAGAAGAAGAAGAAGAAGAAGAAGAAGAAGAAGAAGAAGAAGAAGAAGAAGAAGAAGAAGAAGAAGAAGAAGAAGAAGAAGAAGAAGAAGAAGAAGAAGAAGAAGAAGAGAAGAAGAAGAAGAAGAAGAAGAAGAAGAAGAAGAAGAAGAAGAAGAAGAAGAAGAAGAAGAAGAAGAAGAAGAAGAAGAAGAAGAAGAAGAAGAAGAAGAAGAAGAAGAAGAAGAAGAAGAAGAAGAAGAAGAAGAAGAAGAAGAAGAAGAAGAAGAAGAAGAAGAAGAAGAAGAAGAAGAAGAAGAAGAAGAAGAAGAAGAAGAAGAAGAAGAAGAAGAAGAAGAAGAAGAAGAAGAAGAAGAAGAAGAAGAAGAAGAAGAAGAAGAAGAAGAAGAAGAAGAAGAAGAAGAAGAAGAAGAAGAAGAAGAAGAAGAAGAAGAAGAAGAAGAAGAAGAAGAAGAAGAAGAAGAAGAAGAAGAAGAAGAAGAAGAAGAAGAAGAAGAAGAAGAAGAAGAAGAAGAAGAAGAAGAAGAAGAAGAAGAAGAAGAAGAAGAAGAAGAAGAAGAAGAAGAAGAAGAAGAAGAAGAAGAAGAAGAAGAAGAAGAAGAAGAAGAAGAAGAAGAAGAAGAAGAAGAAGAAGAAGAAGAAGAAGAAGAAGAAGAAGAAGAAGAAGAAGAAGAAGAAGAAGAAGAAGAAGAAGAAGAAGAAGAAGAAGAAGAAGAAGAAGAAGAAGAAGAAGAAGAAGAAGAAGAAGAAGAAGAAGAAGAAGAAGAAGAAGAAGAAGAAGAAGAAGAAGAAGAAGAAGAAGAAGAAGAAGAAGAAGAAGAAGAAGAAGAAGAAGAAGAAGAAGAAGAAGAAGAAGAAGAAGAAGAAGAAGAAGAAGAAGAAGAAGAAGAAGAAGAAGAAGAAGAAGAAGAAGAAGAAGAAGAAGAAGAAGAAGAAGAAGAAGAAGAAGAAGAAGAAGAAGAAGAAGAAGAAGAAGAAGAAGAAGAAGAAGAAGAAGAAGAAGAAGAAGAAGAAGAAGAAGAAGAAGAAGAAGAAGAAGAAGAAGAAGAAGAAGAAGAAGAAGAAGAAGAAGAAGAGAAGAAGAAGAAGAAGAAGAAGAAGAAGAAGAAGAAGAAGAAGAAGAAGAAGAAGAAGAAGAAGAAGAAGAAGAAGAAGAAGAAGAAGAAGAAGAAGAAGAAGAAGAAGAAGAAGAAGAAGAAGAAGAAGAAGAAGAAGAAGAAGAAGAAGAAGAAGAAGAAGAAGAAGAAGAAGAAGAAGAAGAAGAAGAAGAAGAAGAAGAAGAAGAAGAAGAAGAAGAAGAAGAAGAAGAAGAAGAAGAAGAAGAAGAAGAAGAAGAAGAAGAAGAAGAAGAAGAAGAAGAAGAAGAAGAAGAAGAAGAAGAAGAAGAAGAAGAAGAAGAAGAAGAAGAAGAAGAAGAAGAAGAAGAAGAAGAAGAAGAAGAAGAAGAAGAAGAAGAAGAAGAAGAAGAAGAAGAAGAAGAAGAAGAAGAAGAAGAAGAAGAAGAAGAAGAAGAAGAAGAGAAGAAGAAGAAGAAGAAGAAGAAGAAGAAGAAGAAGAAGAAGAAGAAGAAGAAGAAGAAGAAGAAGAAGAAGAAGAAGAAGAAGAAGAAGAAGAAGAAGAAGAAGAAGAAGAAGAAGAAGAAGAAGAAGAAGAAGAAGAAGAAGAAGAAGAAGAAGAAGAAGAAGAAGAAGAAGAAGAAGAAGAAGAAGAAGAAGAAGAAGAAGAAGAAGAAGAAGAAGAAGAAGAAGAAGAAGAAGAAGAAGAAGAAGAAGAAGAAGAAGAAGAAGAAGAAGAAGAAGAAGAAGAAGAAGAAGAAGAAGAAGAAGAAGAAGAAGAAGAAGAAGAAGAAGAAGAAGAAGAAGAAGAAGAAGAAGAAGAAGAAGAAGAAGAAGAAGAAGAAGAAGAAGAAGAAGAAGAAGAAGAAGAAGAAGAAGAAGAAGAAGAAGAAGAAGAAGAAGAAGAAGAAGAAGAAGAAGAAGAAGAAGAAGAAGAAGAAGAAGAAGAAGAAGAAGAAGAAGAAGAAGAAGAAGAAGAAGAAGAAGAAGAAGAAGAAGAAGAAGAAGAAGAAGAAGAAGAAGAAGAAGAAGAAGAAGAAGAAGAAGAAGAAGAAGAAGAAGAAGAAGAAGAAGAAGAAGAAGAAGAAGAAGAAGAAGAAGAAGAAGAAGAAGAAGAAGAAGAAGAAGAAGAAGAAGAAGAAGAAGAAGAAGAAGAAGAAGAAGAAGAAGAAGAAGAAGAAGAAGAAGAAGAAGAAGAAGAAGAAGAAGAAGAAGAAGAAGAAGAAGAAGAAGAAGAAGAAGAAGAAGAAGAAGAAGAAGAAGAAGAAGAAGAAGAAGAAGAAGAAGAAGAAGAAGAAGAAGAAGAAGAAGAAGAAGAAGAAGAAGAAGAAGAAGAAGAAGAAGAAGAAGAGAGAAGAAGAAGAAGAAGAAGAAGAAGAAGAAGAAGAAGAAGAAGAAGAAGAAGAAGAAGAAGAAGAAGAAGAAGAAGAAGAAGAAGAAGAAGAAAGAAGAAGAAGAAGAAGAAGAAGAAGAAGAAGAAGAAGAAGAAGAAGAAGAAGAAGAAGAAGAAGAAGAAGAAGAAGAAGAAGAAGAAGAAGAAGAAGAAGAAGAAGAAGAAGAAGAAGA